>OX359288.1:29433941-29921441 GCA_947179395.2 Pulicaria dysenterica
CACCTCTGGGTCTTGGAGACTAGAAAGGTTTGCTCCTGTTGACAAGCCTAGATTTCAAAGAGAAGAAAGGAGAGACGAAAAGAAAACAGACTCAAAGTGCTACAACAGCGGGAGATCTGGCCACATGATCGGGAACTGTCCACAAAAGAAGGTCAAAGATGCTGAGTACTACAGACAAAAGTACCGCCTGTCAAAGAAAAAACAGGCTGGGAATTCACTTATGGTGGAAGAAGATCAATTCATGGAGGACACAGACTCCGAGAGTGATCCAAATGGTGAGGATCAAGCACAGTTCTATTTCATGGCTAACAATGGAGCAAGTGATAGGGATGAAGAAGGTGGTGATCTCTCCGATGCTGAGGAGGAGACTGCTGAAAGCGGAAAGGTACATTTTATGTCTGACTCTAACATGGGTTTTAATTTGAAACATATACAAACTATATTAAAACGCATGAAAAAGTTAGAATTTAAGGTGACTAAACTGACAAATAAAAATCAAGTGTTGAAGGAGGTCATTCATACACAAGACAAAGAAGCACAAGTCACAATTGAACAGTTAGAGAAAAACATAAATGAATCTAAAGTTCAATTAGCAGTGAAGGAATCTGAATTTCTTGAATTAACTGATAAAACCAACATCATGATACACGATCTCAAAGCAGAACGTATTGGTGCAGAAAAAGATTCAGAAATTCTCAAAAATGATCAAAGTGTTCTTTGCTTGAAAATTAAAGAACTTGAAGACCTTCTAATCAAAAGAGGGCAAAGTGAACAAACCATTTTTTTGTACAAACAAAAGGAATGACCTTTTTCAAGATGGACATTCGATGGCCTTGGTTTTGAAAATCCAAATGTTTTGGGTAACGTATCTGCCAAACAATTATACAATGCGAATCTTTTTGGCGAAGGACTCACTCAACGAATGGTGTTCGTTGGTCAAGAGGAACAACAACTTGAGGAAGATATCAAACGAACTCTTCACCTCAAAACTGAAATCCCCTTTAACTACTCTGACCTAAACGACTCATACTTCACTTTCCCTATTCCAACACTAAACTCCTTTGTCACCACACCAGTTTATACAGATGAGGAACTCTATGCTCATGAAACGCCAAAACCCCAATTCCTATATATTCCCCACAAGGAATTACAACAAAGGTTCCAAACCTTGCAAGAGTTTTGCTTCACCCATCTGGTACAAGGAGACCTTACCAAAGCTTTCAACTCTAAAACCACACCTGAAACCATTCCAGTTTCTGAACCACTCCCTGAATCTTCTCAACTAGTTCAAGAAAACACCATCCTCCACAAGCGTCTTCAAACAGTATTTAATCTATATGGCAAGATCATTGACGATTTGTGCAAAGAAAATTTCGCATTGCAAGAGCGAATCAAACAATTCAAAACTGAGATGCAGCCTCCTACTCCATCTAATCTCCCTCCATATGCTGAACGCATTGAACACTCAAAGCATTCGTCTACGTCTTCTTAAGATGTCAAACCCAAAATAAAATCTGTTAACAATTCAAACTTGAAATCTCTAAAGCAAAAACATATTTTCAAAGGGACATCCACTCTCACTTCTAATCACATTTCTCGTATGAACACTAACATACCTGAATCCTCAAAGGCAGCTGCCAGTCGAACACGACTCAATACTAACCGTTTACATTCCGCTGCAGATGTGAAGAATCTCGAGAGTGAAGAGCATAAAATAAACATCACTTGGAAGAGAGTCATTCCTAGATCACATAGGAAATGTTCAAACACTAGCCAAACATGTGAACAAATTTTGATGTTTGATTCTGTCTATAATCATTCAAGTTTACATGATAAAAATGCCTCTTCAATGTTTTGTATTAGTGATGGTTGTCTCCATGGTCATTGTGAATTTAATTGTGAGTATGATCAATTAAGAAAACAAGTAGGAGTTAAACCATGTGAGGACTGGACAGACTTTTACACTAATCAAATTTGTGTTCCATTTGAAAACTCAAAAGGATACATTATTCATCAGTGGATCACCACTCGTCAGTCACATGCACTCAAACGTTTAAACAAATCAAAACGATTGCTGACGATCAAAGAACTGGAAGTCTACAAACGGCAAGGCTACGAAGCATTCAAAAAGGCATGGATTGCTCACGAACAACACCTGCATTCTAAAAAATGATCACGCAATCAACCTTCCAAAAATGCCAAATCTTCCAAACCTAAGCCTGAAGGGTTTTGATCTGACCAAACCACCCAATGACACAAACTGGTCAAACCTGGGTTTGATTCTACTGGTTCAATCCTAAAAGCGGAACTGGATTGAACACAACCCTCTAAACCCCAAAAGGGTTAGGATCTTAAAACTAATGATCAACATAGCTTCTAATAAACAAACAATCCACAGATAAGGTTATAAGAAAAATATACCTGATCAGAGACAATGGGATTGCTAAAGTAAGTCCACCACTACTGCACCTCTTTGGAACTGGCTACTAGACCGCTCCTGGATCACCAATCAACAGCACTCGAAAGACGAGAGTGTGTGTGTGTTTGCGTCGACCTTCAAGTAGCAAAGCACCCTTGGTGTTTTGCTTCTTCGACTTCCACGAGAATGAGAGAGGGCCGAGAGAGGGAGTGGGACGAGAAGAGATGGATCGGCGAGAGAGAGAGAGAGAGAGTTGTGGTGGTTAGGGTTATCTTCCTTAAGCCTTTGTTATGTTCTTTTCTTATATTTTCTAATCCTTAAGGCTTAAGGATATATATATATATATATATATATATATATATATATATATATATATATATATATATATATATATATATATATATATAAGGATTAGATGGACCTAAGCCCGTTTAATTAAAAGCCCACTGGTTTTAATTAAACTTTCAATCTTCTCACTTTGACCCCTTGGACTTTACTAGTTAATTAATTAACTATTAATTATCTGGTCCGTTAAATATTAAAACTTAATATTTAATTTCTCTTTAAATAATAAATAACTATTTATTATTTATTTCCTTTCTAATAATTAATACAAACTGATTAATTATTTATTTTTCTCTTTTCAATAATTAATACTACTGATTAATTATTTACTTTTCTCTTTAAATAATTAATCCAATCTGATTAATTATTTCCACACAGATTTATGGTGAAATCCAACTGTTCCGATTTGGGTGTGTAGCAGTGTGACCCTTTAGTCTCTTATAACATTGGATACAATATGCCCATTAATTATCTCTGCACATAATCCAACAGACTCCCACTTGTGCAAGATAAGTAATAGTTACTGCACATTGTTAGCCTAAGGAGGTCCCTAGCCAGACACTTTGGGTAACCAGGTTATAAGAAATCTTATACCCCAAAGTAACTTGTGATTAAATTTCATAAGCAACCTGCTTAGAAGCAACATGTTATAAACTAACTGTTTACAAACTAAACTATCATGAACTCCCTGTTCATGAATGAGTACGTTTTTATATATACATACATGTATATATATAGGTTTGTCCCTTGCAGCGCGATATTTCAATTTTGAGCATGAGCATGGAGAAAGTCAACTTAGAGACTCAAACATTTGTTCATGACATACTTGATTTCAAAACTGCGTGATAAACGACAAAGAACAGATCAGTTCGTTTGGTCACGGCCGTGCACTTACCAGTTTCTCTAATCAGTCAAGGGGCCCGGAAATATCTCTTCTAAAAAGAAGTTGCAATTGCCATCTTGCATATTTGCATCTAGAAATATGGCTCCCACTGAATCTAGACACGCTCCTTATGACCACCCTGTTACGGTGTGGCGTTAAAGCGAGCTAAGAAGACAACAGTTACCGCATCCCAAACCAAAAACCTCAGGCTTAAGGATAACCTATGTGATTAATACTTTTGACATGAATCCTCGAAGTATTATTCACAGTGGGTCAATCCAATATTCGTAACCCTAACGAATATCCGTCAATTTTTGTCCGCAAAAACTTTTGCAGCTATATTCGACATACTTTCGAATCTACCCCAAAATTACGATGACTTTATATCCCTATCATAGTTCCCATCACGATAAGTAGTCACGGATAATGTTTTTGATTAAACCTAGTTTATTCCTGGATAAACCAAAACATACAAAATTTGTGAAGAATAATGAAACTAATTTCTACACCCTTCCATATTCCGCTGTGGAATAAAGGTGCATAATTTCTACCATTTCACTTACTCAATTCACAGTGTATATCTGAATTACTTATTATTTTGCATTGTAACTTATCACAGATTACAAAGAAAATAATATGATTATAAACCTAAAACTCAAGACTAGCACCCTGAAGTACTCCTTCTTGGTTTTGCTAGAAATCGTTCTTGTAACCTAAGAACAATTCTAGACTTACTCATTTTATAAAATTCCTTAAACTTGGAGAAACTGGAAATAACTCCAAAGCTTCTGATTTTACAAAATAACTTCCTTGTAATTAAAACTTTAATTACATTTGTAGATATACTGAATTTTTATTATTCTTTTGAAACGATATACCTTCTCACACCTACTTGCAAGAAATTTGAAATTAGATTTCCTGTGTATGCCAACACTAATCTAATATCACTACTAAGAATGTTAAAGAACATCCTATTTTATCATTTCTAACTTTGACCAACCAACAATCAATTAAGCTGACTTGCTGAACATTTTAAAACGTGTATAATTTTATTGAAGTCATGACTTGACTCAAAATATTGCAATGATATCTTTATTGAATATCTCTCAATAAGTCATGCATTCCTCGGATTAGTTCTTTCTCAAGAACTTACTATTTTAGATAACCTCTAAAAAAATCAGATAATAATATACTCTAAAAGTTCAATCTTGTATTTATCATACTAGTTAAAGGAAAACTTTTTAACTTTGATAAATACATTAGTGAGATGCTCCCACTATCTTTTATGAAAAAGTGCATTACTTTAAAACATCCTTTTAGGCCTTAGTCAATCCTTGACTAACATGCCTAAAACTTGTGTTCTAAACACATGTTTTAAAACTTAGTTTTTGTAAGAAATTTGTTTTATGAAACCAAAAACTTGGATCTCCATATGGATTCTAATTACAGAAAGTGGTTTCATTAAACTTGCCATTAGTGTAAAACACTTGTGAAGGCATTTTAAATTTCTTTCCATTAAAAACATTCAGTATAAAATTCCCTTGATTATAGTAACTACGATAATCACTTTTATACTTTCTTAAATGTTTTATCAAAAACTATTTTCACTTAGAAATAATAACTATTATTTCCATTTGTTCTAGACTTTGAACATTCACTTTTCACAAAAACTTAAACACTTGTTAAATTAGAAAAACTATCTAATTTTATAAACAACACTTGTTTATTTAAGTATTTTGAGTAGTGGAGCCAACATTTATGTAACTACAACAAATCACAGCATAAGATCACCATGAATCACCAATCAAGTCAAGACTTAACTTATTGGTATTCTTTTAGTCACAGCTAGACTAATCCTGATTCATAAAAATATGTGCACGGATATGAACTGAATAATTTAAATTTCCATAAAACTATAAACTCAAACAAAAAAAGAGTTTCCAAAAACCAACAAGATAAAATTGTTCAGATAAACTTAAAAAGAGTTTAATAAACTAGGAAATAGATTTATTAATAATATCCGCAAGCTGCACGTGGGATCTCTTCATGCCGGGCCGCATCACTTTCCATCTCCTCCTGCAATAAACGATTGCAAGACATTAGAATACTCGTAAAAACTTTTACCAGTGGAAAGTGATAAAGAAGCTGTTCACACGATACCTGAGGGGCCAGCCTTGCCACCTGCCTCGTGACCCTTCGGGCAATCTCTTTTCCAGTGCCCGACCTCACCACACTTGAAGCACCGATTCTCTGTTCTTGCTTTGTTCGGTTTTGGCTTCTTGCCCTTGTTGTCGTTATTAGCCCTGGGTGCATTCTGGCTGGGCTGGGCCTTGCCCTTTCCCTTTCCGTTGCGCCCCTTCCTCTTCTTATGTCCGCCATGTCCCACCATGAGAATGTCCTTGGACTTGGTCCTGATACTCTGATCAGCAGTCTTGAGCATAGAGTGCAACTCAGTCACGGATTTCTCCATGTTGTTCATGTTGTAGTTGACTATAAAAGGCTTATAGTCATCTGACAACGAGTTGAGTATCGTATCCGTTTCTAGCTGCTACAGTACTGGGTGCCCAAGTCTCTGTAGGTGGTCCATGTAACCTTTCATTTTCATGACGTGGTTACTGACCGAGGTCCCCATAGCCATCTTGCACGAGTTAAATGCCCTGGTGGCATCATAACGCTCTGTGCGAGCTTGCTCTTGGAACATGTCCCTCAGCTGGTGGATAATGTCATAGGCAGGAGTATCCATCATGCTAGACTGCAACTCTGGACTCATAGTTGCAAGCATGAGGCAGCTAACATCTAGGGCGTCATTGGAGCGCTTCTGAAAGTCCTCCCTGATGTCTGCCCTAGCATTGCTGGCAGGAGGATTTCCTAGAGGTTGTTCTAGGACATGCCACTTTCTCTCGTGCCTAAGCACGATCCGGAGATTTCTCTCCCACGTGAGAAAGTTTGGACCGGCAAGCTTGTCCTTCTCAAGGATGGAGCGGAGAGAGAGATTGTTAGTACTAGTAACGTTTGTTGCCATCAACAAATTAAAACTTTGTTTAATTAGTAATTGCAGATAAACTTTCTAATCATATATTATCAAACCCATAAATAATATATATTAGACCTTGGACCCATATTTCACATACTTGACGCAACGTTTGAGCACTTCCCGCCAAGTCATGCTATTTCTGGTAGGTAACACCCTGTACCAATCGTACCTAACTGATACGACTCCTAGAACCTCGTAGAGCACTTAGACCCAGTCTAGTATGTTTAACTCTACTCTAGTGTTTTTTGGGCCGGGACTCCCGATTATCACCAAAATAGATCGCACCACCTAAGACAACATGAATTCTGGCCGGGACTCCCGATTATCGCAGAATCTTTCATGCCCCTTCCCGCAATGGTTTGAACCAGGATGCCCAAGGTTTGGGCACTTCCGACACCCGAGTACCGTTTAACAGCAAAGGTGTACCATTAGGTGGGTAGCACACTGATCTAAGATTTTCTTGGGTTTTAATATTAAGTTTAAAAAAAAACATAATTTTCCAGTTTTTGAAAAACCATTTCAAAACTAACTGTTTTAAAATTACGATTTATATGTGTACCTAAACTAGGTGCACAAAACGGCCTTTATAAGTTTCAAAATTATAATTTTGAAAAAAACTTTAAATTTATAAAAATTTAACTAACACGACTAGCAACCTGTAGTCGTATTCTAGTTTGTCATAAAACGCGTGATTTTTCACTGTTTAATAACAACCTGTTATTAAACCCCTTTTTTATTTAGCATCATATAAATGTCACAAATCTATATGAAAAACAGTAAATAAAAGAACCACAACCATGCAGATAATAATAAGCATATAAAGCCCTATAGTTTTGCCAACTAATTCTAAGGTCAAACCTAAGGATAAAGTGACTTGGATTCGCGTTCATGATGTGCTGCTCCGACTAGCCTTGACACCTCCCCGAAGTGTCCGTGCTTCGCGTGAAGAACACCATTACTTCATCACCTTCTTCGAGTCCGTTTCGGTCTAGGGATTAAACTACAACTAATCTATTACAAATACAATATTGAATGGCGTAAGTGGCACGCAGGCCTCCCCGAACCAGTACAATATTACAAATAAGAAAGGGATTGTAATTGGAACGCATGCCTTCCCAAAACCAAAAGAAAAAGAAGGAAAAAAGAAAAACGAGTCCTAAGTCGGCAAAACTATAGCTATATGTATCACAACCACACAATTATATATAAACACTATATATATAAAAGACAACCACACAGTTAAAAAAATATAAACATAAAACTGTGTTGTTAAGCACATAACCTGATTTGTTTAAACATTCTCATTTACTCTTTTGATTAATACCTATTAACCAAAAAGAGAATTATGATCTTCTAATTAAATTTATTTGACCAAAAATAATTTTTCAACAAAACTTTGAGAAACTTGACTTCATTCGAAAACATGAATGAAATCCCATGTCGGGCTTTTACTAGTTTTCCAAAAACTTAAAACCGACAACTTTTGGTCAATTTAAAAATTATCTTATTTGTTTCTCCATTTTGTTATATAAACTTTGCCATTTTAGAATTTATTCAAATATATATTTTAACTAAACTAATTAAAAATATATAATACTAGTTTATATAACACCTTATTAATTTTTAACACTTAAAAATTAATAATCCTTTTTGCATTAATTCGAGAAACTATTTGGGCTAACATCTCCTGGGCTGAAACCTCGTTAACCCGAAAGAACCTATTGGGCCGAGACCCATTCGGACCGGAGAACCCACTGGGCCGAAGCCATCTTGGGCCGAGAACCCATTGGGCCTTAGCGTCGCTAAGTCCTCTTAGCGCCGCTAAATCCCTTTTAGCGCCGCTAACGGTCACGGTGATGGTTTCAGTTCCCGTTACCCGATTAATACATAAAATAAAATATTTTAAATCCTTTTTAACCTATTAAAACTAACTGTTTTAATATACTGATTAAAAACTGGATTTAATTCAAAAACAAAAAAAAACTATTAATTATTAATTTTAACAAAACTTGTTTTATTAATAACTAATTATCCTAAAACGAGATTTTAACCCTTTTAAACAAAAAGTTCAAAACTTGGTTAAGATCAAGTTTTAGAAAAAAAAGTTTATCCTTTTTAACCATTTAAACACAAACCTGGTTTAAACCTAACTGGTTAAAAACAAACCTTTTATCAACTAGATAAAAACAGAAAACTCGTTTTTATCCCTTATGGTTTTCGAAAAATATGAGGAGAAGAAACAAGATGGAGAAGATCATTCAACTATCAAACAAACCAACTAATTAGATAAACTAGGTTTAACTAATTAAACAGACTGTTTAATTTAAAACTTAATTCAAACTTATCCTTATCCAAAAATCATGATCCTTTTAACCATTCAAACTAACTGTTTGAATTTCCTGATTAATAGGATAAACCTGATAACAAAAACAAACTGTTTTCTTACCTACTTGATTTTCAAAAATCTCAAGAACAAGTAGAGAATTAAGAACAAAACCTTAATTTAAAAAACAGATAAAACTAGAAACTATGGATCATAGAGCCGAGGCTCTGATACCACTAAAGGGTTTTGATCTTACCAAACCACCCAATGACACAAACTGGTCAAACCTGGGTTTGATTCTACTGGTTTAATCCTAAAAGCGGAACTGGATTGAACACAACCCTCTAAACCCCAAAAGGGTTAGGATCTTAAAACTAATTATCAACATAGCTTCTAATAAATAAACAATCAACAGATAAGGTTATAAGAAAAATATACCAGATCAGATACAATGGGATTGCTAAAGTAAGTCCACCACTACTGCATCTCCTTGGAACTGGCTGCTAGGCCGCTCCTAGATCACCAATCAACAGCACTCAAAAGACGAGAGTGTGTATGTGTTTGCGTCGACCTTCAAGTCGCAAAACACCCTTGGTGTTTTGCTTCTTCGACTTCGACGAGAATGAGAGAGAGCCGAGAGAGGGAGTGGGACGAGAAGAGATGGATCGGCGAGAGAGAGAGAGAGAGAGAGAGAGAGAGAGAGTTGTGGTGGTTAGGGTTATCTTCCTTAAGCCTTTGTTATGTTCTTTTCTTATATTTTCTAATCCTTAAGGCTTATATATATATATATATATATATATATATATATATATATATATATATATATATATATATATATATATAAGGATTAGATGGACCTAAGCCCATTTAATTAAAAGCCCACTGGTTTTAATTAAACTTTCAATCTTCTCACTTTGACCCCTTGGACTTTACTAGTTAATTAATTAACTATTAATTAACTGGTCCGTTAAATATTAAAACTTAATATTTAATTTCTCTTTAAATAATAAATAACTATTTATTATTTATTTCCTTTCTAAAAATTAATACAAACTGATTAATTATTTATTTTTCTCTTTTCAATAATTAATACTACTGATTAATTATTTACTTTTCTCTTTAAATAATTAATCAAATCTGATTAATTATTTCCACACAGATTTATGGTGAAATCCAACTGTTCCGATTTGGGTGTGTAGCAGTGTGACCCTTTAGTCTCTTATAACATTGGATACAATATGCTCATTAATTATCTCTGCACATAATCCAACAAAGCCGACACCCAATCAACAAGCAGTACAACCTTCCTCTCCTCAGACTCCAGTTCGGCATAAGCAAGTTGATGTTCCTAGGCCAACGCAAATTCTTCAAAATTCCTCACAGAAATGGATTCGCAAACACAATGCTTCCGCAACTCTATCGAATCCTAAGCCTCCGATTCCATCAACTTTCAATCCAAAGGTAGTAGAGAAACTTCCAACCAAATCAAATCTTTCTAAATCTGTCTCTTCTCGACACAAGATTAAACCCACATGGGTACCCAAGGATAGATCATTAGAAGTTTCACCGCCAAGAATTGAAATTGTCACAACTAAACCACCTCTAGGAACTAACAATCAAGGACCCATTCATATATGGGGACCTAAACGTGCTTTACTCTCTTTTTGCAGGCGCCTCACTTGTGGTACCTAGACTCCGGTTGTACCAAGCATTTGACCGGCAATAAAAGTCTTCTCAAGAATTATGTTCCTAAGTACTCCGGGAATGTACGTTTTAGGAACGACAATGTTGCACCAATAATGGGGTACGGATACATAGAGAAGAAGCACATCAAGATCAAGAAAGCCTCCTATGTTGAAGGATTGGGTCACAATTTGTTTAGCATCGGACAGTTCTGTGATAAGGACTTGGTGGTAGTATTTAAGAAGAACAAATGTTCTGTGATAACTGAAACTGGGGATGAATTACTGGCAGGCTCTAGAAAACTAACATGTATTCCATTGATTTGGAGAAATACGACCCCCTACCTCCGTATGTCTACTGTCCAAAGCTTCCACAAATCTTACTTGGCAATGGCACAGAAAACTCTCTCATCTGACCTTTCAAAATATTAACAAGCTAGTCACTGGTGACTTGGTGAGAGGCATTCCCAAGTTAAGATTCAAAAAGGATCATCTATGTGCAGACTGTGAGAAATGAAAGATGAAGAAGGCTTCTCATAAATCAAAACAGGTGTTCAGCACTATCAAGCCTTTGGAACTTCTACACATGGATCTCTGTGGTCCTATGAGAATTCAGTCCAAGAATGGGAAGAAGTATATCCTAGTCATGGTGGATGACTACTCTAGATATACTTGGGTTAAATTTCTACGATCTAAAGATGAAGCTACTCCAACAATCATTTCCTTTATCATGCAACAGCAGAATCAGCATAGTCAGAGTGTTGTCTCAATCCGTACGAACAATGGAACTGAATTCAAGAACAGTACTCTGAAGAGCTTTTGTGACCTAGTTGGGATCAACCATAAGTTCTCTGCTGCATACACTCCACAACAAAATGGTGTAGTGGAAAGACGAAACAGAACTTTGGTTGAAGCTACCCGCACCATGTTGTCATACTCCGGGCTCCCACCTTCATTCTAGGTTGAAGCTATCAGCAATGTCTGCTATACGCAGAATCGCTCTTTTATTCATAAACGCTTTAATAAAACTCCATATGAACTGGCCAATGGCATAGTGCCTAATATCAAATACTTCCATGTCTTTGGTAATAGGTGCTTTGTACTGAATGACAAGGATAATCTAGGAAAATTTGCTTCAAAAGCTGATGAAGCTATTTTTCTAGGTTATTCTACTGAGTCCAAAGCCTACAGAGTTTTAAACAAACGAACAAAGAGCATTGTTGAAAGTATCAATGTAACATTCAATGATGCATTGAATGTTACAGATTGTCCACCTAAATCACCACAAAACGTTTCTGGACATACCAGTTCAGGACCGGTGATTGAAAATAAAGAATCAAACAATCCGTCCAGTTCAAATACTAATCTTGACTTTATGTTTGATTTCTTTAGATCTGAATCTTCTCCTGTTTTAACTGACAATAGGAACAACACAGCAGTACAAACAAGTGTCACTATCACGGCTCCTACGGTCACTGAGACGAATCCATTTGCCGATCTATATGTTGAGGATTCTACATCTGTCTCTGTCACACGTCCCCCTGTGACTACTCAGATTGCTAACCCTGATAGTCCACCTGTGTTTGATTCAGACCCATATTTCTCCAGAGAAGATGAAGAGGAAGCGCGACATCTACAAGATCTTATTCCATCATCTTCTACTTCTCATGAAACAAAATGGACCAGACATCACTCTGAGGAAAACATCATAGGAGATCCTTCAGTTGGTGTTCAAACAAGATCAGCACCAGCAAACGAATGCCAATTCTCGGGTTTCTTAAGCATCATTGAACCCACCAAGACTTGTGAAGCTTTGGATGATCCAGATTGGGTACTTGCAATGCAGGAAGAATTACACCAATTTGATCGTCTCAAAGTCTGGAGATTAGTTCCTCTCCCTTATGGTAAATATGTTGTCGGAACTAAGTGGGTGTTCAAGAACAAGAGGGGTTCGGATGGAGTGGTCATCCGTAAGAAAGCTAGGTTGGTTGCAAAAGGCTACAATCAGCAGGAGGGCATAGACTATGATGAAACATTTGTATTGAAGAAATCAGACTATTTCTCGCATATGCAGCCTCCAGAAGCTTTCGTGTCTTTCAAATGGACGTACAGACAGCTTTTCTTAACGGTATTCTCAAAGAAGAAGTCTACGTCTCACAGCCTAAGGGTTTCATAAATTCAAAATATCCTAATCATGTTTATATCCTAGATAAGGCCTTGTACGGGTTAAAGCAAGCTCCACGTGTATGGTACGACATCTTATCTGAATATTTAATTAGTGAAGGTTACTCCAAAGGAAAGATAGATACCACTATATTCACAAAGACTAAGGGTAGGGACAAGATTCTAGTTCAGATATATGTGGATGACATCATTTTTGGGTCTACGAATCCAAAATACAGTGACGAGTTTGCTAAGATAAAGGCAAACAGATTTCAAATAAGTATGATGGGGGAGATGTCATTCTTTCTCGGACTCCAGGTAAAGCAGTTGAGTCATGGCAGTTTTATTTGACAATCCAAATACATCAAAGATCTTCTCACGATGTATGATATGATCAACTGTACACCCATATCCACACCCATGGCTGCTAAGGCACAACTATCTGCAGATCTTGATTGTTCTCCAGTCGATCTGAAGACTTACCGTGGGATGATTGGATCGTTACTGTATCTAACTGCAAGTCGTCCAGATATCATGTTCTCTACCTGTCTCTGTGCCCGATACCAGGCGAATCCTAAAGAGTCACATCTTCTGGCAGTTAAGAGAATATTCAGATATCTCAAAGGATCTATAGATCTTGGTCTATGGTATCCTAAAGATTCGAATCTGGATCTCCATGCTTACTCCGATGCTGACTATGCCAGTTGCAAGATTGATAGAAAAAGCAAATCTGGTAGTGCACACTTTTTGGGAGATCGTTTAGTTTGCTTGGCCTCAAAGAAGCAAAACTGCGTATCTACTTCTACAGCTGAAGCTGAGTATGTTGATGCAATGTGCTGTTCTCAAAGTCTTTGGATACGTACACAGTTATCAGACTTTGGTCTCAGGTATGAAAAAATTCCATTGCTATGTGATTCCCAGTCTGCCATCGCTATCTCCTGCAACCCGGTACACCACTCTAAAACTAAACACATCGATATCCGTTATCACTTCATAAAAGATAACGTACAGAAAGGTCTTATTGAGCTCCAGTATGTTCCTACTGAAAATCAGCTAGCTGACTTGTTTACCAAACCATTAGACGAAAGTCGCTTCACTGAGTTGGTATCCAAGTTAGGCATGCTAAACCTGTTAATATAACATACTGTTGCTTCATTTTTCCTTTCTTTCTTCTCTTTTGTTAGAGTAGGTGTTACACTATTTTGTTCTTTGTGCAAATTACTGATGCAACACTCAAGGGGGAGTGAATTTATGGTTATACACATGTTCCATATGTGTAGGGGGATAAAATTCATACACATTATGCACATGTGTAGGGGGAGAAGTACACAACTGGCACATTCCCCAAAATTTTAAAATTTTTTCATAAACAGATGCAAGAGTCTAGGGGGAGTGTGTCAAAACAAAAACTCAAATCAAGATATCTTGGAAAATCAATTCTATGCTTCAATCGCATGAGATTTCTTGCAATACAATAAAATGAAAATTGTCTCTTGGTTCAATCACACAGGTTTCAATCGCATTGGCAATCAATTGCATGCGATAGACTGTCATCTGCCAAGAACCAAGTACCAATCGCATGAGATTAACAAACCAAAGGGTCAACCGCATGCGATTCAGACAACTGATATAATTTGTTCAAACACCTAAGGCTCAATCGCATGCGATTAACACACCAAAGGGTGAATCGCATGCGATTCAGAACTTCTATCAGCCACATGTTTTTACCATGCGATTCATCTATCAGCCGCGTTTTTTCACCGTTGTTTCATCCAATCAACACGCGACACGTGTCCTTTCACTTTATAACCGTACCATCCTCACATGTTCATTTCACGCGATCAGATTTAAAATTTCACTAAGTTCTCTCTCGTTTTTTTTTGGCTACTTGTTAATACGAATCTTCTTGTTACGCTGCCAAAATTTATAATTTTAGTCTCAAAATACTCCTAATCATATAGGTAACAACTTGTACGGTTTACATTTTGAAAATTTTGAGTTAAAATGATGATTTTTGGACCTAGAACAGCCGAATGCGATAGTGACTTTCGGAACTTTGGATGGACTTTTGGGACATGAACCAAACTTATTTGACCAATCCAAGTTTGCGATGGGTGTTTTGAGCACATGGAGAACACTTTGATGCAAAAATATTTAAAAAATATCAAAAAGTGTTCTTCGTGTTCTTGAGGAGTATGAACCTATATCATAAGTTCAATTTTTGGTTCTAAAAAGGGTGTTATGATGATTTTTGGACTATACTCAAGTACTATAAAGTTGTTTAGTACTATCTAATTGTCATATTAAAAGCTTTAAAACTACTTGTTTATACTTAAAATCATCATGTACACAATGGGGATTCCAGAGTTGGGGTTTTTCACAAAATTTTCATAGTTGATAGTTCTGGTCAACAAGGGTCAACACTCTTTCAATCACTAAAGCTTGACCAAAATTCAAAACTGAATGTTGTTTTTCATGCATATCTCTTTATCTTTAACTTACCTGTTTTATCTATTTGCACAGATAAGATGGCTCAAGTTGTACGCGACTCTAAAGAGATTATGCCCCAAGCTGAGTTCCTTAACACTAGGACTCATGCAAACAACCATTACATTGACTTGACCAAACTGAAAAATCCTACTTACCCCATTGTCACTGAAATCCTAAAGATACACCCACTAAACCACCTCCTGACTTACAACCCGTCTACAACCGGCACACATGTTCCTGAGCTTTACGTTCAACAATTCTGGAAAACATGTGATGTGTTCATCAATAACAGGGGGCATGAGGTCATTCATGCTGAGGTTGATGAATTTCAAGTTAACATACCTCTCAATCGCCTCAGAACGATCCTTGACCTACCCACTGCAGGCAGCAGACCTCCTGCAACAGAATTTGAGGAAATCCCAGATGAGGATGCATGTCTTGCGGCCATCAGGGAAATGGGTTATGATGGTGAGCTCACCCACAAAAATAAGTTCAAACGTACCGGCTTACATCCCAAGTATAACACATTTATGACGGTGCTTCAACGGTGTCTCACACCCAAGCATTCGGGTTATGAATTTCCAACGGAGCATCAGCTCAAAATCTTTGTGGCAGCGGCCAATCATTCACACGTGGATTATGCATTTCTTCTCTTCCAAGACATCAAAGCTACAATGCTAAGGAAGAACTCCCAGAATAAAAAGGATACAAACATGTTGCCGTACCACCGCTTCATACCTATGATCATCCAATATGTGATGGATCAGAATGCTGACATCCCTCGCCGGGCAGGTTTACCTTCTATTACTCCTAAGCTTTTTATGCATATTAAACCTGCCATTCCGGAAAATCTGCCTATCCCAAGACCATTCCCTGTATCTCTCCTTGATTTATCTGAGCAGAATGGTATTCTAGTGAGTTATAAGGTGAGTGTAGGAATACCTCCCATGGTTGTGCCAGAACCGGCCATACCTACCCAGGGAGGAGTAGTACCAAGTGAGGACTTAGAGAATAGGCCTCAGACATCTATTGGAGATGCTGAGCGGGGAGAGGAGAGAGAAAATGAACAGAGGGGTGGAGAAGAAGATGAAGGTGGAGTTATTAGAGAGGGAGGGGATGCATATGATCCCGCCACCGTTCAAACCATTATTAAATCTCTTTCTCAAACTACCCACACCCAAGCTGTACTAGAAGAACTTGGTCTTGACGCTTCTAACTCATCCAGTTCCGAATCTTCTCATGATAAGTCTGCTTCCCAACCAGGAGGTGCCCCTACCTTTGAACATGTCACTTCTCCTATGGGCACCCCTGAGCAACCAATTGAACAGCCAGCTGACAGCACACCCTCCTTCATGAAATTCACCGACCCACATACTACCTCTCCTGACCAGGCCCACACTGTTCAACCTACTTAAGTAATTCCATAACCTGGTGGTCTGGTCATATCTTTGAATCCTTCTACCCAACCTACTGAAATTCCCACCTACGGACAGGAAATTGTAGCCCCAGAACATGACATTCCAGTCACTTCTCCAACTCATAGCCTATCTGTTGAAACTGACTCTGTCAACCCTGATTCTCTACTACAACCTGATCAATATGCGGGGTATGGTGCTGGTAGTGGTGAAGATGAAGATAGTATTGTAGTTAGGAGTATGAGTGACAGAGAGGAGGTGAGAAAAGAAAAACAGAGTGCTGAGGGTCCCCTAAACCCAAAAATTCGGGAAGCCACATCTACTATGAGTCCTGACATTGTTGGGTCTCGTATTGAACAAGTCGCGGTTATCCCACCCGTGCAGTTTTCAAACCCACCAAGCTACTACGGTGTCTCTCAACAGGCACCGTCTTCATTGCACAGGGCTTTAGCACATACACTAGGTTTACCCCAATCGGGAGTTAGAACTATTGAACATAGAGGACCGCCTCCCTCGTCATCGACTCCTTTCAACGTACAACTCGATATACCACGGATTTCCGCCTATCTTGATCAACACCGAATCACTATAGATGCACTGAGCTTATACGTCAGTCAAGTCTCCTTAACTTCTATAGGTGGTACCTCTTACGGTGCCATTCGAGGATTAGAAGGAAATCCTGCTGGAGCCAACATCCCTGCTGCTCCAGTAGGTGGTACTGCCTCTTTGGCTGGTACCTCAACCGGAAGTCTTCGTGATTCCGGGTTTGTTACACGTGCAGAACTTCAGGACTATATTCAACAAGTCGTGGCACCAATCCACCAACAACTGCAGACGAAAAATCAAAAATGGATCGGATAGAACAATCCTCCCAGGTCCAAGCTCAGCAATTAAACAGAATTGAAGCACTCCTTACTGCTAGACCTCAAGTGCCAGAGCCACAGCCGCAACCGGATCCAGCAACCATGTCAGTGGTTGCTTTGAAAAGCTTGATGTATGTTAAACTTCTGGAACAAAGGCCAGAATCTGCACATGATTAAGACCTTCTAACAACTCTTTGCAATGAACAACGTCCACAGGGAATCTCCTTGGATGACTTTCAAGAGTTTCATGAAGATGTCAACAGCAAGATCGATGGGGTAACTAGAGGCTTCTACACCTCTTTGGAGAAGGTTACTAAGAGGCTGACATTACTTGAACAAACTTGTCAGGTTCAAGCGCAAAGCAGCAAGAGGAGACGGGATGATCAGGATCCTGATGATCAACCCGAGGGGGAGAAAAGGAGAAGATATATGACTTCTCCCTCTGTGGTTGCAAATGTACCTGTTGTACCTGTTCCCCATTTTAGTTCATACTTATATGCAGGTACAAGTTCAGCTGGGTCTGAAAGTCAACAACAACAACAACAGAAAACTACACAACAATTGGCCGATGAAGTTTATGAACAACAAAAGGAGAATGCTGACAAACAGATTGTACTTTATGTACCTCAACAACAATCTGAACCGATGCCAATCGATCTTGAAGAAGGTGAAATACGTTATTTGCAGTCCCATGCCAAGATGTTTAACTTGTTTAGTGACTCAAATGATGAAATGGAGGATTTATATGAGTCTATACACACATCACCTGCAAGGCATATGGGAGATAGTCGTTCTGCTCAACCAAATGAGGAACTTGAGGATCCTGAATTTCGTGATATGTTCAGAGATATAGATGAATATGTGAAAGACACTACACGTCCAGCTTCACCCAGAGTTGTCCACAGATTTGATGATGTCATCAGTGAAAGAGAGCTTGCACTTAAAAGAAAAAAATGGGCAGCAATCTCTAGAAGGGAAGCTAGAAGGAAACCTAAACAGAAGAAAACCACCTTCGACTTGTCCAGGGTTCTCAGTGGAGTAAACATTGAAGTTCATGAAAGTTTCCCTCCTCCTCATGGTCAGTTTCAAGAATCAGCTGCCGATGTACTAGAAAAAAACAGACAGAAAGAGGCAGCTGAGAAAGTTAGAAAAGAATCTGAATGGCCCTTGCCACCACACTTCATAGTACCACCTTCTCCTCCAGTGTACCGTGGAGATCCAGGTCTGGATGTAAGCAACATGTTCACTAGAAGTGCAGGCCTGCAACCTTTATGGAAAAACTATTATGTTAATGGTCTTGAAGAAAGAATCTCAGACATCTTTTGCAGCGAACAAATACAGGTTATCCCTCCCGAGTTGCGGAACATGGATGATAAGCAAAGAAGAAGATACGAACATATCCTTACTCAGTCTATGTCTAATCCAGAAGAGAACAAATCAGAATATCCAATCGTTGAACTCATCAATGTCTACACTCAAACCATCTTCAGAATAAAGTATGCCATCTTTCACGTCAAGAGAGCAAACAACCTAACATACTTCCTCACCAAAGCAGATCTTAGGTTTGTTAAAGTTGAAGACATTAGCTTTATCTTTGACACTCTTTCTCAAAAGAGAGGAAAGTGGCCAGAAGAAGAATTTGGGAGAGCTGCTTTGATTAGATACTTAAGAAATCTGATGGAATTCATAGAGGAGCATGATCTGCAATTTGGAGCCGAGAACAATTACAAGAAAATCAATCTCTTAAAGCCTAACAAGAGCCATCCAGACTTAGAAAAGCTTGAAGAGTTGACTGTGATTGATGAATGACATGAAAGCTTCAAGGGTGAACGAGGAGTCGTCTCCAAGAACACCAAAGGTGAAAAGATCTTCATAAGACTTGATGAGCTGATGTCCTACTCAGACGGCACACTGAAAATCCTTCGTCACAAGATACATCAGAAGATATGGGATAACCGTGAGGCCTACACTTATGATCAACATGTCCAGGCCTATCGCCCTACAGAACAGATGAAGACTACACTGTCAAACAGAAGGCAAGTAAGGAAGTGGCAAGTGGCATTCGGGATTCGCAACAAATCAGTCTATGAATAGATATATTTCTTTCTTTGTTGTGAATCATTGCACACCTCACTTAGGGGGAGAATGTTAGATTATAAAAAGTGAGGGTGCAAATATGTAAATATTGTAACTTGGGCAAATACTATAAAAGGCATTTGCCCCATCTTTTCTAATCAAGCTTTGCATATTTCTCATATTGTGTTTGTGTTCTCTCTCTCTCTCAAGCTCTCGGCTTTCACTCTCTAAACCGAATACACACACAAACACATACTAATCATCTAGCATTGCTTAATCCGTAATATATACGGGACCATCAAACATATCAAAAATTAAAAAGTTAGAACTAATAATAATGATTTTGTCACTCAAACATAGCCCCGCTAAACAAAGATATTATTTCATATCATCACATTAACGTTGCATCACGACAAATAAAATGTACTTAATTTACAACAAATAAGAATAAGAACTAAGTAATTTTTCGTGAAATTACTTGGTATTAGTGTGTTAGATTCAAACTTCAACACTATAATCTTCATGTTTGCGTAACATCAAAAATAGCTACTTTCCCAAACACTCACTCTAGATCTCTCAAAAAATTCTTGTTCATTGTTCTTAATCTTCCTTGCCATTAGCTTTAGAGACTCTGTAAAACATAGTTGCAATTAACGTCTAGTTAGTAGCTATAGCAATAAGTCAAGACATTCAATATAATAACACCCATCGTACAAATGAAAAACCAATTAACACAAACACTTGTTAAAAAAGGTTGGATATCCAAGTTTTACGCAAGTAGATTAAGTAAGTAACCGTACCGGGTTAATATCACATACTGTGTGCCAAAGATTAACGATGTCGTTCAATTCTTCCTTGGTAAAAGCCTTCGTACTGGTCCAAGGTATATAATGTAAGAAAAATAAATATACTTTAGCTAATGATATCTGTTTTAATATAAGTTTTTAAAAATTTAAAAACAAGAATACTTACTTTTGCAGGGAATTCATACATGTGTTTCTTAACAAAATCATATAAAAATTTCATCGTGTAATATCCACATTCCCAGCCATCGTTTTGTTTATTGCACTAGTTGTTAATGGAACAAATAAATAGCTTAAAACACATATCTAAATCAATGAGAATATAAATAATTTTGAATTACCTCAAGTAGTTGCCATTTCACACCACTACCAAGCACCCTATAAAATATACACAGTTAGTGAAAGCTCTAACTTAAAATATGCTAATTATAGAAAATACTTACTCGATCAAACATTTTGTCAGTTGTACAGCATGTGTGATTTTGCACCACTTTTGTTCAGATAGTCGAAAATATATACAGTTTCTTGTTTTTTTTTGTGTATGACATACAAAACCCAATATTGACTGATAATTCGTAAAAGTTAACTAGTAATGACAATACTCATTCTATATATAAATTAAAAAACTAGTACCTTTGAAAAATTGCACCAAGAAAAAACTCAATCTTAAGGGGCGTTTGGTTCAAGTATTGTTTTTGGTGGGATTGGGATTTAAGATGGGATTTGCATTTGGTGGGATTTGCATTTGATAGGATTTAAAATCCATTCCTATGTTTGTTTCAAATTCCTTACAAGGGATTTCCACCACCACCTGCAACCTTCATTGTCACCACCAACCACCTGCTACCACCAACCACCTGCTACCACCTCTAAACCACCTCACCTCACCGCCACCACTAAACCACCTCGCCGCTGTGACGGGAAACGACAAACGATGGCAAACGACGAACCAGAGAACGGGAAACGTTAGGGTTGGAGCGGCGAACCAGATCTGCGTTAGGGTTTTCGACGGGAAACGACGAACGGCGGTGAAGAAGAGTACGAAGGTGCAGCAGCGAACGGGGAAGACGGAAGGGTTTCCCGTCGCGGAGGGTTGCTGCGTTAGGGTTGGAGCGGCGACGAAGGCTAGGGTTGCGATGACGGGTTGCTGCTTGAAATGGAACGGGGAAGACGGAAGGGTTTCGAACGGGGAACGACGGTTGCTGCTTGAACGACGAAGGCTAGGGTTAGGTTTCAGCTTGAAATCGAAGGGGAAGAAGGAAGGGATGACGGCGGCGGCTAGGGTTAGGGTTTCTGCTTGAAACGGCGACGACGGCGACGGCGGTGGAAGGGTTTGACGGCGACGAAGACAACGAGGGGACGACAACGAATGCGACGGCGGTGGTTTGCCGGAAATTTAGCCGGAAGGTCGCCGGACGAAATGACTCAGTTGTAGGATTTTGAAATACCATGGGGGGTGGGAGGATTTCTAAATCCCTCATTTATGGTATTTCAAGGATTCCCAGGATTTAGAATCCCTCCTCACATTTGCAAACCAAACACATCATTTGGGGGGATTTGAAATCCCATTCCCATGGAATCCCCCCAAAAACCACCAACCAAACACCCCCTTAGTGTTCTTTTCGTCATATAAGACATTCCTCAAATAACCTAAAACTCATTCTTTATCCATTGTGATAAATACATCACAAATAGTGTTAGGCATCAAGGAAAACATCCTCTCCTTAGATACCAAATCCATGTTTTGGTAAAGCGACCTAAAACCATAAGATGACAACATATATATAAACAAAAAGAAAGCCAAGTAAAGCCATGATGATATCTATTTAAACTTACCACTTGAACAAAGTTATGATTCCCATATCTAGCCAGTTATTTGTCCATAGATCGTACATATCACGGGCGCCAACAATGATATTAACCTCTTGATCCTTTATCCCAAATATCTCATATTTGGGGGTAACTAATATTCAATAAGATGAAGTAGGATCATATCGGAGCATCCATTTTCTATAGCCATCAAATAAAGATTGTCCTCTTTCGGTCAAAGTATCATGCAATCTTAACATCTTGTAAGACATTTCTCTTTTTTCTTCTCTTTTTCATCTTCATCACTTTTGTTTTTCTTTTCAATTGCATGTTTTATTTTCTGTTCTTCCTTTTTTCATTCCTCTTCTTTATCCTAAACAACAAAAAATGTTAATATATCTTCAGCCAACGACCACAAAAGTAGTCCTAACAACAAATGATAAGCAACAAAAAATATAAAGTTATTGTAGACCTTCACAAAACTCGTACAGTTAGACACAAAAGAAGGACGAGTCACCGTTTGATTAGGGGTGGTCACTGTCTTCTTAACCACGCGGATACGGGGCACGGGCCATTGAATAAAACTACCTGTTGTTGCTTGACCTAATGTCACTATCTCTTCATTAAAAGGCACCGGTAGTTTTAACTTCGTGTACTGGTCATAAGCAAGATCTACCAACACCTTCATGTAAAATGGTAGTATAGGAGAACCATGAAGTATACCATCTTTTGTCGGATGCACCATGCCACGAGCAATGTCATGATTAAAATCTTCACTATTAGGGTCAAACAAAGCAACATGTCGTGGATCCTATATAATATAAACATGTAGATATATTAGTTAATGTAAGAATTTTATTTGACATTAATGAATGAAGCGTATACCGTAATATCTTGTAGTCGGGGTAGCTTTGTTTGTCGCTCAGTTTGCATTGCCTGTCGATTGAGATTGATTTGAGGCATCAAAGATGGATTAACCTGACCATTTGTAAACTCAGAAAGATTATTATGTAAAGACTAAAGATGTAACTTGTTGCTTGTAGATGGCCTCCATCTGCTTTAACTGGTCTTGATGTTGCTTTTCCTTTGTATATTATTTTCCCTCTAGTTTTTTTCTTTGTTCTTTTAATGCCTCTTTTAATTGCTCATCAATTAACCTTCTAACTTCTTCTTTTACTTCTTCTCGGTGTACTGTGCTCATCTTTTTTATCTGAGTATATTTCGGTAACCCCTTTCTCCATCTTATATCACTTCCTACACCTCTAGTACGACCATGATGCTCCAGTCCAAGTACATTAATCAATGACTCCACTCCAGATTCATCAAGTCCTTCGGAAATTTTTTGATCACACTGAATCTGTCAATTAATAACAATTATCAAAATTATTCGATCCATATAAAAAGATTAATATGTAACACCATATCTTCCATACCAATAGTTAGTGTCTAAAGCTTACTCAAAAAACTAAATGAATATGATTCAATTTTCTTCAAAATTTGTTATTTGTGATTCAAGAATAATCCTTTTGTTAAGTTCATATTTCAATTATATATGCATATATGAATGTAAGTTGTAACCCAATTAACACGCCCTAATGAACCTAAAACCCGATCGTGTTGACCCGATCAACACCGCTACAAACTAGTAAGCTTAATAATAACAATATATTTACCAATTTTTGTGCAACATTACAAACATTGGGCAACAAAGTCCTTTTTCCTTCTTTATTAAGACGAGTTCTAGCCAAAACCCAGTTCTTGGCACGTTCGTCTTGGATATTGTGGTTCAATCCTTGATTCTTCAGACAGTTTTTCCTTTTCCGAGATCTCTTGGTAGCCACGAAACCATTTTCTACCAAGACGTGCACGATTGCCATGACCCTAGGCATTTAATCTTCCTCGCATATGTCTTGCCTTCAAATAAAAGTATTACAAATTAACAACAAACAAAAATAATTATTTATAAACAAACAAATTGTTAACAAAATAACTTGTTTTTCAGGCGTGTTTTCCTTCTCAAGAATTCTTCCCAACTTTCTTCGATATATAAGTGTACTTTTGACAAGGACTTCATTCTAAATCCTTGTAGTTATTCTTTAAGTATGTCCTGAATCTCTTCCAAACATTATTGAATGCTAAAAAGTGTTCTCTTTAGCAAAATCATCATTTATTTTAAAGTGATCCTGCATGTAAACCGAATTAAAAGTTACAACTCTACTTTAAGTTGCAAAACTACCATATTTAAATTAATTGTTTATACTTTTATGATCAACCCTAAAGCATCTTTTTTATCATCTGGTACTTTATGCCAACTATCATGGTTAATAATAATCCTCGTCCTAGTATATATTTTCATTTGTGTGGCAAACTCCTATTGGTATTCATTTACACATTTCCAAGTGTATTGAATTCAACATCATCACTATCTTTAGATTTAGGATCTTTTGACTTGTTAGGCCCCCTTCTTTTTCTTGGTATTTCTTAATTTTCACTGTTTTGGTTCATATCCTAAAAAAATGTAAATAAAAATCAATAAACTAACTTAGATAAAGTAAAATAAGATAATGAAGATAAATAACATACTATTTTGTCTAGTAGTTTGTATAAATGAAATGAAATTCCCAAAAACCTCAGTGCTAGATATTGGAACTCAATATAAAACAGTCACCAAAGAAACCATCTAACACCTTATCTAGTTATCAACCTTGCTTGTTAGCAGTTAAATTTTTTAAAGTGTCCCACAGGGGAACATCACCCTTTTAAGTTAATCTACAACAATACAAAAATCTCATAATTAATATTTACAAAGAAATCATATAGTCAAAACAAAACCTCATAACTTATATTATAAATTCACAAAGTAGACATAGTTAACAAAAAGACATTAAAAACACAACTTATCCATTTGGACTGCCACCACAACTTATGCTTGAATATGGACTAACAACTACACACAAGAACATTACAAAACAAATAAAACACATATATAAGGAAACTCTCAATAAACAACACATAAAACATACATACCCATTTGATAATCTCATGTTAATTAGGAACAATGTTCACTATACCTCATTGTAAAGACTACTAACAATGGAGAATATTTGGAATCAATAATCATGACTGAGATTTCACCACAATACTTCAAAGTGGAATTTTAAAGAGATTTCACCACAATACTTCAAAGTGGATTTTTAAGTCAAGATAGTATGATAAAAGGGGTAGCAAAATGAAGTGTTCTCAATGGAATCATGTAGATATTAAACATAAATAATGTAACTAACGTCTACAGGTTGCACAAGTCATTAAAATTCTGCAGTTAAAAATACTAACTTATACAACTACCATATCATAAGCACTGAAGTATAAACACTAACAAATAGAAAATAGAAATATCAAAGATAACATATATCTTGAGCAAATGTCATCTCTGAAAAAGAAAAACATTCAGAAGAGCTCAACATGGTTAGTTACCGAGCATAATAGAACATTGTCACATTGGTTGTGGGAAAAAGTGAGAATTACACTTTCAAATGTTGATAAAAACGGTGGAATATCTAGGATATGGCCCCATACACGTCATAAAGTATCAGGGTGATGACATTAATGGATATATGTTTTACACCAAGGATCAAGATGGCAAAAGTACGCTACAAAATAGTGGTGTTACGATAGTAGCCACAACGACGGAAATCTCTATAGTAAATCGTGAAGAAAGATTAAGGGTGGCAAGAAATTCATATTGTGGTGTCATTCAAGAAATATGGGAATTGGATTATCACTCATTCCTAATTCCTTTCTTCAAGTGTAAATGGGTCGACAATAAACGAGGAGTAAAAGTTGATGCGGATGGTTTAACAATAATTGATCTTTCGACAAACGGATATGTATCCGAACCATTCATTTTAGAAAAACAAGCAAGTCAAGTATTTTTTTGATCAATGTCTATCTTGGTAAACTACGTATAGTTGGTGTCGACAATATCGTAGATAAGGAGGAATACAATCAATTTGACCAATTACCTCTATTTTCTATTGGAGTTGCCCCTTCGGTTGATACTCTCAATGACACAACTTATTTGAGAGATGATCATATGATAAAAGAATAGTAATATGATAATTCTTCTAATTGTTGGTAAAGTTATTTATTAAAAACATCCATGAATATTTTATAATATTTGACGAATAATAAAATAATGTTATGTTGTTTCTTTTGTTCACATATTTTATATAATAAATAATAAATTCTTGTTCACGTGGGTTCAGGAGGTGGTTTTTAAAAGTTATAAGTCATGCTATGATTGTTGTACTTTCATAACATGTTTAATAACTCAAATTCTGTATTTGTGAATATCATATTATCCTCCGTAAAGTATAAACCAAAGATTTTAGTTACTTTTTAAATTTGAACGAAGATTTCATTTACCAAAGATATGACGCCACAATTAATATAAGACTGGTTAGAAGTAAACCGGTCTCGAAGAGTCTTAGTGGGTCAAAAAAATTAAGGCGCGATTGATTTTATGAAAAGAACAAAAGACCCAAAAATTTGTATGCATATTCCTCTCGATAAGACTCTTAGGGAGAGCTTGTGGTAAAATAATGGCTATCTTTTTTATTATTATCAAGACTACGATCCATCCCTCATTATTAGGTAGCATATGCACACGTAGGCGTACCACTTGCTTTTTTCAGTGAAAATAATTCGTTTTTATTGGGATTTTTCAATCACAACATCAAATATGTGCACATGTGCACGTACCACTAGCTTTTTTTCATGCACATGTGCATATTACAGTAGATTTTTTTCGGCATATACAGTAAAGTCACATATGCACGGTGCATATGTGCACAACCTGTTCATACAACTAGGTTATGTTTTAGCATAGGTGCGTCTGAGTGCATATATGCACCGTGCACATATTCACCGTGCACATGTACATCTCGTGTATATATATGCAAATGCACATGTACGCCTAGATGAATATGTTCAAGTTAAGGTTGTAAACGAACCGCACGTTCGGTGAACTGTTCGTGAACAATTTGGCGGCAAGTTTGTTTATGATCGTTTATTTAATAAACAAATGAACATGAACAAAAATATTTGTTCGTTAAGTTAAAGGAACAAACACGAATGAAGACCCTCGTTCGTTTATGTTCGTGAACATTCGTTTATCCGTTTGTTTATATTCGTTTATATATATATATATGTTTGTCCCGAATAGATACTACAACAACAAATGTTTGTAGAAGGGGGTTGAATACAATTAGCAAATTAAAATTTAAGAGACACACGGTTTACTTTTATATAATTCTTATTGATGTTAATCAAGAATTACATGAACTAGATGCGGTTTACTTTTAGGTTTGATATTGCTATCTCCTCAACAATCTCCCCTATTTGATGATGACAAAACCTTATCTGTTTAAGAAGAATCAGTTTGACTCGAATTTGTAAAGATAAAACTTTTAAGTGCATTTTTGGTTACCTAGCCATATTTTTTTGGTAACTCTTTAATATATGTTCCCTGATATTCTGTTTTTAGGAATCTTTTCATTTATGAAGTACTATGTTCTGTTTTTGTGGTATCTTTTATCCTTTTTCTGTTTTTAGGATTTTTATATTTTCTTTATTTACACTATGTGAGCTATTTACTAAGAGTCATCTATACTAGCATTTTAGCTAAGTAGTCCATGATCAAAGTTTCAAGCTTGATTACAGAACAAAGTATTTACATCAGAGTTTGTACAATGCAATCTAACTATGAGTTAATACTAAGTACAGAAGTTGAACTATTCTAGGAATTTGAAATTACATCTAATCTAGTTATGAAGTTTCAGTTTTCTTCCCACCAAGGTTCTTCTTTTACATCCAGAAATCTGTTCAGTGGATTTGCAGCCAACAACTCTTCAGCTCTTGCTTGAATCAGATTTTCAAAATGTTCACTTCCTGTCTGTCCCCTTGTTAAATGTGCAGCTTGAAAGATTAATTCTCCAGGGGCTCTTCCTAAGTCAGTTTCTCTTAGGAATCTCCAAACACCAGCTCTGTTCTTGAAGAATATACCTCTTTCAGGTTCAGTTATGTACTTAAACATTTCTGGCTCAATGTTGGAGGGCAGAGCAGTGTTGAGATTTTCATATGCAGACAGGTAAGGATGATCAGGATTACGTATAATCCGTTCAGCAGGTACAAAAGCTTTGGAGGATTTCTTGAAGGCATCCTCAATCACATCAATGTGTTCCACAAATTGATCATGAGTGCATATCCTGTAGCAGACAGCCATTCTGATCCAGTATTCGAATTTGTTTATGAAGCTTGTGGCAATTTCACTTTTAGATTTAAGGAAGTGGTACAGAGTCTCAATCATCTCAGTGAAGGAGAACAGTTTGCAGTGATGAATATAGGCATTCTCATGTGTTTGTCTTTCATCTCTTCTTACTAATCTGAGATATGGCCCTTCATCTGTTCCCTTATATGGAGTGACTCTGGAAATTAGATTTGGATCCTTTCTTTCTATCAAGTTCTTCTTGTTTTCCAAGACCTCTTTGATCTCCCTTTCTGATTGCTGAGTTGTAACTCCAAAGTTGAACTCATGCAATGCTTGAATGGCTTCTCTGTGAGTTCTTCCTCTTTTAGGAACTTTCTTGACAATAGGATCATCTTGCTGTGGTGCAACTTGTGTTGGATGTGAGTGAGAAGATAGCATGATGATTTCTTCTTCTTGTAATTCTCTCAATTCATCATCAGTGACACCAATGATTGCAGCAAGATCTTCAGGAGTAGTGAAATCCTGGTGTCTCTCCTTGGTTTTCAGAACATCTTCAATGGTTGTACCAAGAGCAGCAGCTAGTTCACTTAGCTCTCTGAGATTCTCATCCTCTTGATTTAATTATTCCTCTCTTCTTTCTTCTTCTTCAATCTCCTCAACAGACATTATTTTCTTTCCTTTTCTCCTTGATGTGCTGCTGGGAGTTGGTTGACTTGATTGTACTGGAGAGGAAGCTTGGACTGTTGGAGCTTGAGTTGAGAGGCTTTGCTTTTTCAAGTTGAGCAGAGAGGAAAGAGGCACCCTATCTTCATCATCATCATCATCAGAATCTTCTGATGGCACATTGATTGGTGCACAAGATTCATCTTGTCTGGGCTTTTTAGCACTCTTCCTTCTAGACATTTATTTGAATCTTCTTTTTGGCCTCTGCTCATCTTGAGCAGGTTGCTCCCCCTCAGATTGATTCTCCCCCTCAACATCAGATTTTATTTGAGTTTCTGTTTCATTGGGGGCAGATGCATCCTCTGCTTGCATAGCCTGAACCTCAGCTGTATATGCACCAACAGCTGCTCTGATTGTATCTGGTGAAGGTTCTCTTCTAACTGACTTCTCCCCCTTTTTGTCATCAGCAAATGAGGAAGGAATGTAGTCAGATGGCTTGGCAACAGAAGGAGGGATAAAAGAATAAGTAGATGGAGAAGGAGTAGAGGTAGAGGGAGGGATAGGTGGAGTTGAAGGATAGGTAGTGGGTATAGGAGGTTGGGTGAAGAATGGAGACCTTCTCAGGCTTAGGATAGCATCAGTGAGATTGGTGAATTCCTTAAGGGTGTCACTGTGCTTTTGTATGGAGTAGTTGTTTAGGTGTTTGAGGTCAGTAGTGATGGTTTGGAGAAGAGAAGGGACTCTAAGAAGAGAGTCAGGGATGGTTACTGAAATGTTAGGAGGGGAGGTCTTAAGGTGTGGAGTTGGGTTCGAAGGTTAGAAATGGTTTGGTTGAGGTTGGTAATGGTTTGGTTTGAGATGGTAGGTGAAGGAATAGGAGTAGGATTAGAAGTTTGGGTAAGAAGTTGATCTAATTTGGTGAGAATTGGTGAAAGATCAACAGGGGCAGGGGTGGATTGGGGTTGGGATTGTGTAGACTTTAGGGACTCAACCTCTTGGGTTAAATGAGAGAGTTGAGTTTCTGTTTTAGTTTGGAAGGAGGTGTAGGAGGCTTGAAGACTATCCATCTTTTGAGAGATGGACAATAGTGTTGGGAAAATGATCTCATGAGTTTGAATTTGATGAGACAAAGTTAAGTTTGTAAGTTGAGTTCTACATATAACTTAAACAGAATTATGAAGCTTAGTCAGACTGAACACTTAGAGTGTTCAGAATGAGTATAAGCTGAATATAAACTGAGCATATGTTGATCAGTTTATGTTATACCTTAGTTTGTTTATTAATATGTTTAATAATCTGTGTATGTCACATAAGGTATATATCGAGTAGTCAGCTTGATGTGTTTCAAGCTGAGTGACTCAGCTCAAAAGCAGAGTCAGCTCGACAGAGTTGCTAAATATGTTTTAGACAACTAAATTAGACTTCTAAGGATGAGTTTATCAATGCACGTGTTAATTCATGTATGAATTCAGATTTGTTCTCGAAGAACTCAGCTTGATGAGTTTCAAGCTGAGTAACTCAGTCCGAGTAACGAAGTCAGTTTAAAGATAATTTAAATATGTTTTAAATTCATCTTTATCTCTCTCTATATCTATGGCGCGGATAAGAAGACTCCAGAATCAATATTGAAGATTGAAGACTCATGATTCAAGATTCCGGTTTATCCGAAAGTTAGTTAGCGAATTAGGTTAAGTCTAGTTTGTTAGGAACCGTAGCAACAGGATTATAAATACTTATCTCCTGATAAGTTTAGAGGTACGACTACGAGTACGACTACAACTCAGAGACGATTACAACTAAGTGTTGCAGAGCCAAACCTCACCTCATCGTATGTGTTACGAGTCTTGATTCAGTATCAAGATTTAATCACAGATTGCCAAAGAAGTTCGTGTGTTCGAATTAATCACATTAGTTGTGATATTGGTAAGTAATCATGTGTTGATTCAATTTGTGAAAATCCTGTTTAGAGAGTCGTCGGTATCTATAATTATATGTTAATTATAGATATCTAAGTTTGAGAGAATTGAGAGATTTATATTAGGTGATTATATATCAAGAGTTGCTTACTTGATAGTCATTGTAATCATCTTTTTATTCAAAGCTTTGTAATCATCTTCTGATTAATAAAAGCATTTGATTGATTGTGGTTTGATTTACTGTGTGTAACACTTTTCTTTGATTTGTTCAATTTCCGCAGAAAGTGTATTCAACCCCCCTTCTACACACCTGTTGCTTGTTGTTACTCTCTCATACAAGGGACCACCAACTGGTATCAGAGCAGGCTGAATGATTTCATCAGTTGAATAGTTCAAGATTCTGAGAAAGATTGAAATGTCGACAAGCAATACTCCATCAAACATTCCTCAGATCTCTGCTAAAGGATGTCCCATATTTGATGGCTCTGACTATCCTATGTGGAAGTTCAGAGCCATGCTCTTCCTAAAGTCCATTGACAACCGTATGTCGGAAGTCATCACAAAAGGACCAATAATCCCCAAGATTCCCTCTACTGTCAGTGATACGTCTCCTGGAAAATCTGAGAAGGAAACAAGAAAGCCTGTTGCATCCTGGACTGATGAAGATTGGAAACTCTTCAATCTAGATGACAAGGCAAAGAGTGTTCTAGCGAATTCCCTAACTAATGAAATCATGCGCACTGTGACTGGGTGTCAAACCGCAAAGGATATCTGGGATACGCTGAGTGTCACCTATGAGGGCACATATCTGGTCAAGTAGCAAAAGAAGAATCACTTGAATAGATCATATGAAAACTTCTTTTCAAAGAAGAATGAAACCTTGGTAGATTTGTTCACAAGGTTTCACTGCTTGATAAATGACCTACTAAGTGTGGGTGTAAAAAGAGATGAATGACCTACTAAGGTTCAATGAAGTAACCACTGCACTAAGGGCTGGAGGAACATTACACATGTATAACCTACAGTCCATCTATGGGTTCTTGCTGAATCATGAACAGATCATAGAACACAAAAGAGCTTCTCAACAACAACTAAAAGAATCTTTGGACAAAACAGAAGTTGCATTAGTTGCACAGAAGAAGAAGAAAGGTTCCAAACCTATGGTTGTTGAATCTGAGACTGAGTCAGAATCTCAAGCTGACCACTCAGACTCAGACTCAAGTGATACTGATGATGTTCAGACCATCACTGAGCAAATGGCCATGTTAGCCAGACGTTTGAGAAAAGCTCAAAGGGGAAGAGGAAGATCTGACAGGGGCAAAGGGAAGAGTTCCTTTGATCCCAGGAATGCTGTGTGCTTCAACTGTCAGAAAAAGGGACATATAGCTGCTGAGTGCAGATCTAAGAAGGTAGAATCAACATCTGTTGTTGATAAGAATGCTTATAGAGCTGATAAGTACAAGAAGAAGTACACTCAGCTCAAGAAATCAAAGCCTGAAGACAAACCCAGTGGAAAAGGTTTATATGCTGAAACCTGGGATACAGAATCACCCACCTCAGATGATAATGTATGTCTAATGGCTCAAGAAGATGAAGAGCTAGAATTGGATGAGGTTGATTATGGTCAGTCCGAATCAATCTTTGAAGCTGACATGAAAGAAGCTGAGGAAAACAGCAAACTGAGTGATTGGGATCCTGCTTCCATGTACAAGGTCAGTAATTTCTACTCTTATACAGATGAGGAGAAAGGTCTTGCTTTTGATTATTTGTTGAATGATTTCAAGACCAGCCTTAAGTCTCAGACTGACCTCAAAGCTGAAATAGCTAAACTTAAAGACGAGATTAAGGAAAATAAATCTCTCATTGATGTTTGTAAGAAAGCACAGTGTGACCTTGAATGTCAGAGGCACTTTAATAAACTTCTTAGTGAAGAGCTTCAGGAAGCAAAAGACAAAGCTGATCAACTTCAAAAGATCACTGAGTCTTGGTGTAAGTCATCAAAGCTTGCTGAACAATGCATAAACCAACAGATACCTAAACAGGTGAAGGCTGTACTTGGAGCTGACTATCAAACAGCAGCTTATGTAGCTGATGATAAGATAGCAAGTACAGATTCTGAGGAAGATAGACAACTGATTAAGTCTCAGAAGTCAGCCTCAGAGAAACGACATGATCCAAGCCTAAAATTCAATATGTTTGTAAAGGCCAAAGATCATGGTAATGAGTGCTCAACATCCAAACAACATGGTAAGTCTGTGTTGGACAGATTAGGCACTCAGCCTGTTCAAAGAACTTCAGTCATAGAAAGGCTTAATCCAAATCCTTTCAAAAGACAAAATTCTCTATCTGGCTCGGAGAGAAGTTATAAGAACAGGAAGACCACTGTAAGTCAGAGGTCAAATCACAACAATGGTAAGTCCAAATTTGTTGATCTTGGTAAGTCCAAGAAGATCAACAGTGGTAAGTCCAAACCTGTTGAAACTGATGAGTCCAGTAGGCATGACAAAGGTAAGTCCAAAGTCATGCAGAAGAAGGTTGTTAGTCAATCTTCTCAGGATAACAAACAGAGACCTGACAAAGGTAAGTCCAAAGTCAGTGATCACCAGGTGAATCAGCTTGCAAAGAAAGTTGAGAAGTTATCCACCACATACAATCCTAAAACTGAAAGTAAATTCTCACAAGGATTGTTAGACACTCTACCTCCTGTCATCATTGGAAGAAGGAGATGCTACAAATGCAGGAGTAGAGGTCATGAGGCTAAGGACTGTGATGCTGAAATCTCAAGGCCTGAGCAAGAACAAACTGATCAGCCTACACAGGATTCAGTTCCTGCTCAAGCTGAACAGTCAGTTCAACAAGATGAAGCTGCTAAGTGCTTCTCATCTGAACCCATCAAGAAGTGGGTTCCCAAGCAAAACTAATGTGTTTAGTTTTTATATCATGTGCAGGGTTCAAATAATGGTACTTGGTTAGTGGATGTTCAAGGCACATGACCGGATGGAAAGGACTTCTCAGTGATTTCCAGGAAGATGAAGGTCCTAAAGTAACATTTGGTGACAACTCCCATCGAAGAACCAAAGGCTATGGGAAGATGCAAGCTGGTAAAGTCACTTTCCAGAGAGTTGCATATGTCAAAGGTCTCAAACACAACCTGATTAGTATCAGTCAATTGTGTGATGAGGACAATGTTGTTACTTTTAGGAAGAAAGCAGGAACAATTTATAATGCTAAGGGAAAGCCTGTATTAATAGCTAAAAGAGAAAGAGATGTGTATCTACTTGATCTTAATTATGCTGATCTCAATAATGAAACCTGCTTGTATTCCTATTCTGTTCCTGAGCTGAGGTGGTTATGGCATAAACGTTTGTCTCATTTAAACTTTAAAAATATAAATATGATGTCCAATAAAGAGTTAGTCTCTGGATTACCAAAAATCACATTTGTCAAAGACAAATTGTGTTCAGCTTGTAAACAAGGGAAACACCATAAAGGGTCCTTTAAGTCAAAATAAAATTTTTCAATAACAGACCCATTGCATATGTTGCATATGGATCTGTTTGGACCCATAAGTACTCCAAGCCTAAGTGGCAAGAAGTACACTCTGGTGATAGTAGATGAGTTCTCACGATTCACCTGGGTAATATTCCTAAAAGCCAAAAGTGAGGCTGCCCTGGAGATAATAAGTTTCATCAAAATGGAAGAGTTGCATAAAGGTTTGTCTGTAAAGCAACTAAGAAGTGATCATGGGACTGAGTTCAGGAACTCAACCCTTGAAAGCTTATGTGAACAAAAAGGAATATTACAAAATTTCTCATCTGTCAGAACTCCACAACAAAATGGAGTTGCTGAAAGGAGAAATAGAGCCTTAATTGAGGCTGCAAGGACAATGCTATGTGAGGCAGGATTGAAACTCTATTTCTGGGATGAAGCTGTTAGTACAGCCTGCTATACTCAGAATAGGTCAATCATTGTCAAAAGACATGGAAAGACTTCATATGAAATGTATAAGTCTAGAAAGCCCAATATAGGTTATTTCCATATCGTTGGTTCAAAATGCTATGTGCTGAATCAAAGAGATCAGCTCCAAAAGTTGGAACCCAAAGCTGATCCTGGAATATTTGTTGGTTATTCCTCAATCTCCAAATCATACAGAGTATATAACTCTAGGAGAAAGGCCATTGAAGAATCAATTCATGTTTCATTTGATGAAGACAGTATTGATCAAGCTGAGAAAAGTCAAGCTGACTCCGTTAGTCTGAGTGAGCTTGAAAGGCCAAGGGAAATCAACATGTCAAATCCTATGTATGTCATAGGAGATGATAGTGATGATGATGTGTGTTCATCAATGAAATCATCACAAGCTTCAAAGGATTCTCAAACTGAGAAAGATGATGAGTTCGTCAATCCTTTTGGAGCTGAAGTCACTCAGACTGAGAATCTTAGTGATAATCAGTTTGGTTACAATGCTGCAGTTGAGACTGAGGAGATAAGTTCACCTCGAGGTTCTCAACTTCACTCAGATTCAGAACCAGACTCTCCAACTACCACATTTAAATTCCTCAAAGATCATCCTCGAGATCAAATCATTGGAAATGTCCAAGAGAAAGTCATGACCGGATCTAAGGCTACAGCTAACTATGCTGCTCACTTTGGTTTTTTGTCTCAGATGGAACCAAAGAAGACTGAGGAAGCCTTAGCAGATGAGGATTGGATTGATGCTATGCAAGAGGAATTTAATGAGTTTGAGAGGAATAAAGTCTGGAACCTTGTCCCTGCCCCCAAAGATCATTCAATTATAGGCACTAAGTGGGTCTATAGAAATAAAATGGACAAGGATGGAGTGATAGTTAGGAACAAAGCCAGGCTAGTATCACAAGGGTATAAGCAAGAAGAAGGAATTGATTATGATGAGACCTTTTCCCCTGTTGCAAGAATTGAAGCCATAAGGCTGTTCCTAGCTTATGCAGCATATAAAGACTTCAAAGTCTATTAGATGGATGTGAAAAGTGCTTTCCTCAATGGAAAACTTCAGGAGGAAGTCTATGTGAAATAACCTCCTGGCTTTGTCAGTTCAAAGTTTCCACATCATGTCTATAAGTTGTACAAGGCTTTGTATGGTCTTAAACAAGCTCCAAGAGCTTGGTATGATACACTTTCCACTTATCTACTATCAATGGATTTCACCAGAGGTAGTATAGATAAGACACACTTCTTTAAAAAGAGTAACGGACAGGTGATTCTTGTACAAATCTATGTGGATGACATTATCTTTGGTTCTACCAATGAATCTCTGTGTGAGTTGTTTTCCAAAATAATGTCACATAAGTACAAGATGAGTATGATGGGTGAGATGACATATTTCCTAGGCCTACAAATTCAACAAAAGCCTGGTGGAATTTTCATCAATCAAAGCAAATATGTTTTGGATTTGATAAAGAAATATGGTTTTGATTCAAGTTCAACCATGAAAACACCCATGTCACTAGCTGTCAAGCTGAGTAAAGACTCAGATGGTAAGTCTGTGTGTCAGTCTACCTATAGAGGAATGATAGGTTCATTACTCTATTTGACAGCAAGTAGACCTGATATCATGTTTGCTACATGTGTTTGTGCAAGATATCAGGCTGATCCTAAAGAATCACATCTTCAAGCTGTGAAAAGGATCTTTTGGTACCTTAAAGGTACACCAAATCTAGGACTTTGGTATCCAAAGGACTCTGGATTTGAGTTAGTTGGTTTTTCTGATGCTGACTATGCTGGGTGCAAGTTAGATAGAAAATCAACCACTGGAGGATGTCAATTGCTTGGAGGTAAATTAGTTAGCTGGACTAGTAAGAAACACAACTCAGTGGCTACTTCCACTGCTGAAGCTGAGTATGTTGCAGCAGGGAGCTGTTGTGCTCAAATCTTGTAGATGCAGCATCAGCTTCAGGACTTTGGGATGAGTTTCAAGAAAACTCCTATCTTCTGTGATAACCAAAGTGCAATAGCCATCACTTACAATCCAGTATTTCACTCAAGAACCAAGCATATTGAAATTAGACATCACTTCATAAGGGACATCGTGGAAAAAGGTAAAGTTGACATTAAATTTATCTCCACTGATGACCAATTAGCAGATATCTTTACTAAGCCCCTTGATGAAAAGAGGTTTATGTATCTGCTAAGTAAATTGGGTATGCTCAACCCCTAGCTAAGTGTCTAAAATTTAAGTTCTCAGTTTGACAGAGACTGCGTGTCTTAAGCTGGGTGCACAGTTTATAAATAAGTTTTCATAAACTGATCTATATGTCAAACTTAATAATGAGTTCACACGTTTTGTCAGTTCCAAACATAATTCAACTACTCAGTGTGGTTGAAATGTTAGTTTGAGTTAGTCTCGAACAAAATAACTAAGTGTCATTGAGTCTGAGCTATGTGCTTAACTCACACTGTGTGATTGGTTCACACGTTTGGTAAGTTCCAAACATATTTTACCTACTTAGTGTAGCTAAAATTACATGTTTAAGTCAGTCTTAAACATAAATGACTATGTGTCATTGAGTCTGAGCTATGTGCTTAACTCAGACTGTGTGATTGGTTCACATGTTTGGTTGGTTCCAAACACTCTATAACTACTCAGTGTGGTTAATAGATTCGTTTGAGTCAGTCTCAGCCGAAAACGACTTAGTGTCATTACTTATGAGTTGTGTGCTCTCCTCAAGCTGAGTACACATTTCAAGCTGAGTTTCATTCTCAAGCTGAGTGCTTAAATCAAGCTGTGTGCTTGAGTTAAACTGAGTAATAGGTTTACTCAGCTTGGTGTGTCGAATCTCATGTTTTATTTACTAAGTGTGAGTGACTCATGACTACTGCGTATTTGAGTCAGTCTCAAATCGCGTATTATACTAACTTGTGTATAGGTATAATACATCAGTGTATATAATCTTATTGTCAGTCAATATTATTATATTACCTTAGTAACCGTTGGAAGATGATTAGTTCTACCCACTTACTGTTACATCACAATTTTACGGCGTAACGGATAAAAAGGAGGATTTCTAACGGTAATTTTTCTCTCTCCTCAGAAAGGTATATATACCGATCTTATTCGGATTAGAGAAGTTTACGCTTACAATTCAGACTTCTCACCTTCTAAACTACCTTTCATATAAACCTCCATTGCTTAGTGCATACGTTCGTTTCAATACCTTAAATTGCTAAGTGCAATTTTTGAACCACTCAGTGCGTATTTCCAATTACTCAGTGTAATTAACCAACATGGACTTAATCACGTTAGTTCTCAGTGATCAAATGATTCGAGGTGCTCAGTTCAGGAACAATCAACGGGCCTGCCTTGCAATACCTCCGAGAAAACAAGGCAGAGGTTATGAAGCCTGGGTGGCTTATATTCGTAAATGCCTTCTGGCATTCGCCTTCTGTGGCGCACCCCTCCACATCGTTCCTCAACATCTGCTAGAGTTCTGGTACACCTGTACTTACGACCAGAACAGGGGAGAGATAACAGGAATTGTTCTTAATGGTACTAGAACAGTCGTCCTGTCAGTGCAGCGGCTAAGGGATGTTCTTCAACTCCCTCAATCTGAAGAGTTCGAGGCGGCTGTCACAAGGCAAGTGGCTAGGTCTGTCCTACCTAGAATGGGTCACCCACAGACTGAAGGGCTGATCAATAAGGCCACTTTTCCAACCGGATGGGGCTTCATGGTGTCCACAGTGGTTCGTTCACTTGGTACCAAGGTTGGAGGATTGGACCAGATCAATTAGTTCGAGATGCAGCTGTTGTAAAACATGTACTTTGCGAGAAACATAGACTATGCACAGCTCATCTTCAACGAGCTCTGGGTCCAAGTGATGAAGACCACAAGGGATCTTCATGTACCTTTCATAAGGTACCTGTTCTTGGCATTTGAGGCCGAGCTGGGGATAGTGCTCTTTGAAGCTGATCAGGATCTGTTCTTGTTTCCTACACTCAGCTCTAAGATGTTCAACAACGACATCTTTCCAGAGCAGGAGGGTCTGAGTGAGCCCATGCTCCAAATTGCCGAGGCAGCTTCATCAGAAAGTGAAGCAGAGGAATCAAATCAAGGGGGAGCTTCTCAAGCTGACACAGAAGTTCAAGCTGAGCACTCTGCTCAGGCTGACACAGTTTACACTGCAGCCACCTCTGGTAAGACCTCTCCACTTTCTCTTTCTTCTCACTTTTCTCCATCTACTTTTGGAGATAAGACTGCAGTAGAACCAACTCAGTCTAACCCATCTCCTCCACCTTCATTCCACTTTCAATCCCACTCTGAAGCCACCCCTAGTATGCCCCCCGCTGCTAGGGAGAATATCCAAACCAACCAAAGAAAAACTGCCAAAGGTGGTGCCACTCCTAAAGGCATCACTGGAGCTGAGATCACTTTGATCCCTCCGGCAGGAGTTGAGGGGGAGACGCCAACTCTCAAGGTGTCAACCTCAAGGCTCTTATCAACCAAACAGCCTAAACCGGGTGTGGTGTCTACTCAGCCCACACTTACTCGTGCCATGGGAGAGCCTACTTCTGTGCCTAAACAGACACATTCAAGTTACATTGAACATATGACCAATCCCCAGGGTCAATCACCCCCCTCTATACCCAATAGCCAACCACCAACCCATACACTTCACGACTCGAGCCCTATTCGTTCTATTCATTTCTCACACTCTAGTGCACGACCTGTCAATGTTTCATCTTCAAACCAGGATGAATCACAGGGTCCAAACTCTGGTGCAGATGAATTTGAAGGTAAAGACCAACCTTTGGATGATGCACCCAAAGACTCTACTCACACTGATACTGCCTCCTCAGGCATCCAGCAGTTGAAAGAATATGTTGCTGCTCAATTTGGTTTGTTCCATCTCAAGTAGAAAAAGCACAAACGCCAAATCTATCAGAGGCTTGAGAAGCTGACAAAGGATGTTCAAGAGATTGCCTCTGCAGTTGCTGCACTCCAACAACAAAGGACTTCAAACCCTATTGATGATGACAAAAAGGGGGAGAATGTTCAAGCTGATGCTGAAGCTGAACTAGTTCAAGCTGAGGCTGAAGCTCTACTAGTGCTGGCCAAAGGAGCAGAGAGGCAAGCTCAGACTGAGGGGTAGTTAGAAATAAACAAAGAGGAACCTGCAGCTAAAAAGCAAAAAGTGATAGAAAATGAATCTGAAGCTGACAGTGTTTCTAAAACTGAAGAGGAAAAAGCTACAAGGGAGATGATTGAAATGATTGAACTAGAGGAAGCTGCTGAGCTGGGCATATCCCTTGATGAGCTTAGGAAACGGAAAGAAAAAGAGTCCAGGGATCAAGAAAAAGAAAAAGAGAAAGAAGCTTTGGCACGAGCTGAAGCTGTATATACTGGTCCAAGACCTGATCAAATTCCATACTCAGATGCAGAACTGCAGGAATGTTACTTCAGAAGGAGCTACAACAAAGAGATCAGAGGAATGACCTTGAGCAGAGCAAATGGAGCTGTCATTCTCACTTTTGAGCTTAGTGACAAATCAACAGTGGGAATGGACCTGAAATATGTTCACAGGATGGGCTACATTGAATGGCAAAGGATAATGATGCTGCTCAAGAAATTTAAAAGAAGTCAGATCAAACAAGAAATTCTATCTGAAGTCTCCAAGTTGATTGCTCGAGCTGAAGAAATGAGGTATGTCCCAGTTCCTGGTCAACAGTGGGAAAATTTGTTCGACATGCCTGTAGGAGTAGAATTCAAAGAAAATCAAAGCATCAACACTCCTATTCAAGGTTTCATGTTTAAGGATCAGGCAGGTAATCCCAGTTTTATTAAGCTAAATGAGGTTTGCTATCTAAAAGCTGAGGATACCTTGAGAATAAGAAACTGTTGTGGTAGTGAGGAGTTAAATCAATTAATAAAGTATATACTGAACAAACTCATTAGAGTACAACAGAAGGAACTTCAGGGAAACGATGAAGCTGAAAGATTGTTAGATGAAATCAATAAAGAGATCATCATCTGGGAGCTTTTACATCCTGAGTTCATCAGATAGAATAAGATTAGTTCTATTGTAAATATTGGATTAGTTCTAATATTTTTGTAAGCACTATGTGTGCATGATCTAAGTGATCAACAACTTTTGTATTATGATCAGTTCTATTAATACAAATATAAAGTCTGATAAGTTCAGCTTAATGAATAAATGATAAGTTCTTATTCATTAATATAATTAGTTGGTGTGTTCAACTAAAAATTGGTGTGTTCCAATTTAAATTGATAAGTTCAATTAATATTGATATGTTCAATAAATATTTGATCAGTTCAAATAATAAAATCTTAATAAGTTTAAGATTTAAAACATAATTCTGTTAAACAAACTTAAGAACTGTTTGATGGTTTTGTCATCATCAAATAGGGGGAGTTTGTTGGGGAAATGATCTCATCAGTTTGAATTTGATGAGACAAAGTTAAGTTTGTAAGATGAGTTCTACATATAACTTAAACAGAATTATGAAGCTTAGTCAGACTGAACACTTAGAGTGATTCAGAATGAGTATAAGCTGAATATAAACTGAGCATATGTTGATCAGTTTATGTTATACCTTAGTTTGTTTATTAATATGTTTAATAATCTGTGTATGTCACATGAGGTATATATCGAGTAGTCAGCTTGATGTGTTTCAAGCTGAGTGACCCGGGTCAAAAGCAGAGTCAGCTCGACAGAGTTGCTAAATATGTTTTAGTCAACTAAGTTAGACTTCTAAGGATGAGTTTATCAATGTACGTGTTAATTCATGTATGAATTCAGATTTGTTCTCGAAGAACTCAGCTTGATGAGTTTCAAGCTGAGTAACTCAGTCCGAGTAAAGAAGTCAGTTTAAAGATAATTTAAATATGTTTTAAATTCATCTTTATCTCTCTCTATATCTACGGCGCGGATAAAAAGACTCCAGAATCTCGATTGAAGATTGAAGACTCAAGATTCTAGATTCCGGTTTATCCGAAAGTTAGTTAGCGAATTAGGCTAAGTCTAGTTTGTTAGGAACCGTAGCAACAGGATTATAAATACTTATCTCCTGATAAGTTTAGAGGTACGACTACGAGTACGACTACGACTCAGAGACGATTACAACTAAGTGTTGCAGAGCCAAACCTCACCTCATCGTATGTGTTACGAGTCTTGATTCAGTATCAAGATTTAATCACAGATTGCCAAAGAAGTTCGTGTGTTCGAATTAATCACATTAGTTGTGATATTGGTAAGTAATCATGTGTTGATTCAATCTTTGAAAATCCTTAGTTTCATTGTTCTTCACCATTTTGTATGTTTTGGTTCATCCAGGAATAAACTTAGTTTCTTCAAAACAATATCCGTGACTACTTATCTTGGTGGGAACCTTGATAGGGATGTAAAGTCATCGTAATTTTGGGGTAGATTCGAAGGTGTAACGAATATAGCTGCAAAAGTTTTTGTGGACCAAAATTAACGGATATTCGTTAGAGTTACGAATGTTGGATTGACCCACCGTGAAAAATACTTCATGGATTCTTGTCAAAAGTATTTATCACATAGGTTATCCTTCAACCTGAGGTATTTGGTTTGGGATGCGAAAATCATTGTCTTCTTAGTGCGTTCTAACGCCACACCGTGTCAGGGTGGTCATAAGGGGCGTGTTTAGATTCAGTGGGAGCCGTATTGCCAAATGCAAATATGCAAGAACGTATTTGCACCTCCTTTTTAGGAGAGATATTTTTGGGCCCCTTGACTGATTAAAAACTGGTAAGTTCACGGCCGTGCCCAAACGAATTGATATGTTCTTTGTCGTTTATCACGCAGTTTTGAAATCAAGGATGTCATGAAATAATTTTTGAGATTTTGAGTTGACACTCTCCATGCTCATGCTCAAAATTGAAATATCGCGCTGCAAAGGGAAAAACCTAAAAATCATACTCATTCATAAACAGGTAGTTTATGATAGTTAATTCATGAACAGGTAGTTTATGATAGATTACTCGTTCATAAACAGTTTGATGGTCCCGTATTATACGGATGAAGCAATGCTTGAGAGTTAATGTGTGTGTTTGTATGTGTAATCGGTAGAGAGAAAGAGAGCCGAGAGCTAAGAGAGAAAACACACACAAGAGTTGAGAAATATGCAAAGCTTAATTGATAATGAGTTGGGAAATGCCTTTTATAGCATTACCCAACTTTGGTGTATTTACATATTACACCCCTCACTTTAATATTTCTAACAATCTCCCCCTAAGTGAGGTGTGTAATCATTCATAACAAATTAATACATAGAAAAGCTATTCATAAACAGATTTGTTGCGAATGCCGAATGCCACCTGCCATCTCCTTACTTGCCTCCGGTTAGATATTGTGGTCTTCATCTGATCTATTGCTTTGTAGGCCTGAGCATGTTGTGCATAAGTGTAGGCATCTTGGTTATCCCATACCTTCTGATGAATCTTATGATGAAGGATTTTTAGTGTACCATCTGAGTAGGACATGAGCTCATCTAATCTGATAAAGATCTTTTCACCCTTGGTGTTCTTGGAGACAACTCCTCGTTCACCTCTAAAGCATTCATGTCCTTCATCAACTATAGTCAACTCCTCAAGTTTTTCTAAGTCAGGATGACTAGTATTCGGTTTTACCAAGTTGATCTTTCTGTAGTTGTTCTCAGCTCCAAGTTGCAGATCATGTTCCTCTATGAACTCCATCAGATTTCTAAGGTACCTCATCAAAGCCACTCTTCCAAATTCTTCTTCTGGCCACTTTCCCTTCTTTTGTGAGAGAGTGTCAAAGATAAAACTGATGTCTTCAACTTTAACAAACCTCATATCAGCTTCAGTGAGGAAGTATGTTACATTGTTTGCCCTTTTCACATGAAATATTGCATACTTGATATTGAAGGTGGTTTGTGTGTAGACATTGATGAGTTCCACGATTGGGTAATCTGGTTTGTTTTCTTCTGGAGTGATCATGGATTGAGTAAGAATGTGTTCATATCTTCTGCGTTGCTTATCATCCATGTTCCGCAACTCTGGAGAAATAACCTGTATTGGCGTGCTGCGAAAGATGTTAGGTATTCTTTCTTCAAGATATGCAGCATTTACATGAAATTCTTTCCATATCGGTTGATTTCCTGCACTTCTTGTGAACATGTTGCTCACATCTAGACCTGGGGCTCCACGTTGTACCGGAGGTGGAGCTGGCATTCGAAAGTTTGGTGGAAGGGGCCATTCGGATTCTCTTCTGAACTTTTCAGCTGCTTCAGTTTGTCTGTTCCTTTCCAGAATATCTGCAGCTGATTCTTGAAACTGACCCGGAGGAGGAGGGAATTGTTGATGAACTTCAAAGTTTATATCCCCTAGAACCCTTGAAACATCAAAGAAAGGTTTTGGCTGCTTTGGTTTTCTCCTTGCTTCCCTTTTAGAAATTGCTGCTCTTTCTTTTCTTCTTGCAGCAATTTCTCGTTCATTAAAGGTTTCTTCGAATCTATCCACGATTCTGGGGGAAGCAGGACGAGTAGCAATCTCGACATAATCATCAATACCTTCAAAAATCCTTTGAATTTCTAGGTCATCGGTTTCCTTTTCTGGTTCAGCAAGATTGCTTTCTCCCATTTGCCTTGATGGTGATATGTGTAGTGATCCATATAAATCTTCCATTTCAGCATCAGAATCACTAGTCCAGTTAAAATCAAAGGCATGGGCCTGTTCAGACGATATTTCCCCTTCTTCAAGATTTGCAGGCCTCGGTTCATTTTGTTGCTGAGGTACATAGAGTACAATTTGTTTGTCAGCATTTTCTATTTGTTGTCATTCATGAACTTCATCGGCCATCTGTTCAGTTGCTTGTTGTTGTTGCTGAGGCTGACTTCCAGCAAAACTAGTACCAGTAGGTAGATATTTGCTGAAGGATGGTACAGGTACAGTTGCAGCTGAGGGGGCAGTTATGTATCTTCTTCTTTTCTCCCCCTCGGGACGATCATCAGGATCCTGATCATCCCGCCTCCTCTTTAACCCCTGAGCCTGGGCCTGACAGGTTTGTTCAAGTACCGTCAGCCGGTCAGTTACTTTTTGAAGGGAGGTGTAAAAACCTCTTGTCACCCCATCTATTTTCCTATCGACATCCTTATGAAATTCTATAAAGTCATCCAAGGAGATTCCCTGTGGATTTCGTTTTTCCCGCAGAGTAGTCAAAAGGTCTTGATCATAAGCAGTGTCTGGTCTCAATTCAAGAATTTTCGCATAAAGTATGCTTTTCAGAGCATCCACTGAAAGAGAAGTGACATCAACTTGAGGTTGAGGCGCTGTTGCTGGAGGGCGAGCTGCAAGAAGATTTTCAATACGAGTGAGCTGTTCAGATTGTGCCCTGGAAGCCTCTTCGATCCGATCCAACTTTGAATTTGTCTCTTGCAGTTGTTGGCGGATTGGGGACACGGTTTGTTGAATAGCAAGTTGAAGATCTGCACGTGTAACAAACCCGGAATCACTCAGATTACCGGTTGAGGTATCTGCCACAGAGGCAAAACCACCTACTAGAGCAGCATGGATGTAGGCTCCAGCAGGCACCTTGAGAGGTACTACCTATGGAAGTTGAGGAGACTTGTTGAGCCAACAAGCTCAGTGCATCAATGGTGACTTTGTGTTGTTCAAGATAAGCGGAGATCCGCGGCATATCAAATTGTGCACGAAAAGGAGTCGAGGACGAGGGAGACGGTCCTCTTTGTTCAATAGGTCCAACACCCAATTGGGGTTGACCCAGTGTATGTGCTATAACCCTGTGCAATAAAGACGGAGTCTGTTGAGAGACATCGTAGTGGCTTGGTGGGGCAAAAACTTGCACGGGTGGGATCACCGCGACTTCTTCTATATGAGGCTCAGCAGTGCTAGGCCCCATAGTAGATGTGGCTTCCCGGCTTTCTGGGTTTGGGGAACCCTCAACACTCATTTTTTCTTTTCTCACCTCCTCTCTATCACTCGCACTCCTAACCACAAAACTATCTTCATCATCACCGCTACCAGCACCATACCCCGCATATTGATCAGGGTGAATAAGAGAGTCAGGGGTGGCAGAACCAGATTCAACAGATAAAGAATGACTTGGCGAAGTTACTGGAATGTCATGTTCAGGAGCAACTATGGCCCTGCGAATGATAGGAATGGTGGTTGCTTGGGCAGTGGAAGTCAAAGGAATGACCAGACCACCAGGTTGCGGAATGACCTGAGTAGTTTGAACGGGGTAAGTCTGGTCGGGAGAGGTAGTATGTGGGTCAGTAAGTTTCATGAATGAGGGTGTGCTTTCTGCTGGTTGGTCGATTGGTTGGTCAGGGGTGCCCTCGGGAGATATATTAAGTTCAAAGGAAGGGGCACCCCCTTGGTGGGAAGCAGACTCATGAAGAGAGGATTCAGAACTGGATGACTCAGAAATGTTAAAACCAAGTTCTTCTAGTACAGCTTGGGTGCGGGTGGATTGAGAAATAGACTGAACAATGGCTTGAATGGTTGCTGGTTGCTTGGGTGCGGGTGGATTGAGAAAGAGACAAAACAACTGGATGACTTATGTTTGCACCAAAGTGTTCCTCATGAACAAGTAGTTTATGATAGATTACTCGTTCATAAACAGTTGACTTATGAGAGTTTACTTTATCACTCGTTGCTTTTGGGTATAAGAGTTCTTATGACCTGGTTATCCTAAGTGTCTGGCTAGGGACCTCCTTAGGCTAGCAATGTACAGTAACTATTACTTGTCTTGTACAAGTGGGAGTCTGTTGGATTATGTGCACAGATAATTAATGGGTACATTATGTCCAATGTTATAAGAGACTAAAGGGTCACACGGCTGCACACCCAATCTCGAACCGTTATGAAATTATATATCATAGGTGTGTAAATAATTAATAGTTAATTAATTATTACTTGAGGGAATTAATAATAAATAGTTCATTTATTATTTGGAGGTTAATTATTTAAAGGTTATTTAATTAATTGATCAGTATTTAATTAATAAGATTATTAATTAAAGTCGAGGGTGGTTTTTGTACATGTTTCATAGTTATAGTTAAGATGGGCTTATCTTAACAGATATGGGCTTGATCTATTTTAGAAAGGGTATTTAAAATAGATTAAACCTATTTTATTGAAACATAAGCCTAATTGATAACTTAAGGGGCAAGGCAAAAAACTCTCTCCCTCCCCTCTCTTGTTCGACGTCGACGGTGCACCACCACAACACCACCGCCGATCGGCGGCGGTCATCGGCGCAACACACATACACTCTCGCGATTGTTTTTTCGTGAGGTTTCTCGTAAGCAGTCTAGCAGCTTGGTTGACGGGTGCAGTAGCTGTGGACTAACTTTAGCAATTCCAAGATCAAGAGGTAATTCTTTTTCTTTTGTTCTTGACTGTTCATATGAAACTCATTAGATTATTAGTAAGATCCTAACCTTTTTAGGGTTTAGGGGGTTGTGTTCAATTCAGTTTCGCTTTAGGATTGAACCAGTATAATCAAACCCAGGGTTAGACAAGTTTGTGTCTTAGGGTGGTTTGGTCTGATATATATATATATATATATATATATATATATATATATGATCAACAAAGACCCCCCTTAAACATAGTTCATGAAGTCTCAATCTGGGCATTTGGATCAATTAATTTAATGGCTTAAATCTGATGATGACTTTTTTGTAAATTACATGTTAATTATTAGACTTAATTACAACTGCAAGGGTAAAAACGGAATAAAAAATAACCCCCACCCTTAATAGTCGGCTCTTTCTCTCACCCGTCACGCATAATATCTCGTTTCCCTTTCTCTCTCCACCATAAAGTATCATGTTTCTCACAAAAATTTGTGAGGGAGGTCGGAATCCCCTCCCCTTCATCCCATGGCCTTTGATTTTGATCCCGATCGCAAAAAACCCTAGATCTGCAAAACCCTTAAACTGCCGTTTTGAGCCATTACCACCGCTGCCGCCGGTTGCTGGCCAAATTGGCCTGTCGGGACCTTAGCATTCAAGTCGGCATGGTCGAATTAGTCGGGATACATCATCAATTGATCGAAATCCGAGCACCAAAACCCCTACTTTGATGTGTTTTTCGAACAAGATGTCGCCATCGCAAACCACCTCCACAGTGGCCGGAGATTTTGGGGGTGGGGTGCGGTCAATCCTACTCGTCTATGTCGGACTAACATCATTCCAGGTTCAATTGAATTTTTTTGGCCGGAGTTTTTGGTATATTTTAGAATGTATATTTTTGGTTTGCATTTTGGGAATGTAAAATGCAAAAGTAGTTTGTATTTTTTTTGTTTGCCTTTTGGCCGGAGATGGGTTGCCGGTTCGTCTTCAAGTTTGCATTTATGAAAATGTAGTATTTTGGTATGAAAATGCTAAGATGAAGGTAGTTATGTATTCTTTTGATGAATGCATTTTGACTGAATAATTAGCAGCTGTCTTGATTAGCATTTTTGGAGTCTTGAATAGCATTTTGTAGTGTTAATTTAGCATTTTGGAGTGTTCATACGATCATTTGCATTTTCAGTCGGAAGATCATATGCATTTCTGTAGTTGCATTTTCGGAAAAAATAATATATTAGAATCATGTCAAGACTGAATCTTGAATTGAAGAGGATGAAAATCTGATTCTCGTAATATATTTTTTTTGTTGAAAATATGATTCTCGTGATATATAAGGAGCAGCCGAAAATGATAAATTTCATCATTTTCAGGACCTGCTGTTTAAGTGATATATAAGGGGGACACGAAAATGATGAAAATGATGAAAATGACAAAATTTTATCATTTTCGTCACCTACTGTTAGATGATATACAAGGGGCACGAAAATGATAAATGTCGTCATTTTGATCATTTTCGTCACCTGCTGTTACTTGATACAAAAGGGGGCACGAAAATGATGAAAATGACGAAATTTATCATTTTCGGCTGCCCTCTTATATACCATGTAACAACAGGTGATGAAAATGATAAATTTCGTCATTTTCATCATTTTCGAGCCCCCCTTGTATGTCACGTAAAAGCAGGTGACGAAAATGATAAAAATTCGTTATTTCCATCATTTTCGTGCCCCCTTATATATCACGTAACAGCAGGTGACGAAAATGATAAATTTTGTCATTTTTATCATTTTTGTGCCCCCTCACCTGGATGTCACGTAATAGCAGGTGACGAAAATGATAATTTTAGTCATTTTCATCATTTTCGTCAAAAAAAAATGGTGAACAGAGATCCGAAAATGATGAAAACTGTTAGGTGTTATGGATATGAAGGTGGTGGACGAAAATGATTAAACTGGTAGGTGTTACTCTCTTCCAACGGCTGAAAAAGATAATTTCGTCATCTTCATCATTTTCGTCATTTTCGTCAAATTTTTTTTTTCCAGAAATATAGGAAGAGTGGTCTCGTTTGAAAGAGGATAAAAAAAATGAGAAGATTTGTATAATTTTTTTGCTCAAACTCAAAAAATTGAAATAGTTATGTTCATTTAAAGATTTAAGGGTTAAAAAAAACTGAATTTGAGATTGAGACTTTGAGACTTTGAGACTTTGAGGTTAAAAAAAATTGGTTCAATTCTTATTTTGCCCTTTTAAATGAGTGGCTGAGATTGAGACTTTGAGATCTTTGTTTAAGAGGGATACTTTGTTGAACCTCACCCTATATATATATATATATATATATATATATATATATATATATATATATAGGGGAGGGTTCATGCGAGAACCGTGGTTAGTGCGAAAACCGCGAGAACCAATCTCAGCCGTTCCTTGGATACGGGAAGTTTCATGGATGGTGAGCGTGGAGGGATAGAGTGTGGCAGGGTGCATGTGAGGAATTCATGGGCGGACAATGACATTGAAAGAGGGAAAATTTGACGGCTCAGATTGGTTCTCGCGGTTCTCGCACTAAGAATGGTTCTCGCATGAACTTTTTCATATATATATATATATATATATATATATATATATATATATATATATATATATATATATATATATATATATATTATAAAGTATTTAGACATTTTTCTTAAACTCTTTAAGTAAGATTATTTTACCAATATGTCATTATATATCCCGGCAATTAATATGTTGACATAATTCTAGCTTGTCCTTTTACTAGCATTACGTGAAGATAGTAAATTGGGTGGTAATTAGAGAATAAATAAAAAATCATATAGTTTACATACATGTAAAAATAATTACATAAAATTACCGGTCCTTTTGAGATAAAAACGGTTGTGTTTATGGATTTTTTTCTCAATGTTCCTTTTTGTCATGACATGCTCTCCTTTTTTATCATTTTAAACCAATAGGTGCAGCGCTGCATCCTCACCACAACATCACCCCCGTCTATTAACCATGCCGCTTTAACTTCATCAGCCATCTCTTTTTAACTTATTAATTCCCTTATTGGTGATTACCTTTTTGACTCATATTTCGTCTCAGAATAAATATTCTACTGCTTTAGTTAATAGTATGTTTTAATCCCATTATTTATACTTTTATCTATTCAAATGATACTTCATTTGGTGAGCAAAATAAGTTATTTTTTAATTCCTATTGAAAATTTTCTACTGCGCCAACATTCTTGAAATAACTTTCGTTTGCATTATCCAACAATAACCATGCGTTTTGCTTGTTAATCAATGGATTTTATTTTAAGTTTCAAGACATGAAGATACACGTTCAAATAAGTGAATAACTCATAATTGTTCTTGAAGTCTTATAAATATATTTGTAAGTATATGTTTTCGTTTTTCTTGATGGATAATATTCTTTAAAAAAATTATTCACCAAGAACACCTACCATTTAAACATTTGAAATTGAACTCTAGACATAAATTAAAATGCTTGAGAGTTGAACAATATGTTAAGTTTAATCTCGAGAATAATATATGAATTCAAGAAAATGATATAACTATAAACTTTTAATTTAAAAAAAATGAGCGATTAGCATAAAAAAATGTGTCCATGTACAATGTGAAATCAGTCGTTTTTTCAAAATTCAAAATTATGATTGTTTTTAACCATGGTACTTAAGCTCTTAGGGAGTATATAACAAAGAAAAATGCATAAAAATAAAGGTGTTGAAATAGATAGTGGGTTGTAGTAAAGAAACTTATTTTGAACTTTATGAATTTTAGAGTCAAATTTATTGTTATATCAAATAATAAAATTATTATGAATTACATTTTCTTCTAATATATTAATATTTATTATACTAATAACACATAACATATATTTGAATGAGTTTAACATAGTGACACCATTTTTTATTAGGATTATCTATTTTTTTTTGTTTAATGTTGATTTTGCAAAATTTGAGAAAACAAATACAACCTTCAAATCAAAGTAACACTTTAAGCGTGTGAGAAAAGAGGCTATAATATTAGGGGTTTTTACGAAAATAAGCAAGTTTATAAAGGGATAAGCGAAAATAAGCAACCGAGAATGGAATTCACGAAAATAAGCATCAGTTTCGCCCCTAGTTTCGCCCTTACCCTCTCAGTTTCGCCCACCAATCAGGTAATGTCACCTGTCCTCCCCAAGGCCTAATTTCGCCCCTTACCCCCTCAGTTTCGTTCTTTTCCCCTCAGTTTCGCCCCTTGTGGGCCCCACATGCTTGGTTTCTCCCCTAGTTTCTCCCCCTGTAGGCCCCATATGTCTAGTTTCTCCCCTAGTTTCTCCCTCTGTGGGCCCCACATGTCCCCTAGTTTCTCCCCTTATGGGCCCCCCACCTTTGTTTTTTTCATTTCACCCCTTCTATTTCCTTCATTTTTTGAAAGTAGTCTCTTGGGCTATTTTTATAAAATTTAGACTATATATATACATATAAACACACAAAATTTAAGATATATATATATATATACACACGTTTGTATGTATTTTATTTGTTATTATTTATTTAAATTTATATTTAAGCACACCAAATTGCGGTTTCTAGATTCCTAAGGCTTACTGATTCAAGCCAGTGGGCGTTGAATTGGTTTATTAGTGAAACCTACCTTGCGACGTATAGCGGTTGTATAAACCCCGTGCCCAACAAAAATATGTGGGACTTACCTTCAGATCTCATAAACCTACATCCTCCACTGCTCAATAAAAGACAGGCTGGAAGACCAAAACTTGTTAAAAGGATACCGTCACGGGGTGAGCACGTACTGCCTACACGCTGCTCTAGATGCGGTGACAGTGGACACAACCGAGACAATTGCAGAATGCCATTTTCATCACAACAGTCAACTAACCAGACAACTAATGCCTCAACAGCGGAACCGACCAAGCCGGATTTGTCACAATTTGAGTCACACCTTTCTTTGTATGATGTGTATTACACTGTTCAACGTGATTGAAATCAATAATTAATGTTATACTACTTTGGTGAGCTTAACTTAATCAATTTAAATTTAAATAAATAATTACAAATAAAATACATACAAACGTGTATATATATATATATATATATATATATATATATATATATATATATATATATATATATATCCTAAATTTTTATGTGTTTATATGTATATATATAGTCTAAATTTTATAAAAATAGCCAAAGGGACTACTTTCAAATAATGAAGGAAATATAAGGGGGTGAAATGAAAAAAACAAAGGTAGGGACCCACAAGGGGAGAAACTAGGGGACATGTGGGGCCCATAAGGGGAGAAACTAGGGGAAAAACCAAGCATGTGGGGCCCACTAGGGGAGAAACCAAGCATGTGGGGCCCACAAGGGGCGAAACGGAGGGAAAAGGGCGAAACTGAGGGTGGTAAGGGGAGAAACTAGGACTTGTGAATTAGGGGTGGCAATTCTTGACACGACACGAAACACGACACGAACCCGACACGAAAATAAACGGGTTTGGGTTTACCGTAAACGGGTTCGGGTCATAAACGGGTTGACCCGCGAACCCGTATAATTAAACGGGTCGTGTACGGGTTTGAAAAAAGTTTCGCGGGTTGACCCGCCAACCCGTTTAATTTTAAGGCTTTTTTAAAAAATTTAAATTTTTTTATTTTCCCCCTAAGCCCTAATGCTTTGGCTGTTGCCCTAATATTAGTCTTCCTATACAGTATCATTTTCTTCAGCCGCTACACTTCCTCTCGCTACTCTCATCTCACTCCGTCGCTCTCTCTCTCTCTCTCGCAGCCGGTTTCGTTGCCGTCGCTCTCTCTCTCTCGCAGCCGGTTTCGTTGCCGTCGCACTCTCTCTCTCGCAGGCCACTCCCCTGCCGTCGCTCTCTCTCTCTCGCAGTCCGCTCCGCTGCCGTCGCTCTCTCTCTCGCAGGCCGCTACTCTCTCTCTCTCGCAGTTCGCTGCCGTCGCGCTCTCTCTCCCGCTGCTCTTGGTTAGTTCATGTTTCTTCCTTAATATGCTTAAATTTGGATTATTTCCCTAACGATGCGTTGCTGTTGCCATCCTCGAAGGTGTCGCCGTTGCCGTCCTCGACGCCTGCAGCTCTCACCGAGAAATCAAACAAGCCCCGGTTGTTGGTTAGTATTCTTACTCCATTATTAATTATTCTTATCACCTACATAGTACACACTGATTTATATTCCAGATTATGTTAGTATGCTTCGATAGTTTTTACTTCCTACTTTCTTAGTTTATTTTTTTGCTAGAATTTGGATTATATTCCATATTATGGTAGTATGTTTCCCGATTTGTTGATAGTATTTGCATTTTTCTAATTTATAAGATTGTAATGTATTCTGTTTAGTTAAATCATTGATTAAACTGATTGTTCTTAACTATTTAAGATTAATAACAGTTTGTAATGTTTTTCTTTTAAGATTATGTTAAAAAGCTGTAATGCTCTCTGGTTTATATAAATCACAGATTAAACTGTTTAAGACACACAAAATCACAGATTAGTTAAATTACAGAATTAATATGTATGTGTTTGTTTTTTGTAGTTGAGATATGGACAACAATCAGAGTACAAATACCAACCATGTGGAAACCGAAGATGGAAGTGATGATTCAGTTGAAGAAACAGGACCACCAGTTGGATCTCAATCCCAAGGTGTTGAAAGTACTTAAAACAACACAACGGAAGAAAAGAAAATTAACTTCTGATGGGTTGAAACAAATTGATGTTGCTGTGGAAAAAATTAGAGATTGTGTCAAATATGTTAAGGGTTCTCAAGGGAGAAAAGATAAGTTTTCTCAATGTTGTTCACAAAATCTTCTTGATAACAAAAAGGCTTTGACGCAAGATGTTCCTACAAGGTGGAATTCCACTTATAGGATGCTTTCTAGTTCACTTTACTATCGTCTTGCCTTTTGCCATCTTAGCATGAGTGATTCTAATTTTCAAAGTTGCCCATCAGTTGATGAATGGGAAAGAATTGTGAAGATATGCAGTTTTTTGAAAGTTTTTTATGAAGCCACTCTTGAATTTTCGGGTACTCTTTATCCAACTTCAAATTTGTATTTCCCTAAAATCTTTGGAATACACTTGAAATTGGTTGAAGAGTCAAACAGTTCTGATGTGTATATGAAGATGATTGCTGATCAGATGTGGATTAAGTTCAAGAAATATTGGGCTGATTTTAATCTCCTTTTAGCTATTGCGGTGGTGTTTGATCCAAGGTATAAGCTTTCTTTTGTTGACTTTTGCTATACCAAGATTTATGGAAAAGATTCACCGCAATTTAAAATTGTTGAGGAGGCACTCTTTGCAATTTTTGATGAGTACATGCAAGCTGCCAAGAATTCACCAGGTCCATCATCATTTTCGAGTAGTAATGAGGCAGGTACTAGACAAGCTAATGATGTGGAAGGAGATGCAAGTCATAGCATTCTGCAGGTACATAAATTAATTTCATCACATTTGCATTATAAATTTATTTAATGTTAAATGTACTAATTTATTTATTTTTTGTTATACAATTGCCATATAATAGGAGTTTGATGAATTTGATAAAGTTGATAGTGGTTCGACTAAAAAAAGTCAATTGCAAGTATATCTTCTTGAGCCAAGAGCAAAAAGAACTAGTAATTTAGATATCCTTGAGTTTTGGAAAGTCCAACAATATAGGTACCCGGAATTGGCTCGATTGGCTATGGATATACTTTGTGTTCCAGTTTCAACCGTCGCGTCTGAGTCGGCTTTTAGTCTTGGTGGAAGAATCTTGGATCAATATCGAAGTTCTATGACACCTTCTACTGTTGAAGCTGTGATATGTACTAGAGATTGGTTGTTTGGAGACAAAGGTAATATATTTGTATTTTTTTTGTTCACTTATTTATTAATTTATAAGCTTAATTTACTGTAGAATATGTAACAGCCTAAATATTATGTATTAGTTATTCATTTTCCCCATATAAATGCAGCAAAATCTCAAGTTGATCTTGAAGAAATAACTAAGAATATTATGGCTATGAACTTTGATGAGGAAAAAGATGAGGCCACAAATTCAAATGTACTTTAGTTTAAGTTTGGTGAGTTATTCTGTTTTTTTGTATTCTTATTAGCAGCTCTTATTTTTTAATGTTTTAACTTGTTTATAGTTTTGTTGATTTCAGATTTGTTGGCTGTAGCATTGTAGCTGAGGTTGAAGCTTGGAGATTTGGCATCTTATTTGAACTTGAAGTTGAAGTTGACTTGAGGCTGTAGCCTTTTAATTTCTGTTTGGATTTTTAAGTATTTTGCCACTTTGGTTTGGTATTTACCGGGTTGTTTGCTACTTTGAATGGTTGGTTGTGTTTGAAATTTAAGTAGGTTGCTAGTTGCTAGTTTGAATGTTTGAACTTGAAGCTAAACCTTTGAATGGTTGGTTAGTTATTATGATGGAAGTTTATATAATTGGGTTATGTATTTGATTAAAACAGGACAAAAAACCAGCATCTGACCCGTGAACCCGATAATGACCCGCGAAACCCGCGAACCCGTATAAATATACGGGTCGTGTCGTGTCGTGTCGTGTCAACTACTTATTTGTGTCGTGTCATGAACTCTGACCCGTATAAATATATGGGTCGTGTTCGTGTTGCCCATTCCTGACCCGCCAACCCGCCAACCCGCGACCCGTGAACCCGAACACGACACGATTGCCACCCCTATTGTGAATGACACGTGGCATTACCTGATTGGTGGGCAAAACTGAGGGGGTAAGGGCGAAACTAGGGGCGAAACTGATGCTTATTTTCGTAATTTGGCTTTTTCTTGCTTATTTTCGTAAGGTGTAGGCGAAATTTGCTTATTTACGTAATTGATTTATAATATTATTTAAGAGTATCCCGGCAAAAGTCAATGAAAAAAGTGATAAATTTGCAGGGGAAGATGAGAGTGATGAACTGATAATATAACTGATTTGAAAAAGACATTATTGTAGTTAATAATACTAAGAAGAGAGACCAGAACACTTCAATTTCATCCATTTTGAACTATTGTACGAGTTATTTAAAAGAAGAATCATATTATGTACATTAATTTTGCTAGGGAGGGTTCATTCGAGGGCCGTTGTTAGTGCGAGAACCGCGAGAACCAATCTCAGCCGTTTTTTGGATATGAGAAGTTCAGGGATGGAGAGTGTGGAGGGATAGAGTGTGGCAGGGTGTAGGTAAGGAATTCATGGGTAGAAAATGACATTGAAGGAGGGGAAATTGGACGGCTCAGATTAGTTTAACGGTTCTCGCACTAAGAATGGTTCTCAAATGAACTTTTTTCGAATTTTGCTTATATTACACGCAAAACTTGTAGTATTTTGTTTGTTAGCTATGACTTAGAACTTTTATATGAAAGTATTACTTTTATTCAAGCTTTGAAAGATTTTCTGATAACCTGACCAATTTAAACATTCGGTTAGTTCAGGTTTATATTGGTGCTACTCACTTGAAAATGCAAACCATCATCATTGTTTACAACCATGTCATCCATTCTTACTACTATTGTATAGCGCGTACACATACTATAAACGCTAATCGACAAATATGTGATTCAAGACATTAGATAGTTGGACATCCATCTTTATTAAATTCCACTTTTTACTTCTTAATGTATATTAATTATGTCATATTAACATTCATACTTAAGCTTTAAATTTACTATATGTTTATGTGAAGACAATGTGGTTTTAATAACCAATGTCGGGTGTCTCTATGTTCATTTAGTTATGCATGTTAATCAATGACATGAAATCAATGAGAAATTATCCGCCTCCGCTGCTTTGTACGAGTTTCCTGCTAGTTTATATATAAATTCATTTTTTATACCAAAATCCTCGAAAATCTTCCCCAATTTGATCTCCTTCTCGGCAGCCTCTCTCGAACTCACACACAAAAACACACACTTCACACACTTAAATCTCACTAGTCAAATGTAAGGTCTAACAGTAATCCCACATAGTGATTAACTACGTAGTAATTACCCTTTAATAACCTTGTTAAATCCTTAAACTTAAATCCTCAAAGTTTATACTTCTAAGAAAACCACCATCAAACTTCTTTTCTTATTAAGTATTCACATGACAAAACTAGTGCCCGACCCCTTATATGTTAAACTTAAATTTCAAACGTCACACAAATAAATATCATAAATACTTCTCATTAAATTCATCCTTTACAATATATGTCCGAACTTCAGTTTGTTACACCTTTGATACGACTACAACCATTATTATTATTATATTAATCCTCATCTTCCTCATCATCTAAAAGGATTGCAGAAGCCATTTCACATTATTTGGGTTCCAATCGAAAATGGGTTTCATCGATTTATGGATTCAACATGCACGTTGAGCGATTCTTATGTTGAACATTATTATTCTAGTGAATATTCTTGAATGATGGTGTTCAAGAAAATCCGATAACAAACATCGGCTCGATTTATGAAAGTCGGTACATATTGACATTCTTCTGGATCTGGAGTCATTGCAAACCTGAGTTTTATTTGAATAGAAAAGAAGAGATTTGAAAGGAAATAAAAAAAGTTTTGTGTTCCACGAGTCATTTGAAGAAAAAAAAAAGAAAATATTCGGAAGGAAATTTGGTTGACTTTCTATCATATACTTTCCTGACAAAAGTGGGAGGATGTGGAAGGAAAGAAAGTGACTAATTTACACAAAATTATAACGTATTACTATTAAATGATCGTATTTCTTTTCGTAAGTGACTAATTTACTCTTAATCATAATAAATAATTTTAAAAATTATAACGTATTACAATTAAATGATCCATTTTTCTTTCCTTCATTTTCAACTTAAGAACATAAACTTATTTTCTTTCTTTCCAATTTAATTTCTTTTCTTTCAACTCGAAAACATGAAAAATCAAAATCATTATCCTTTCGAGTTTTCTTTAATTTTCTCTCGCTGATAGTCTTTTTTTTTCTTTCTTAATATATCTCGGAAAAAGTTGTGTAAAAGAAATTGAAGAACCCAAATATGATATTCTTGTTTAAGTAAAAAAATTAAGTTCATGTTCGAAATTAATAAACGATTTTATTAAACAAAACTTCGAATTAATTAAGTTCTTCAGCTTAAGTTATATTCAATAAAGTTTATATAAAATACATACTTCTAAAATTTTAATATTCAATCACATGTGATTTAGTATACAATCACATGTGATTATAAAAGCACACATGTTATGATGTTAATTAAGAAAATACCACATCGCCCAAAATTTTAAAATTCATTTTACACACTTGATGGGCTGATCTAAAGGCTACAATTAATCTCTTACGACTAAGAATTTATGTTGAACATTTCATATTCCACTTAAGTCTAGATCTTAGATTTAAAGTTCGTCATGGATTTTGGTTTTTGTTAAACAATTTCATTAGTAACATATTCCTAACATGAACATAAGAACAATTTCATTAAACAATTCCATTAACAACAGATCAAAAACTCAAATTAAAAAACCTTAACATAAACCTGCAATTGATTTATCGGGTTGGTGTCACTATGTTGCTGTTTTATTTTCCAGCTATTGGGCTTTGGATGGGCCGAACCAGACGGCGACTTTCAGTTTGGGTCTGGGCTGAAAGAAGGAAAGAAATATATTATTTTGTCGTGACTTTAACTAGTTAAATTTTAAAATAGGGATGTAAACAAGCTGAGATACTTGCACGCTAACGAAATTGAATTGTAAAAACTTGAAACAAATTGAGTCTTAACGAGCTGGAGTTTGAGCTAGCCTAAACAAAAAGCTTATATAGTAAACGGACCCAAACTCAAGCCTAAAAAAAGAGTAGCTTTTTTAACCTCACACGCCTACATGAATCTAAACGAGTCATATTTAAATGAGCATAAAGAAAAACTGAACCCGAGTCTTATATATCTTTAAGAAGTTGAGCTCGAGTTTAACATAACGAGCTTTAAATGAGTCGAGTTCAAGATTAAAAAAAGGCCAAATTGAGCCCGGTTTAATAAGTATCCGATTGTTGGCTCGACTCATATACACCCCTATTTTAAAATGTATGGATTTGTGACTATGAATGTGTGGATGAGCTAAATTCTAAATACTGTCATTACACCCCATGACTTGTGGATTTGATAAGTCAATTTGAGGTATATGTGTATAGAATAGATTAGGAGAATGCAAATGACGACTATGAATGCATGTTATAACCAATATTATATGTATACATATTTAATAAACAGATGTTTTTTTCGTAAACATATATAGATTTTAAACGCGACATCAGATTCTTAATCCACTATGTATATTACTAGGTTCATTTGTTAAAAAATAGGAGGCTGCATTGCTTGAGGCAGACACGTGAGTACCGAGTTGGTGTCTTGTGGACTCCCCAATCGACTAATCGACTATTGTCAGACTTCCGACTACGTAGTCCAACATTCCAATCGATTAACTTACGAAACAAAAGTTAATTAAACTTGGTTTATATTTTTTGATATATAATATATAGCATGCAAGCTTAGGTAGAAAATATTTTAATAAAGGTTTCATATATTTCGGGTTTTTTTGGAATAGAAGAAGCGGAACCGAACCGGATCTGGATCCGGAACCGGTTACACCTAAATGAGACGGTTCTAGAGTTTGGTCATTTTCGGGTTTGATTCTTTTCGGGTTCGATCCGGTTCGGTCCGGTTCATTCCGGGTTTGGAACCGAGCTCATCCCTAAATGTTTCTAATATTGTTAAAAATATTAATAATTATTAGTGATATATATTTTGTAAATCTCCGATATTTCAAAATTATGTAAAGGGACAACATTCCCTTATTTGTAGCATTGTTAGTTAGGTAATTGTATTAGATATATATTGATTGATTGATGATTATATGAGAAGGGCAACACATTCATTCTATATTCTTAAATGGTATCAGAGATCTCCTAAAACTCTTACCTAAACCGCCCGCCATCTCTTCCCTTCCTCCCTTCTGTTTTCCGCCTTCTTTTTTTCTTCCCCCTAGCCAACACAAACAGCCCCCCTTCTCAGACTAAACTTCATCCGGAAATCAACGTGAACAACATCTGTAGCTTTGTCCCTCTCACACTTGAAATCGAGAAGGGCAATATACATCTTGGGCAAAATTATTCAAGATACAGTGCCGAGCCTTCAGCGTCATAGACCATATCTGCCCTCCTGCCTCATCTACATCGTCGGACAAACAAGATGCCGAATGGTCTCGTCTTGATGCAATAGTTCTTCAATGGATTTATGGTACAATCTCTAATGACCTTCTTCATACTATTCTTAAACCAAATACAACTGTTGTTGATGCATGGACTGCTCTTGCTAATATCTTTCAAGAAAATAAGAACACTCGAGTTCTGTATCTTGAAAATAAATTCTCAAATATCAAGCTTGACGATTTTCCAAACATGCATGCTTATTGTCAAGAGGTTAAGATGATTGCGGATCAACTAGAAAACATCGGTTCTCCTATTCCCACGAATAGGCAGGTTCTTCAACTTCTTGCAGGTTTAAATGAATCTTATGATGGCGTCGCAATGATGATTCAACAAATGGAAAAGCTTCCTGATTTTTACGAAGCGAGATCTAAACTCATTCTTGAAGATCAACGCAAAGCATCCCTCGCTCGGGCAGCTGCTTCCGTCGCCTCCACCTCGCTACATGCCGCCACTGCTGCACCGAAAAAAGAACCTGCCGCCTCCTCTGCTGTCTAAAACCCTCGTGGTCGCGACTTCTATACTCGCGGTCGTGGTCGTAGTCGGGGTTGCGGACGTGGCCGCGGACGCAATCCAAACCCTCAAGTCCCGTGGAACATGCAACAATGGGCTTGGACTCCTTAACCTTGGGCTTATACATACTACCCTTACCCGACTGCACCATGGGCCCGTCTTTCTTATGCTGCCCACTCCCACCCCTTCTTCAGGAATTCTTGGTGCAATATTACCTTCTACATACGCCCCGTCCTATGCACGTTGGAAATCGAGCAAGCTCTCCACACAATGACCTTAAACCCCCCGGATAACAATTGATACCTCGACACCGGCGCCACCTCTCATATGACAAACGCGACAAGTAACTTCTCGTCTTATGTTAATGGCATTTAAAACAATGTTGTGGTTGGTAATGATTCCGAATTAAAGGTACAAGGTATGGGTAATCAGGTTCTTTCTTCTCCTTTTCCTTCACTTAAATTAAATAATGTTCTTCGCTATCCAAAGTCACTTCTCCATCCGCTTTTTCAGCCGTTTCCCATGACCTTTGGCACCATCGACTTGGTCATCCGGGGTCACTTCTATTGCGTAGTCTTAAAAACACTGCTAGTATTACTTATGATAAAATAAATAATTCTCATGTTTGTGAAACTTGAGTTTTTGGCAAACATAGTCGTTATCTTTTAGTGATTTTTCTTCTAGTACTTGTTTTTCGTTTGATATTATTCATAGTGATCTTTGGACCTCACTCGTTGTTATATTTTGTTCTTAGATGATAAAAAAATTACTTGTGAACTTATCCTCTTGCTAACAAATCTCAAGTTTATTCTATTTTTCATAATTTTAGCATATTTATTAGCACTCAATTCGAACGTTACATAAAGTGTTTGATAGATTATGTGCAGAGATAGTGTACACGTGTCATCATATCCGGGCACTATGAGTCACTAAAGGGTCACACAACTGCACACACTATCACGAACCAAGAAAATAATAACTCGTGTGTACGCTGATAACTAATAGTTAATTAATTATCAAGTGGATAAATAATAAATGGATATTTATTATTTGAGAGATTAAATATCAGTTGGATATTTAAATAATATGTTTGGTTAAAAGATTATTAATAAATTAGTAAATACATTAAAATTAATCAAACTAGAGGGTTAGTTTTGACAAAGATCAACGTTATTGATCTTGGACCTCGCTCATGGGCTTAAGGGCCTTAATCCATTATTTAAGTATAAATAAGGATTAACCCTTGGAAATTAAATTAATAATTCATAATTGACTAAAGCCCTAAGCAAACACAAAACTCTATCCTTTCTCCCTCTTGTTTCCGATCGCAGGCCAAAGGAAGCAATCACCACCGCAGGACAGCGGCGATAGCGGCGCTACCACCCAGCGGCGGAGGTGCGACGACGTGACAACGATCAGCAGCCCCTTTGTGGCGACTGCAGTTTCCGGCGGATAGCAGCTCACGGCCGAGAAACCCATTGCGGCGGGATTCAGCGATCGGCAGCCTCTCGTAGGGCTTAGCGGCGACGGGTTGTCGTGGTACACACGGGACGCGACGGTTAGTTGCGGGTATCGTTTTTGGCGGTTGAGCAGCTAGGTTTACGGGTGCTATAGCTTTGTATCCCCTTAGTTGATCCAGTTGTTGAAGGGTTTTGATAACCTGACCAAACCACCATATGACACAAACTGGTCAAACCTGGGTTTGATTCCACTGGTTCAATCCTAAAAGCGGAACTGGATTGAACACAACCCTCTAAACCCCAAAAGGGTTAGGATCTTTTAACTAATACATGATCCACATAGTTTCTTGCAGAACAATCCATCAGATAAGGTTATAAGGAATATACCTGATCAGAAAAACAATGGGATTGCTAAAGATAGTCCACCACCGTTAGTCTTGATTTGTTTACACTCCATCAGCGCTGAAGTATTCAAAGAAGATTTCAGCAAAAGAAGATTTCTGAAGATTTGCCTCTCGTCTCAAATAAGGTTCATCTGAAGGGCTGTAAGATTCATCACTGAAACTTTCAGTTGATGTCTACTGAAGTTTATCTTCAGCAGATGGTCCCCTCGGTGACGTCATCAGCTGTCCCTTTCAAGATGGTTATGCATGAGGAAATCTGTTAGTTATCAATTTACAAGATTGTGACGTGTGTCACTAGTTCAACGGCTAGGATTGATAAGGGAAATGTATAAATACTATTCTCTTAATAGAGAAGAGGATGCTTGCGAATTCTGTCTCTTCAGATATTGCAAGAGCTTTGTGCATCGGTATTCTCTCAAGTCTGTCCTTGAGTGTTGGTTGAATTTAAGAAGTCTGTTCTTCTTAAATTCCAGTCTGTAAAGTTCGTTATATCAATATTAACAAACTTTAGACATTTCTTACTGTTTTTATAATTACTATTTCCGCACTTAATATTTACCTTTAGTTAGTATTATTCATAATTTTTGTAAACTTAATATTATTCTTAATGAATGAAGTTTCTATGAGTTGTTCTGTGTTCTTCGTTGCATTCTTCATATTATTTTTTTGTTTATTGTTATTAATAAGTCAATGTAATTCTTAGTTATTTTCACTTAATGTTGTTTCCCTGAAATACCCTGATTAACAGCCTTTCAGATAACAATTATTAACTGTTAATAAATAACAATTATAAACATTTGCAATTTACATACGTTAATGCTTTCTCATGTTACCTATGGTTAGTTTCTGCGGTTTCATCCAACGGTTACATTTCAAATAAATTGAACCTATTTTTGAACTCGCCGTTGTTTTCTCTTTTCTTCGTTAACCGCCCTCTACCTCTCAAACCTATATAACGCTCTATCATCTTCTTCCTTCTTCTCTCTACTGTTTCTTATTTTCCTTTGACATACTTTTCTTTTCTCAAATGATCATGTCTCACCCAGTATCATTGTGTGTTCATCTCCCAGCCTCCGTTGTACCTATCATCTCCAATGATGAAATTGTTTTCAAATCCAACAACATTTCTGTGTCCCTATCTCATGTTTCTTCTAAATCTAAGTTCTTCAATCTTATAAACTTTCTCCGTCATTGCCCGATCAACTATGCTCTAACCGCCCAAATTCCCATGCTTGAAGAGCATCTTTGTGAATTTTGGATGACTGCTACTGTCATCGATGAGACCTCTGAAAACCCTAAAATTGCTTTCACTCTTCTAAACAACAAGCAAAAATGTCGTATTGATAAATACTTTCTTGCCAAAACCCTGCATCTACCCACCGATGATGAGTCTTCCTGTGTTCCTTTCACAAAATCAGCAAAGGATCTTATTGTTGATTATCTGCGGTTGCCTGCAACTTCCTACATCAAAGGAAAAACCCTAGTCTGGAACAAACTCCCTACCGTCTGGTGCAGTTTCTTTAGTATTCTTTCCTTCTGTATGACTGCTAAAACTGGGGGAATGGATCGAATCGCTGACAATGTGCTGAGTTTAGGTCATGCATTGATGTATGACACAAAGGTCGACTATGCTGCCTTTGTCTTCAATCTTCTTCTCCTCCAAGTCAAGATGAAAAAGAGAAATTTCCACATTCCTTTTCCTCGGTTTCTATCCCTAATGTTTCAACAACTGCTCCGAAGCTCTCATTATACTTTAGCCACACATTCAGTTGAGTTGTCTTCTCTGCCTCCCTATGTCTGGACTAGTATCAACTCTGCTGATCCCATCCCACTTACTGAAGCCATGATGGTTTATGCTAGGATGGACACCTCTCCTGCTATTTCAGCTCGACCATCTCCTTCTGCTGAAATCCTTGCTAAGCCTTCAGATTCAGAGGCTACTGAACAGCCTGCTGTTCCTTCAGTTGCACCTTCCCCTGCTCCAAAGAAAAGGAAACTCCTGCTTCACAATTCTTCTACTGTACACGGACATTTTGATTCTAGTCCTACTACAAAGTCAAAGAAACTGAAGCGTCCAATTCCATCTTCTTCTACTGCTTCCTCTGACTCAACACCTACTGACGCAACTGCTGCTGATTCAAAATGACTTATTCGTCCCAAAGGTTCCTCTATTGAACGTTCCGCACCAACAACAAAAGCCAAATTGATTATTCTGAATCCGATCTCCACTGTAAGTCCTCTCTCCTCTGCTCAAATTGGTTCACTGGCATCACAGACCCTTAGTAATCTAGTCGACCCAACTAGTTTACTGGTCCACCAAATTGCTCATGATGTATCGGCTCAACACCAGACTAGATCTGAAGCACAACCATTTCAGCCCGCACAGAGTTCAGCTATACCAACTGAACTTGGGTTTGACTTTGCAACTCATGATGCATTTGTCAAACCATTTGTTAAAGTTGCTAAATCACCCACTACCAATGACGAGTGTAAATCTCCCTCACACTCTGAGGCTCTAAGAACCAGTGATGTTGAGACAATCACAACCTTAACTAAGGTTTTTCTTAACTTCAGTTGCAGTTATTCCCCTGCTTCAGATGTTACTACAATTAACGTTTCAGTATCATCAATTGAAATCGCCGTTCAGCCACAATCCCTTGATGGTTCAGTAGTCCGAACTGATCCTATGGATTTTGCCAATGCATATGATCTCTCAGAACCAAAACAATCTGAGCCTGATGTATTTCCCCTGCGTGATGAATCAGCCAAACCATCTGATTCTGAGAGACCATTGACTCATGACGTTTCAGATATCCCTGACACTGAAGTCATTCCTTTCTCTACCACCTTGGCCACTGATGGTTTAGCTAACCCAACTGCACCTACGGCTATTTCTTTTACTCATGAAGATGTAGTTATACACAAAACTACTACTGAAGCACAGACACTTTTAGCCCCTGATGATTGATTAAACCCATATGTTTCTATGGCTAAATCTGCCCCACCTCCACCCATAAATTTTCAAAATTTAAACAAAGAACAAGGTCTCATTTGGGATCCTGTTTCGGGTTTTGAGTACTCTGTCAATCTTCTTCCTCCCACTGCCAATCAATCTCGTCTTGATCAGCTACTGGCTTCTGGGCAGGACTTCTCAACTGAACTTCAAACTCAGTTTCCCTCTCTCCAAAATATACTCTCTGCCAAATCAGCGACCGATCCACTCGACGCTTCTGAAAATCTGACTCTTCCTCCTCGTCCACTGATCATGATTTTTTGGATGATTCCACAACCCCTTTGTCTCCTGCTTTCATGCGTTCTCCCCATGAGGTTGATGATGACTCTATGTCTGTTCATGATGCCTATTAGAAGCTTGATGATACTCTTCGTCTTCTTCAGAGTCAAGTTACCAACGAGTTTCATCGTTTCCATCTTCAGCATATGTCAAATGTTAACTTTGCTGAGGAAATTAAACTTCTTACTGCACTCTTGGTTGACTACATCTGCACTTTAAATAAGGAATTTCAGTTTCACAATCAACTACGGGTCACTCTCTTCAAACAGCTTCGTGACTATATTGCCAAAGGTAATAGACGTTACGAGGATGTGTTATCTCAACTTTCCTCTTCTCAGTATTCTCTCTCTGAGTCACTGTCCAAATTTCAAGCCATCTTCCTAAAGTCCTTTTCTGCAACTCTCTTGCAACTCAAAGACTCTCTGAAAGCTTATCCTTTAAAACGCTATCTTTAGTCCTATCACAAAAAGGTAGTTCTGAAGGAAATGCAACGTATGATGGTCGCCACACTGAACAAACATATTGTTCCACGACTACAACGGGTAGAAGCTGCTACAGTCTCCTCCTCAGCTTCTAATGGGGAGAAAATTTTGAAACATTCAGCTGTGGCTAAAGCTATAAAAGCTCAGATGAAGAAAAGAAAAGCAGAGTCGATAAGAGATAAGGAAGAAATTCGTCGGCTGAAACAAACAGTTGAAGAATATTCAGTGATTAGAGATCAAAATGAAAGAGAAAGGGAAGAGTTAAACAAAATATTTGAGGAATCTCTTAGTGACCCTGGTGATGAAGGTAACACTAAATTTTCTGAAAGGTCTACTCCTGAATGTGAATTCAACATGATAATTCAACCCTCCCCTCAGAATATTATTCAACCTGAAACTGCCCTGATAATTCATCCAAATGCACCTCATACTGCTGGTAGTTCAGTCTCTGTATCTGAAACAAAGATGAATGTTGATGTTCTTAGTCCAAAGGAACTAACCTCCAACATTCTGAAACCATCATACTTAGAGCAGATTCCGCTGATAATTCCCAAAACTGAGTTCACCTCAGCTCTCAGTGAGAAAGCTACCTCACACATTAGAAATCCTGATAAAGGTAAAGGGATTGCAGATGACACTGAAATCATAAAACCAAAGGCTATTTACGCTGAAAAACTATTGGGTGACAGTATGAAGGCTATTATAAATCAGTTGTCCAACACAGGGGGAGGAAGAACTGAACCTTATGTCACTGAAGAAGAAGAAGCTGCTTCTTTTGGGATGACTATGGAAGATTTCAGAAGAGAAAAACAGAGAGCTGAAGAATATGCCAGATTACAAAGTTTATCTGAAGCTGAAGCCTTGAAAGCAGCTGAACTAGAAGCTGAACAACAAAAGGCAAAGAAGAAAATGTCTCCTCAGTCTCTTCAACGTGCTGTTGAACAAGAAGTTGAGGAAGAAAGAATCGTAAAGGAAAAAGCTAAGCTAATCATAGAACAAAAAGAAAAGGAGTGGTTTGAAGTTAAAATGACTAGAGTTGATCCTGATCCAGTCACAGCAGTCAGGGTTACCAAAGATAAACGTGGAATCATAGTGGAGATAGCAAGAAATAAAAATCGCCTCAAGGTTCAATATGTCACCTATACCAATCTTACAAAATTCAGTCTGTCTGAATGGGTTGAAATTGGAAAGTGTCTGAACAAACTGAAACTAACGGATCTGGTTAGGACAGTTAAGAGAAGGCTTTCTTATCTACAAGAGTTCTATGATAATCTGAAGAAACGTTTTCAACCTTCTGAAGGTGACTCTGAAAATCCAGAAAAAGATCAACCTTTAAAGAAAAGAAAAAGAAGGTCTTCTAGGAGATCTGAAGAAGAAATTATAAAGCTTATGGCCGCTGGTGTTCTTCCAAACTGTAGAAATATGGATTGTTCAATCCCTCCAGGCTTCGTATTCATTGATAAACAGGTTCTTGAAAATCCCAGAGGATTTTTCTTCAAAGATGCTTATGAAAGACCCAGGTTTCAGAGAGCATCTGAACTTGACAATGCTGATTGGATGCATATGAAAGCCATTTTATCCTACTTTGATTCAAGGGATCCTGAAACGGCAGAAATTCGTCTGAAGATTGTCAAACTGTTTGAAGCCAAGAAGCCTAGAGATTCTGAAACTGATATATGGGAAGAAAAGGCCAAGGTCTTAGAAAGCACTCAAACGCACAAGCCCTCAAAAAGCTCTTAATTCTCTGTGTACCTTATTTTCTTGTTTTCTTTACTCTTGTAAATCTAAAAAATATAAAAAATTCAAAAACATTGAAAAATGAAAAGTATCAAAAAACAGTCAGTATGGATCATGTAAATATGAGATCCTTTTTGTAAATAGTTCTATTTGTTTATTCTTCGTAAATAATGATGGATTATAAACAAATAGGGGGAGATTGTTAGTCTTGATTTGTTTACACTCCATCAACGCTGAAGTATTCAAAAAAGATTTCAGCAAAAGAAGATTTCTGAAGATTTGCCTCTCGTCTCAAATAAGGTTCATCTGAAGGGCTGAAAGATTCATCACTGAAACTTTCAGTTGATGTCTACTGAAGTTTATCTTCAGCAGATGGTCCCCTCGGTGACATCATCAGCTGTCCCTTTCAAGATGGTTATGCATGAGGAAATCTGTTACTTATCAATCTACAAGATTGTGACGTGTGTCACTAGTTCAACGGCTAGGATTGATAAGGGAAATGTATAAATACTCTTCTCTTAATAGAGAAGAGGATGCTTGCGAATTCTGTCTGTTCAAATATTGCAAGAGCTTTGTGCGTCGGTATTCTCTCAAGTCTGTCCTTGAGTGTTGGTTGAATTTAAGAAGTCTGTTCTTCTTAAATTCTAGTCTGTAAAGTTCGTTAAATCAATATTAACAAACTTTAGACATTTCTTACTATTTTTATAATTACTATTTCCGCACTTAATATTTACCTTAAGTTAGTATTATTCATAATTTTGGGAACAACAACCACTACTGCACCTCTGATTGAACTGGCTGCTAGACCGCTCCTGGATCACCAAGCCTTCAACAATTCTCGAAACTGAGAATGTATGTGTGTGTGCCTTTCTGTCGACCTCCACTTCGCAAACACCCTTTGGTGTTTTCTCTTGTGATCGTCGAAGAGGGGAAGCCAAGAGAGAGATAGAGTGCGACGAGAGAGAGTTCGACCGAGAGAGAGAGAGAGAGAGAGGCGAGATCGAGAGAGTGAGGGAGGGAGAGAGTTGTGGTGGCTAGGGTTAGTCCCTTAAAGTCTCATATCTAATCCTTAAGGCTTAAGGATATTATATAGGGATTAACTTGGACCTAAGCCCGTTTAATTAAAAGCCCAACTGGTTTTAATTAAACTTTCATCTCTTCTCATATTGACCCCCTGGACTTTACTAGTTAATTAATTACCTATTAATTAACTTAGTCCGTTAAATATTAAAACTTAATATTTAATTCTCCGTAAATAATAAATAACTATTTATTATTTATTTCCTTTCTAATAATTAGTACAAACTGATTAATTATTTATCTCTCTCTTTTCAATAATTAATACTACTGATTAATTATTTCGTCTTTCTCTTTTCAATAATTAATACTACTGATTAATTATTTCCACACAGATTTATGGTGTAATCCAACTGTTCTGAATTGGGTGTGTAGCAGTGTGACCCTTTAGTCTTTTATAACATTGGATACAATGTACCCATTAATTATCTCTGCACATAATCTAACAGACTCCCACTTGTGCAAGATAAGTAACAGTTACTGCACATTGTTAGCCTAAGGAGATAGTTAGTTTTAGTTCAGAAAACTAAAAAAAAACCAGAAAGCTTGAAAATACAAAAAAAATCAGAAAACTTAGAAAATACAAAAAAACCAGAAAACTTAGAAAATACAAAAAAATCAGAAAACTTAGAAAATACAAAAAAAATCAGAAAAACAAAAATGAGAAGTTGATCCAACTCAAATGGAAAATGATGGTACACTGGCTTTCAATACAAAGTACGTCTAGTAAAATTAGGACTGAAGGCATGTACATATTCTTGAGAAAACTGTCTGAAAATCTAATTGAATCAGATAAGAAACAGATAGTGTGTAAGACATATAAGGAAAGTCTAGACTGATAAATGGTTATGCATGTGAAAATCAATCATAGATTTAAGCTATCGAGACATTCCAAGTCTATAGGTCAAAAACAGTTGAGACTAGCTTAGTTTGATGCACACACCTGTTACCATGCCAAATGTGCTTAGATGACAATGAGCAAAATGTAAAAGAGGGTGAAAAATTGACCCCAATCTGAGATGTCAAGGATCTATCAATGTTGAATTGTCAAAGAGCATAAAATGCAGTGACAAAAGCTATATTGATCTATTAGTGTTGAATTGTCAAAGAGCATAAAATGCAGTGACAAAGGCTCAGCAAGAAAAATGTCTAGAGAGGTGAAAAATCGACCTCCATGTCAAAGAGCATAAAATGCGTTGACAAAATCACAAAGCACATAAGCATGGTGGTTGGGTAACCAAGTTGTGCACCTACTGAGTGAATCAAAATACTGTGAGACTTTGAAAGAGATAGTCTTAACCGTGTATCCAGTTTAGATAATCTGAAAATGTTGAAACAAAATCTGTCATGATCTGAGGAAAGTTAGGTTGACAGACAGAGTTTAAGAGAATATGTTTATGCCCAAGGTTCTGAAATGAATGATTACTGAGTATAGACGAGCTAGTACTGATTCCATCTTGGAACCTTCTCACAAAAAGATTTAAGTTCAGTAATTTTATTCTTGCAATTTTCTTAGTATTTTTTTTTAATTCAGTTCTTTAGGATTTAATTCGTTAATTGTTTACTTCTGCATTTTCATTTTCTTTATTTTCAAAAAAAAAAATACAAAAAGAGTTCTAGTATGTTTTTAATCATTCTTAGTGTTTTGATTAGGGGGAGTTTGTTCTGTTTACATTTCCTTCATCTCATTTTGATGTGTTTTGCTTAAATGTTTATAAGTGATCTTGAAGTTACTGACCGTTTATTGCTGAGTGCAGTACTAACAGTAATTAAGGTTCACAGATGAGAAACTCATTACATGTGAGATGGAACCCCACTAAGCACGAGTTACAGCTCACATCGTGCGTAGTGCAGGTAAGGGCATGACGAAAGGTATTCGTTATGAATTTTGCTTTGTGCAAATTTTTGCTGTGTGCATTTTGCTTTGTGCATTTTACTTTGTGGAATTTTTTGCTTAGTGCAATGGTTATTGATAGAACTAGGTCTTAGGGGGAGTATGTTGGTGCATATTTTATGAATCCCTAGTTCGTATCAATAAAGTATATTCATGTGGTATTAATTAAATGTGTTTTGATTAATGGTTTGCATGTTTATACATTCTAAGTGATACTATGTGTTTATGAAAAGCTTACAAGTATTTAATCATGGTTTGGTTTGTATTTGGAAGTTTAGTCATAAGGAAATTCACTTCGCAAGAAGTGAAAGTCACTTCGCAAGAAGTGAAAGTCACTTCGCAAGAAGTGGATGTCACTTCGCGCGAAGTGAATGTCAGTTCGCGCGAAGTGAATGTCAGTTCGCGCGAAGTGAACTGTGTCATTCGAAAACGCGTAAAACTCACTATAAATAGTGATTAACCCCTCATTAACGAAAAAAAATCGTCCAGGACACTTCGTGAGCCTTCGTAATCGTACATATACCCTTGAAACTCGCGAACTAAGTGATAATTCTCGAATTCCAAGGCAGCCAAAGCATCTCTGTGTGGTACTGTGTGTCAGTTTTTCTACTCTTTCTTTGTGTCACTTCTGTGTGCCGGACACCTAAGCAGATCATAGATCCTTAGGAGGTTCGTGAAATATAATTCCGCGATATTTCACGTCCTAGATCAGTCCTAGCATCAGGGTGTGTTTAGTAATAGACCCCCGCCCCCGGTCCTACAAAGTTTTTCTAAACAGAAACAGGATAAAAATGCAAACATAAGAAATTATAAATAAAGAAAATAGACATACCAAAAGAAACAGAAACACACCCTTATTTCTTTTGGTATGTCTATTTTCTTTATTTATAATTTCTTATGTTTGCATTTTTATCCTGTTTCTGTTTAGAAAAACTTTGTAGGACCGGGGGCGGGGGTCTATTACTAAACACACCCTGATGCTAGGACTGATCTAGGACGTGAAATATCGCGGAATTATATTTCACGAACCTCCTAAGGATCTATGATCTGCTTAGGTGTCCGGCACACAGAAGTGACACAAAGAAAGAGTAGAAAAACTGACACACAGTACCACACAGAGATGCTTTGGCTGCCTTGGAATTCGAGAATTATCACTTAGTTCGCGAGTTTCAAGGGTATATGTACGATTACGAAGGCTCACGAAGTGTCCTGGACGATTGTTTTTCGTTAATGAGGGGTTAATCACTATTTATAGTGAGTTTTACGCGTTTTCGAATGACACAGTTCACTTCGCGCGAACTGACATTCACTTCGCGCGAACTGACATTCACTTCGCGCGAACTGACATTCACTTCGCGCGAAGTGACATCCACTTCTTGCGAAGTGACTTTCACTTCTTGCGAAGTGACTTTCACTTCTTGCGAAGTGAATTTCCTTATGACTAAACTTCCAAATACAAACCAAACCATGATTAAATACTTGTAAGCTTTTCATAAACACATAGTATCACTTAGAATGTATAAACATGCAAACCATTAATCAAAACACATTTAATTAATACCACATGAATATACTTTATTGATACGAACTAGGGATTTATAAAATATGCACCAACAGAGGTCCCTAGCCAGACACTTAGGATAACCAGGTTGTAAGAACTATTATACCCCAAAGTAACTTGTGATAAAACTTCATATGCAACCTGCTTAGAAGTTACCTGTTATAAACTATCTGTTTATAAACTAAACTATCATAAACTCCCTGTTTATGAATGGGTACATTTTTATATATACATAACTTGCATATATATATATATATATATATATATATATATATATATATATATATATATATATATATATATATATATATATATATATATATATATATATATATATATATATATATATATATATAGGTTTGTCCCTTGCAGCGCGATATTTCAATTTTGAGCATGAGCATGGAGGAAGTCAACTCAGAGACTCAAGAATTTGTTCATGACATACTTGATTTCGAAACTGCGTGATAAACGACAAAGAACAGATCAGTTCGTTTGGGCACGGCCGTGCACTTACCAGTTTCTCTTATCAGTCAAGGGGCCCGGAAATATCTCTTCTAAAAAGAAGGTGCAATTACCATCTTGCATATTTGCATTTGGAAATACAGCTCCCACTGAATCTAGACACACCCCTTATGACCACCCTGTTAAGGCGTGGCGTTAGAGCTAGCTAAGAAGACAGTAGTTACCGCATCCCAAACCAAATACCTCAGGCTTAAGGATAACCTATGTGATTAATACTTTTGACATGAAACCACGAAGTATAATTCACAGTGGGTCAATCCAATATTCGTAAACCTAACGAATATCCGTCAATTTTGGTCCGCAAAAATCTTTTGCAGCTATATTCGACAAACTTTTGAATCTACCCCAAAATTACGATGACTTTATAGCCCTATCATAGTTCCCACCACGATAAGTAGTCATGGATGATATTTTGAATAAACATAGTTTATTCCTGGATAAACAAAAACATACAAAATTGTGAAGAACAATGAAACTAATCTATACACTCTCCCATATTCCTCCCTGGAATAAAGGTGCATGATTTCTACCATTTCATTGACTCGATTCACGGTGTCTATTTGAATTACTTATTATTTTGCATTGTAACTTATCACAGATTACAAAGAAAAGTAATATGATTATAAACCTAAAACACAAGACTAGTACCCTGAAGTACTCTTTCTTGGTTTTACTAGAAATCGTTCTTGCAACCTAAGAACAATCTAGATTTACTTATTTCATAAAATTCCTTTAACTTGGAGAAAACTGGAAAATAACTCCTTAGTTTCTGATTTTATAAAATAACTTTCTTGTAATTAAAACTTTAATTACATTTGTAGATTAATTAAATCTTACTAGATTTATCCATTTGAAACGATAAGACTTTCTTACACCTACTTGTAAGAACCTTGAAATTAGATTCCCTGTGTATGCAAACACTAATCTAATATCATTACTAAGAATGTTAAAGAACATCCTATTTTATCATTTCTAACGTTAACCAACCAACAATATTTAATTAAGCTGACTTACTGAACATTTTAGAACATATATAATTTCAGGTCATAACTTGACTCGAATTCTTGCAATGATATCTTTATTGAGTACCTCCCAATATATCATGCATTCCATGGATTAGTTCTTTCTCAAGAACTTACTGTTTTAGATAACTTCTAAAAAACATCCAATAATTATATACTCTAAAAGTTCGATTTTGTATTTATCATACTGGTTAAAAAAACAACCTTTTATTAACTCTGATAAATACATTAGTCAAGTGCTCCCACTATCTTTTATGAAAAAGCACATTCTTTAAAAGCATCCTTTTAGACCTTAGTCAATCCTTGACTACCATGCCTAAAACTTGTGTTCCAAACACATGTTTTAAAGAACTTAGTTTTTGTAAGAAATTTGTTTTATGAAACCAAGAACTTGGATCTTCATATATCCATCTTTCTAATTACAGAAAATGGTTTCATTAAACTTGCCATGAGCACAAAAACTTTGTGAAGGCATTTCAATTTCTTTCTAAAAACATTTAGTATAAAACTTCCTTGATTATAGTAACTACCATAATCACTTTTATAATATCTTAAATGTTTTATCAAAAACTATTTATACTTGGAAATAATGACTATTATTTCCACTTGTTCAAGACTTGAACATTCACTTCTTCACTAAAAACTTAAATACTTGTTAAATTAAAAAAATTATCTAATTTTATAAACAACACTTGTTTATTAAGTATTTTGAATAGTGGAGCCGGCATTTTATAATAACTACAACAAATCACAACATAAGATTATTATGAATCACCAATCAAGTCAACACTTGACTTATTGGCACTCTTTCAGTCACAACTGGACTAATCATGATTCATAAAGTAATAATACGTGCACGGATATGTATAACCAAATAAATAAATTTCCATAAACTCAAAAAGTATCCATAAACCAACAATATAAAAATTGTTCAAATAAACTTAAAGAGTTTAATAAACTAGGAAATATAAATATTAATAATATCCGCATGCTGCACGTGTGATCTCCTTATGCTGGGCCGCATCACTTTCCATCTCCTCCTACAATAAACGATTGCAAGATATTAGAATACTCGTAAAAACCTTTACAAGTGGAAAGTGACAAAGAAGCTACACGATACCTGAGGTGCCAGCCTTGCCACCTGCCTCGTGACCCTTCGAGCAGTCTCTTTTCCAGTGCCCGACCTCGCCGCATTTAAAGCACCGATTCTCAGCTTTAGCTTTGTTCGGCTTCGGCTTCTTGCCCTTGTTGTCGTTATTAGCCCTGGGTGCACTCTGGCTGGGCTGGGCCTTGCCCTTTCCCTTTCCGTGACGCCCTTTCCTCTTCTTATGCCTGCCATAACCTACCATGAGAACGTCCTTAGACTTGGTCCCGATACTCTGCTCAGCAGTCTTGAGCATTGAGTGCAACTCAGCCACGAGTTTCTCCATGTTGTTCATGTTGTAGTTGACTATAAAAGGCTTATAGTCATCCAACAACGAGTTGAGTATCGTATTCGTTGCTAGCTGCAACGGAACTGGGTGCCCAAGTCTCTCTAGGTGGTCCATGTAACCTTTCATTTTCATGACGTGGTTACTGACCAAAGTCCCCTTAGCCATCTTGCACGAGTTGAATGCCCTGGTGGCATCAGAACGCTTAGTGCGAGCTTGCTCCTGGAACATGTCCCTCAGCTGGTGGATCATGTCATAAGCAGGAGTCTCCATCATACTCGACTGCAACTCTAGACTCATAGTTGCGAGCATGAGGCATCTAACGTCCAGGGCGTTATTGGAGCGCTTCTGAAAAATCTCCCTGACTTCTGCCCTAGCGTTGTTGGCAGGAGGATTTCCTAGAGGTTGTTCTAGGACATACCACTTTCTCTCGTGCCTAAGCACGATCCGGAGATTTCTCTCCCATGTGAGAAAGTTAGGACCGACAAGCTTGTCCTTCTCAAGAATGGAGCGGAGAGAGAGGTTATTGGTATTAGTAACGTTGGTTGCCATCTACAAATTAAAACCCGGTTTAATTAGTAATTACAAATAAACTTTCTAATCATATATCATCAAACCCATAAATAATATATATTAGACCTAGGACCCATATTTCACATACTTGACGCAAGGTTTGGGCACTTCCCGCCAAGTCATGCTATTTCTGGTAGGTAACACCCTGTACCAATCATACCTAACTGATACGACTCCTAGAACCTCGTAGAGCACTTAGACCTAGTCTAGTATGTTTAACTCTACTCTAGTGCTTTTTGGGCCGGGACTCCCGATTATCACCAAAATAGATCGCACCACCTAAGACAGCATGAATTCTGGCCGGGACTCCCGATTATCGCATAACCTTTCATGCTCCTTCCCGCAATGGTTTGAACCCGGATGCCGAAGGTTTGGTCACTTCCGACACCCGAGTACCGTTTAACAGTTATGGTGTACCATTAGGTGGGTAGCACACTAATCTAAGATTTTTCTTGGGTTTTATAATTAAGTTATAAACTTAATTTTCCAGTTTTTGAAAAACCATTTTAAAACTAACTGTTTTAAAAATACGATTTATATGTGTACCTAAACTAGGTGCACAAAACGGCCTTTATAAGTTCCAAACTTATAACCTTGACAAAACTTTAAATTTATAAAAAATTTAATTAACACGACTAACAGCCTGTAGTCGTATTCTAGTTTCTCATAAAGCGCGTGGTTTTTCACTGTTTAATAACAGCCTGTTATTAAATCCCTTTTTATTTAGCATCATATAAGTGTCGCAAGAATATATGATAAACAGTAAATAAAAGAAACACAACCACACAGAGATAAGAGTAAGCATATAAAAACCCTATAGTTTTGCGAACTAATCCTAAGGTCAAACCTAAGGACAAAGTGACTTGGATTCGCCTTTCTTGACATGCTGCTCCGACTAGCCTTGGCACCTCCCCCAAGTGTCCGTGCTTCGCGTATAGAACACCATTTATGTCGTCATCTTCTTCGAGTCCATTTTGGTTGAAGGATTAAACTAACACTAGTCTATTACAAATACAATATTGAATGGGGTTGTAAGTGGCACGCAGGCCTCCCCGATCCAGTACAATATTACAAATAAGAAAGAGATTGTAATTGGCACGCAGGCCTTCCCAAAAACCAAAATAAAAAAAGAATACGAAAAACGAGTCCTAAGTCGGCAAAACTATAGCTATCACAACCACGCAATTATATATAAGCACTATATATATAAAAGTCAATCACGCAGTTATAATAAAAGTAAACAATAAACTGTGCTGTTAAGCACGCAGCCTGATTTGTTTAAACTTTCTCATTTACCCTTTGATTAATACCTATTAACCAAAAATGAGAATTATGATCTTCTAATTTATTTGACCAAACTAGTCTTTCAACAAAACTTAAAACCTTGACCTCATTCAAAACTTGAATGAAATCCTCACGTCGAGTTTTATTACTAATTTTCCAAAAACTTAAAACCGACAACTTTGGTCAATTAAATACTATCTCATTTGTTTCTCCATTAAATATATATATAAACTTTATCCCTTTTAGACTTTATTCAAGAATGACTTAAACTAGTCATAATAAATAAAAAATCTAAACTAATATATATATTTTAACTAAACTAATTAAAATATATATAAACCTAGTTTATATAATACCTTTATTAATTTTAAAACTTAAAATTAATAATTCCTTTATATTCAATCGGAAAATAAAACTAGGCCAACTATTTGTGGGTCGAGACCCCTGCTGGACCCAGAAACAAAAACTGGGCAGAGGCCCACTGGCCTTTATCGCCGCTAACCCTTGCCGCGAACCCCAACTGGGCCACAGGCTTCATGGGCCGTGGTGTTCTGGGCCGTAGCCCACCACGCTTCCGCTGGCCTTAGCGCCGCTAGCCATCTGGGCCGTAGCCCTTGGGCTGTGGCCCACTAGGCCTTAGCGCTGCTAACAGGCACCACCCGAACACGGTGATGATCTCGGTTCACGCTGCTAACTGTTTTAATATACTGATTAATTACTGGATTTAATTCAAAAACCAAAAACTATTAATTATTAATATTAACAAAAACTTGTTTTATTAATAACTAATTATCCTAAAACTAAATATTAACCCTTTTAAACAAAGGTTTAAAAATTCCTGGTTAAGATAAAGTTTCAGATAAAAGGTTTATCCCTTTTAACCGTTTAAACACAAACTTGGTTTAAACTTTAACTGGTTAAAATCAAACCTTTTACTATCTGGATAAAAACAGAAAACTTGTTTTTATCCCTTATTGTTTTCGAAAACTTTGTGGAGAAAGAAACAAGATGAAGTAGATCATTTAACCATTAAACAAACCAACAATGGATTAACTAGGTTTAATTAATTAAACAAACTGTTCAATTTATCTTAAACCAAAACTTGTTCTTATCCAAAAACCACAATTTTTTTTTTATTTTTTTATTTTTTTATATAACCGTGTAAACTAACTGTTTAAACTTTCTGATTAATAGGATTAAACTGGATAACAAAAACAAACTATTTTGTTGCCCTTGGTGATTTTCGAAATAGGCTAGAGCAAGTAGAAGATCAAGAATCAAACCTTAATCCAAAAAACAGATAAAACTAGAAACTATGGATCATAGAGCCGAGGCTCTGATACAACTGAAGGGTTTTGATAACCTGACCAAACCACCATATGACACAAACTGGTCAAACCTGGGTTTGATTCCATTGGTTCAATCCTAAAAGCGGAACTGGATTGAACACAACCCTCTAAACCCCAAAAGGTTAGGATCTTTTAACTAATACATGATCCACATAGTTTCTTGCAGAACAATCCATCAGATAAGGTTATAAGGAATATACCTGATCAAAAAAACAATGGGATTGCTAAAGATAGTCCACCACTACTCCACCTCTGATTGAACTGGCTGCTAGACCGCACCTGGATCACCAAGCCTTCAACAATTCTCGAAACTGAGAATGTATGTGTGTGTGCCTTTGCGTCGACCTCCACTTTGCAAACACCCTTTGGTGTTTTCTCTTGTGATCATCGAAGTGGGGAAGCCAAGAGAAAGATAGAGTGCGACGAGAGAGTTCGACAGAGAGAGAGAGAGAGAGGCGAGATCGAGAGAGTGAGGGAGGGATAGAGTTGTGGTGGTTGGGGTTAGTCCCTTAAAGTCTCATATCTAATCCTTAAGGCTTAAGGATATTATATAGGGATTAACTTGGACCTAAGTCCGTTTAATTAAAAGCCCAACTGGTTTTAATTAAACTTTCATCTCTTCTCATATTGACCCCCTGGACTTTACTAGTTAATTAATTAACTATTAATTAACTTAGTCCGTTAAATATTAAAACTTAATATTTAATTCTCCTTAAATAATAAATAACTATTTATTATTTATTTCCTTTCTAATAATTAATACAAACTGATTAATTATTTATCTCTCTCTTTTCAATAATTAATACTACTGATTAATTATTTCGTCTTTCTCTTTTCAATAATTAATACTAATGATTAATTATTTCCACACAGATTTATGGTGTAATCCAACTGTTCTGAATTGGGTGTGTAGCAGTGTGACCCTTTAGTCTCTTATAACATTGGATACAATGTGCCAATTAATTATCTCTGCACATAATCTAACAGTTGTGATCTCTGGGATTGAGATTAAGTTTTATTCCGCTATGCATGTTATACCCTGTAAATCGCAACAGTGTTTTCAATGTGACAATGCAAATAATATTCTGATCACCTCTTTCAACAATTTTGCAATCAAACCGGTATGCAATTCCGCTTCTCTTGTTCTCATACTTATTCGCAAAATGGCAAAGTTGAACGAAAAATTCGTTCAATTAATAATATCATACACACTCTTCTCACCCACTCCTCCGTCCCATCATCTTTTTGGAATCATGCTCTCCAAATGGCAACCTACATCTCTAACATTCTACCTAGTAAACTTCTAACCTTCTCTACCCCAACTCACATTCTCTACAATCACACTCCCTCCTACTACCACCTCCAGGTCTTTAGTTGCCTTTGTTATCCACTTTTTCCTTCCACAACAATTCACAAACTTCAAAAACGATCCACTCCATGTGTCTTTCTTGGCTACCCCTCCAATCATCGGGGGTACAAGTGCTACGATCTCGAAAACTGGAAAATTGTTCTCTCTCGCCATGTAATATTTGATGAACACGTCTTTCTGTTTTCCACACTCACCTCTCCCAAACCTTCCTATGATTTCCTCCATTATTATCTCCACCCTTAATTCACACCTTCCTTCTCCCCACCAACAGCCTCACCCCCGTCCTCTCTCACAGACGACACCGAACCACCACCTTCACCACACCCATCGCCCCTATCCTCTCCACCACCACCTTCCCCACCCATTCCCTCTGTATTGCGCCGTGATCCCCCTCCCATTATTCGATCCATCCAAACCCGCAGCATGTCGGGTATCACTAAACCAAAACGAATCATAAATCCTCACGCTTTCGCTTCCATTTTGCCTCTACCATGAAATCCCACTGATAACCTACGTAACCTTAATTAGAAACATGCCATGCATGATGAGTTTAATGCACTTATTGATAATAACATGGGAAAGTTAATTCCTCGTTGTCCTAATATGAATATAATTCAGTGTATGTGGATTTTTAGACGTAAAAAGAAATCTGACGATACTTTTGAGCGATACAAAGCTCGTTTATGATCGCAGGTCTTGATGGATTGTGTGCAGGGATAGTGTACACGTGTCATAATATCCGGGCACTATAAGTCACTAAAGGGTCACACAGCTGCACACCTAACTTTGAACCAAGAAATAATACTTTTGTGTGTATAGTGATAATTAATAGTTAATTAATTATCCAATAAAATAATAAATGGACGTTTATTATTTAAGAGAGAGATTAAATATCAATTAGATATTTAATTAATATGTTTGGTAGAAAAAATATTAATTAATAGTTAATTAATTAATATTAATCAAACTAGAGGGTTTGTTTTTGTTAAAAGATCAAAGTTATTGACCTTTGAACCGGGCTTATGGGCTTAAGGGCCTTAATCCTTTATTTAAGTATAAATAAGGATTAAACCTTAGAAATTCTAATTAACCTAATACAATTAAAACATAAGAAAAAAGGTAAAAATCTAAAACACTCCCCTCTCTCTCTCTCTCTCTCTTGTGGTCGGCGGCCGAACACCACCTCACCACCACCTTTTGGCGGCGGTCGACGGCGGCGCTCAGGGTGGAGGCGACGGTGGCTTTTTCCGGCGATCGAACCCCATGGCCCGAGACCCCATTGTAGTGGCCCCTTGTTCTCAGAGGCCATCGCGGAGGACCAAAAGCCGGCGGCTTTTGGTGTTACACACACACGGGACACGTTTTGTTACGGGTATTATTGTATTGGCTGTCTAGCAGTCAGTTCACGGGTGCAGTAGCTGTGTATCCCCCTATAGTGTGGGGGAAATGCTCCCGTATGTTTACGGATGAAGCAATGCTAGATGATAATCTTTCAAGTGTGTGTTTGTGTGTGTATTCGGTGTAGAGAGAGAGCCGAGAGAGAGAGAGTAAGAAACACACAAACACAAGTAAGAGAATATGCAAAGCTTGTATTGAAATGTGGGGGAAATGCTCTTAAATAGCATTTCCCCAACTTTGAGTAATTACATATTACACCCCTCAGTTTAATAATTCTAACAATCTCCCCCTAAGTGAGGTGTGTAATCATTCACAACAAATATATACATTCATCTATTCGTATGCCGATTTGTTGCGAATGCCGAATGCCACTTGCCATTTGCGAATTTGCCTTCTGCTATCCAGTGTCGTTCTCATCCTTTCTATAGCACGATAGGCTTGAGCATGTTCTTCATCAGTGTATGCTGCACGGTTATTCCATATTTTCTGATGTATCTTATGATGGAGAATTTTCAAAGTGCCGTCTGAATACGCCATGAGTTCATCAAGTCTGATGAAGATCTTTTCGCCTTTTGTATTCTTTGAGATGACCCCTCGATCACCTTTGAAGTTTGTATGACCATCATAGATAACTGTCAACTCTTCATGCTCTTCAAGATCTGGATGGCTTTGATTAGGCTTAAGAAGATTGACTTGCCGATAGTTGTTTTCAGCTACGAGCTGAATATCATGTTCCTCAAAATATTCCATAAGATTCCTCATATACCTCATTAACGCACCCCTTCCAAACTCTTCATCAGACCATTTTCCTCTTTTCTGAGACAGAATGTCAAATATAAAGCTGATGTCTTCAATATTAACAAACCTTAGATCTGCTTCTGTGAGGAAGTATGATAGGTTGTTGGCTCTTCTGACATGGAAAATAGCATATTTTATGTTGAAGTTAGTTTCGGTATAAACACTGAGGAGTTCAACTATTGGAAATTCTGATTTGATATCTTCTGGTTTGGTTTTGGAACGAGTAAGGATGTGATCATATCTTCTTCTTTTTTTGTCATCCATGTTCCTCAGCTCGGGTGAAATAACCTCTATCAGTTCACTGCTGTATATTTCGGGTATTCTTTCTTCCAGATTTGCAGCATTGACAAAATATGGTTTCCATATAGGTTGTTGGCTTGCAATTCTAGTGAACATGTTACATGCATCAAGTCCTGGATCCCCACGATACACTGGAGGAGTAGGTGGCACTATGAATCTTTGTGGCAAGGGGCATTCTGATTCTCTTCTGAATTTTTCAGCTGCTTCTGTTTGACTGTTTCTCTCCAAAATATCAGCAGCTGATTCTTGAAATTGACCAGAAGGAGGAGGGAATTGTTGATGAACTTCAAAGTTTAATCCACTGAGAACCCTGGACACGTCAAAGGTTGGTTTCTTGTTTTTAGGATTTCTCCTAGAAATTGCTAACCTTTCTTTCTTTCTGAGTGCATGCTCCCTTTCACTGGGAATATTATAGAATCTGTCAACAACTCTAGGTGATGCTGGACGTGTAGCAATCCCGACGTATTCATCAATATCTCTAAACATATCTCGAATTTCAGGATCCTCAGGTTCCTCCTCTAGTTGGGCAGAACTGATTTCTCCCATATGTCTTGCAGGTGATGTGTATATGGACTCATATAAGTCCTAAATTTCTTCCTCTGAGTCGCTAGACCATTCAAACATCTCGGCATGGGACTGCTCATGAGGTATTTCACCTTCTTCAAGATCAATTGGCCTCTGTTCAGATTGTTGCTGAGGTACGTAAAGTACAATTTGTTTGTCAACATTTTCCTTTTGTTGTTGTTCATAAACTTCATTGGCCAATTGTTGTGTAGTTTTCTGTTGTTGTTGTTGACTTCCAGACCCAGCTGAACTTGTACCTGCAGATAAGTATGAACTGAAACGGGGAACATGTACAACTGATACATTTGTAGCCGCAGAGGGAGAAGTCATATAAACTCTTCTTCTTTTCTCCCCCTCGGGTTGATCATCAGGATCTTGATCATGCCGCCTCCTTTTGTTTCCTTGAGCCTGAGCCTGACAGGTTTGTTCAAGTATTGTCAGCCGGTCAGTAACCTTTGAGAGTGAAGTATAGAAACCTCTGGCGATCCCATCTATCTTGTTGTTTACATCTTCACGAAACTCTTGAAAATCATCCATGGAGATTCCCGATGAATGCTGTTCGTTTCGAAGAGTAGTCAGAAGGTCTTGATCATGTGTAGATTCTTGCCTTTGCTCAAGAAGTCTAACGTACAACATGCTCTTTAAAGCATCCACAGACATAAGAGCAGGATCAGGTTGTGGTTGTGACTCTGAAACTGGAGGACGAGTAGCAAGGAGTGTTTCGATTTTGTTTAGCTGCTCAGCTTGGGCCTTGGAGGCTTGTTCGATCTGATCCAACTTTTGATTAGACATCTGCAGTTGTTGGTGTATTGGTGACACGACTTGTTGAATTTGTTGTTGAAGTTCTGCATGTGTAACAAACCCGGAATCACGAAGAGTTCCGGTAGAGGTACCAGCCACAGAGGCAGTACCACCTATTGGTGCAGCAGGTATGTTGGCTCCAGCAGGATTTCCTTCCAATCCTCAAATGGCACCTGAAAAGGTACCACCTCTGGAAGTTGAGGAGACTTGTTGAGTTAACAAGCTCAGTGCGTCAATTGTGACTCTGTGTTGTTCAAGATAAGCGGAGATCCTCGGTATATCAATTTGTGCACGAAAAGGAGTCGAGGACGAGGGAGGTGGTCCTCTTTGTTCAATAGGTCCAACACCCAATTGGGGTTGACCCAGTGTATGTGCTATAACCCTGTGCAATAAAGACGGAGTCTATTAAGAGACACCGTAGTGGCTTGGTGGGGCAGAAACTTGCACGGCTTTCTGGGTTTGGGGAACCCTCAGCACTCACTTTTTCTTTTCTCACCTCCTCTCTATCACTCACACTCCTAACAACAAAACTACCTTCATCATCACCGCTACCAGCACCATACCCCGCATATTGATCAGGTTGAATGAGAGAGTCAGGGGTGACAGAACCAGTTTCAACAGATAGACTATGAGTTGGAGAAGTGACTGGAATGTCATGCTCTGGGGCTATAATAGCCTGGCCAGTGGTAGGAAATTCAGGAGGTTGCAAAGAGATGACCAGACCACTAGGTTGTGGAGTGACCTGAGTAGGTTGAATGTGGTGTGTCTGGTCAGGAGAAGTAGTATAAGGTTCAGTTAGCTTCATGAAAGATGGTGTGCTTTCAGATGGTTGGTCTATTGGTTGCTCAGGGGTGCCCATAAGAGAAGTGATAGGTTCAAAAACAGGGACACCACCTTGGTGGGAAGCAGACTCATCAAGAGAGGATTCAGAACTGGATGACTCAGAAATGTCAAGACCAAGTTCTTCTAGTACAGCTTGGGTGCGTGTGGATTGAGAAAGAGACTGAACAATGGCTTGAATGGTGGCGGGATCATATGCATCCCCTCCCTCTCTAATCTCATTACCTTCACCCTCTTCTTCTCCCTTCTCTTCATTTTCTCTCTGCTCTTCCTTCTCAGCATCTCCCATAGATGTCTGAGGCCTATGTTCTAATTCCTGACCAGGTTCTACTCCTCCCTGGGCAGGTATGGCCGGTTCTGGCACAACCATGTGAGGTATTCCTACACTCTCCCTATAACTCTAAACAATATCATTCTACTCACAAAGGCCTAAGAGAGATACAGGGAAAGGTCTGGGAATAGGTAGATTATCCGGAATGGCAGGTTTAATATTTATGAAAATCTGAGGAGTTATAGAAGGTAAACCTGCTCGGCGGGGAATGTCAGCATCCTGATCCATTAAATATTGGATGATCATGGGCAAGAACCGGTGGTAAGGGAGCATGTTTGCATTCCTCTTCTTCTGAGAGTTCTTCCTGAGCATAGTGGCTTTGATGTTCTGGAAGAGAAGGAAGGCATAATCCACATGCATATGAGTTGCCGCTGCTTTTAAGCTGATTCTCTGGTGGGAATTCGTAGCCTGAATGCTTTGGGGTGAGACATCTTTGAAGCACAGTCATGAGAGTGTTATATTTTGGATGTAGACCTGTGCGTTTGAACTGGTTCTTTTGGAGGAGTTCACCATCATAGCTCATCTCCCGAATAGCAGCAAGACAAGCTTCCTCAGTAGGAATTTCCTCAAAGTGTGTTGCTGGAGGTCTGCTATCTGCCCTTGGGAGTCTAAAGATTGTTCTGAGGCGATTCAAAGGTATATCTGTTGTATATTCGTCAACCTCAGCATGAATGACCTCATGCCCTCTTTCATTGGTTCTGACATCACAGGTTTTCCAGAATTGCTGGACATAAAGTTCGGGGACATGTGTGCCAGAGGTGGATGGGTTGTATGTAAGGAGGTGGTTCAGGGGGTGTATCTTTAGTATTTCAGTAACAATGGGGTAAGTAGGGTTTTTAAGCTTGTCCAAGTCAATATATGGATTGTTGGCATGTGTCCTGGTGCTAAGAAACTCAGCTCTGGGCATGATCTCCTCAGGGTCGCGGATAGCTTGAGCCATCTTATCTGTGCAAACAGATAAAACATTTAAGTTTCAGATAAGGATAAATGCATGAAAACAACATTTAGCTTTGAATGTTGGTCATTCTGTAGTGAGTGTGATAAAGTTGATCAATATGGACCAATGTTGACCAATTGAAAAAAAACTCAGGTGTTGAACCCTCATTGTGTACAGGATGATTTTCATTATAAAAAGGTTGTTTTGATACTTTGAAAGTGTCAATTAGATCGTACTGAACAACTTTGTAGTATTGGAGTATAGTCCAAAAATCATCCTAACACCCCCTTTTGAGCCAAAAACCAAATTGTTATTGTATGTTCATACCCCCCAAGAACACGAAGAACACTTTTCGAGATTTTTGAAATATTTTTACATCAAAGTGTTCCCCATGCATTAAATATACCCATCGCAGACTTGGTTTGATCAAATGAGTTCGTTTCGTGTCCCAAAAATCCTATCAAAGTCTCGAAACTCCTTATCGCATATGGAAGTTCAAAGGCCAAAAAATACCCTTTTAAATCTAAATTTTCAAAATGTAAACCGTACAAGTTGTTACCTTTGTGATTGGGAGTATTTTGATATAAAAAGTGTAAATTTCGGCAGAGTAACGAGTGGATTTGTATGCTAAAGTAACCAAGAAAACGAGAGAATCACACTATGAAATTTTCGAAATTTGAATCGTGTGAAAGAAGCTTGGTAACTGATGAGACTATTATAAGTTGAAAATGGACACGTGTCACTCGCTGATTGGACTAAAAACATGTAAAAACACGGCTGATAAGGTAAAAACACCCGGCTTATAGAAATTCCCCATCGCATGCGATTGATGTGAATCGCATGCTATTAACTCATTTGTGAGTTAATCGCATGCGATTAAGCCTTTGAATGTTGAATCGCGTGCGATTGATTGTTTTTTATTTCAATCGCATGCGATTGACTTTGAATTCATTTCATTTTCCAAGGCATGTAATTGACTTCCCATGCGATTGAACCAATACTTGAAATTGAATGTTGAATCGCGTGTGATTGATTGTTTTTTATTCCAATCGCATGCGATTGACTCTGAATCATTTTCTAAGGCATGCAATTGACTTCCTATGCGATTGAACCAATACTTGAAAAATTAATTTTGTTGGGTTTCAAGTGATTCTATGCGATTGGTTGAAACAGAACCCAACACCAACAATTGGAAAATTTCTGAACAAATCAAGATATCTGAATTTTGAGATTTTGAAGAGATGAATTTCCCAGATATTTTGGTTTGAATGTTTGTCTGACACACTCCCCCTAGACTTTTGCATCTGTTTATGAAAAACTTTCAAGATTTAGGGAATGTGTCAGTTGTATACTTCTCCCCTTACACATGTGCAGTATGTGTATTATTTGTCTCCCCAACACATATGAGACATGTGTGTGATCAGAAAGTCACTATCCTTTGAGTGTTGCATCAAAAAGCTGCACAAAGAACAAACAGTGTAACACCTACTTTAAACAAAAGAAAAGAAAGGAAAAGAAAAAGAGATAACAGTATGCTAGATTTGCAGATTAAGCATGCCTAACTTGGATACCAACTCAGTGAATCGACTTTCGTCTAATGGTTTGGTAAACAGGTCAGCCAACTGATTTTCAGTAGGAACATACTGTAGCTCAATGAATCCTTTCTCAACGTTATCTTTTATGAAGTGATAACGGATATCAATATGCTTAGTTTTAGAGTTGTGTAGCGGATTGCAGGAGATGGCGATGACAGACTGAGAGTCGCATAAAAGTGGAAATTTGTCATACCTGAGACCAAAGTCTGATAGTTGTGTACATATCCATAGACTCTGTGAACAGCACATTGCAGCAGCAACATACTCAGCTTCTGCTGTAGAAGTAGATACGCAGTTTTGCTTCTTTGATGCCCAGCAGACTAACCGATCTCCCCGAAAGTGTGCACTACCAGAGGTGCTTTTCCTATCAATCTTGCATCCGGCATAGTGAACATCGGAGTAAGCATGAAGATCCAGATTTGAGTCCTTGGGAAACCATAGACCAAGATCCATAGACCCCTTGAGATATCTGAAAATACGCTTAACAGCTAACAGATGAGACTCCTTTGGATTCACCTGATATCTGGCACAGAGACAGGTAGAGAACATGATATCTGGATGACTTGCATTTAGGTACAGTAAAGATCCAATCATCCCACGGTAAGTTTTGAGATCCACTGGAGAGCCATCTGGATCTGCTGATAGGTGTGCTTTCGCAGCCATGGGTGTGGAGATAGGATTATAGTTGAGCATATCATACTTTGTGAGAAGATCTTTGATATACTTAGACTGACAAATGAAACTACCATGACTCAACTGTTTTACCTGGAGTCCGAGAAAGAATGACATCTCTCCCATCATACTCATTTGAAACCTGTTTGCCATGGTTTGTGCAAACTCTTCACTGTACTTTGGATTTGTAGATACAAAGATGATATCATCCACATATATCTGGACAAGTATTTTGTCCCTACCTTTAGTCTTTGTGAATAGAGTGGTATCGGTATTTCCCTTTGAATAACCCTCACCTATGAAGTACTCAGATAAGACATAATACCATGCACGTGGGGCTTGTTTTAAACCGTACAAGGACTTATCTAGAATGTAGACATGGTTAGAGTATTTGGAGTTGATAAAGCCTTCTGGTTGTGAGACATAGAATTCTTCTTTAAGTACACCGTTGAGAAAAGCTGTCTGCACATCCATCTGAAAGACGCGAAAGCTGCGGGAGGCTACATATGCAAGAAAGAGTCGTATAGCCTCAATGTGAGCAACGGGGGTAAAAGTTTTATCATAGTCAATGCCCTCTTGCTGATTGTATCCTTTAGCCACCAACCGAGCTTTGTTTCGGACAACCACTCCATCCGAATCTCTTTTGTGCTTGAATACCCATTTAGTTCCAACAACAGATTTACCATAAGGCTGACTAATCTCCAGACTTTGAGATAATCAAATTGGTGAAGTTATTCTTGCATTGCAATCACCCAATCAGGATCATCTAATGCCTCAAAAGTCTTGGTGGGTTCAATCATACTCAAGAAACCCACGAATTGACATTCATTGGCTGTTGTTGATCTTGTTTATATGCCAACTGAGGGATCTCAGATTATGTTTCCCTCAGAGTGATGTGTGGTCCATTTTATTTCATGAGAGGTAGAGGATGAAGGAATAAGATCTTGAATGTGTCTTGTCTCTTCTTCATCCTCTCTGGAGAAATTTGGGTCTGAATCAAACACAAGTGAGCTATCTTGGTCAACTATCGGAGCAGTCACAGGGGGCTGTGTGACGAATACAGATGTAGAATCCTCAATATGTAAATCGGCAAATGGATTCGTCTCAGTGACCGTTGGAGCTGTGATAGAAACACTTGTTTGTGCAGCTATGCTGTCCCTGTTGTCAGTTAAAACAGGAGAAGATTCAGATCAAAAGAAATCAAACATAAAGTCAAGATTAGTATTAGAACTGGAACAAATGTTTGATTCTTTATTTTGAAGGACCGGTCCTGAACAGGTGAGTTCAGAAGTGACTATCTTTGATTTTGTTGGTAAATCAGTATTATCCAATGTATCATCAAATGTTACATTGATGCTTTCTATGATTCTGTTTGTTTGTCTGGTTAAAACTCGATATGCTTTAGACTCAGTCGAATAACCTAAGAAAATAGCTTCATCAGCTTTAGGAGCAAACTTTCCTAGATTATCCTTGTCATTTAGAACAAAGCACCTATTATCAAAGACATGAAAGTATTTGATATTAGGCACTACGCCATTTTCCAGTTCATAGGGAGTTTTATTAAAACGTTTATTAATGAAAGAGCGATTCTGTGTATAGCAGGCAGTGTTGATGGCTTCAGCCCAAAAGGAAGGTGGGAGCCCGGAGTATGACAGCATGGTACGAATAACTTCAACCAATGTTCTGTTTCGTCTTTTGACCACACCATTCTGTTATGGAGTATATGCTGCAGAGAACTGATGGTTGATCCCTACTAGGTCACAAAAGCTTTTCAGAACGTTGTTCTTGAATTCTGTTCCATTGTCTGTACGGATTGAAACAACACTCTCACCATACTTGTTCTGTTGCTGCTTGATGAATGTGATAATTGTTGGAGTAGCTTCATCTTTAGCACGCAGGAATTTGACCCAAGTATACCTGGAATAGTAATCCACCATGACTAGGATATACTTCTTCCCATGCTTGGACTGAATTCTCATAGGACCACAAAGATCCATATGCAGGAGATCTAAAGGCTTGGTAGTGCTAAACACTTGCATTGATTTATGAGAAGCCTTCTTCATTTTACCCTTCTCACAATCTGCACACAGATGGTCCTTGTTGAATCTTAGGTTGGGAATGCCTCTCACCAAGTCACCAGTGACTAGTTTGTTAATATTCTGAAAGTTCAGATGAGAGAGTTTACGGTGCCATTGCCAAGTAAGATCATTTGAAGCTTCGGACAGAAGACACACAGAAGTAGGAGAATCATATTTCTCCAAATCTATGGAATACAGGTTAGATTTCCTAGAGCCTGCAAGTAGTTCATCACCAGTTTCTGTAATCACAGAACATTTGTTTTTCTTGAATACGACTACCAGATTTTTGTCACAAAACTGTCCGATGCTAAATAGATTATGACCCAATCCTTCAACATAGGAGACCTTTTTGATCTTGATGTGCTTCTTCTTAATGTCTCCGTACCCCATTATTGGTGCAACATTTTCATTCCCAAAACGTACAGTCCTGGAGTACTTAGGAATGTAATTTTTGAGAAGACTTTTGTTGCCAGTCATATGCTTGGAGCAACCGGAGTCCAGGTACCACAAGTGAGGCGCCTGCAAAAAGAGAAAAGAGTACGTTTAGGTCCCCATATATGAATGGGTCCTTGTATGTTAGTTCCTATAGGTGAGAGAGTTGCAGTCATAGTAGGTTCAGAGGACGAAACTTCTAAAGATTTATGTTTAGGAACCCAAGTTTGTTTGATCTTTGGTTTAGAGGAAACAAAATTGGTTATGATTGGTTTGCTCGGAGGTTTCGTGACCACTGTTGGTATGACAGTTGATGAAGTCGGAGATTGAGGATTCGATCGAGTTGCGGAAGCGGTATGTTTGTGAATCCATATCCGTGAGGAATTGTTAAGAATTGGTTTTGACTTAAAATTATCAACTGGTTTATGATGAACTGGTTTCTTTGGAGCAGTTGGTGGTATCATTCGTTGTGAATGTTTCGGCTTGGGTGTGGTAGGTTTAACATTTTTGAACAATTGATTGCAGGAGCGTTTTTGGGAATGCAGGTATTGTTCATGAGCACTCCATGCCTTTTTGAATGCTTCATACCCTTTCCATATGTAGACTTCCAGTTCTTTAATCGTCAGTAATCGTGTGGATTTGTTTAAGCGTTTAAGTGCATGTGATTGTCGATTGGTGATCCACTGATGAATGATGTGTCCTTTTGAATTTAAAAATGGGACACAGACTTGGTTAGCATAAGAATCAGTCCAATCAGCACATGGCTTAATGCCTAACAATTTTCTCAGTTGATCATAACAGCATTTAAATTCACAGTGTCCATGAGTACAACCATCACTCATACAAAACATGGTAGAAGCAATTTTGTTTTGTGAACAGGAATGATTATAGACAGAATCAAACATCAAAATATTTTCACAAACAAGTTTCAAATTTGAACACCTCCTAGTGGATCTAGGAATAGCTCTTTTCCATGATGTAGTTATTTCACACTTCTTGTTTCCATCCTTCTTCACATCTGCAGCAGAGGGTAAAAGATTAGAATGAAGTCGTGGTCGACTAGCTGCAGCTAGTGATGATTCATGTACGTCTAAGTGTACACGAGAAAGGTGATTGGAAGTGGAAAGTTGCTTTGGTTTGTAAATCTGTTTAAGTTTAAGATTTGTTACAACAGTATTATTAACAGATTTTATAGGAGTGTTGCAAGCTGAAGACTTAGTGGATGCATGAGTGCAATCATCAAGTTGTGAACCATAGAGTGAAAATATGAAAGGAGTAGGAGGTTGCATCTCTTCCTGGAGTTTCTTGATTCGCTCTTTTAGTGCAAACTGTTTCCTGCATAATTCGTCTATGATCTTTTCATCATGAGCAAAATACGTCTTAATGCGCTGTTGGAGAATGGTAGTTGCTTGCATCAGAAAAGAGGTATCAGAGGTAGGAGGTTTGAATTCCTCTTGAATGGCTTTGATGAGGTCCTGTTGAATAAGGTGGGTAAAAAAAAATTCCTGCAGAGTATTGAATCTGTCTTGTAGTTCTTTGTGAGGAATGTATTCAACAATGGGCTTTGGTGAAACAGGAGAGTAGAGTTCGTCATCAGTGTGGACAGAAGATGAAACATCAGTATCAGATAATGACGTGAGGCACGTGAGGTATGAGTCATTTAGATCAGAGTAGTCAAATGGAATTTCAGTGCTGAGATTAAGAGTTCGTTTGACGTCTTCTTCAATACGTTCCTCTTCTTGACCAATAAAAACCATCCGTTGGGTAAGGCCATCGCCAAACAGATCACCATTGTATAATTGTTTGGACGTAACCTTGCTCAATGCATTTGGGTGTTTGAAACCAAGCCCATCGAATTTCCATCTGGAGAAAGGACGTTCCTTTTCTTTGTATTGAGAGATGATCTTGTCGCTTTGATCACGTTTCGACAAAAGATATTCAAGTTCATAGATTCTGGAGTAAAGAGTACTTAGTTCATTCCTAAGTTCATTTTTAAGAATTTCATAATCTTTTTCAGCACATGCACATTCTGCTTTAAGATCTAATATGGTGGTATTTGTTCTATTAGTTAACTCTAAGAATTCAGATTCTTTAGCAGCTAATTAGATCTTAAGGCTAATTAAGTCGTTATCTAACTGCTTAATTATTGTTTGTGCCTTTTTATCCTTGTTGTGTGAAACATCTTCTAGAACTTGATTTCTAGTGGTTAACTCTATTATCTGATTTTCTAACTCTTTCATTCGGATTAATATGGTTTGTATGTGTTCATGTTTAAAACCCATATTATAGTTAGAGTTAGAAGATACCTTCCCGCTTTCCAAGCTTTCCTCATCTGAGTCAGAGAGATCATCACCATCATCATCCTCTCTACTTTCTCCACCATTGTGAGCCATCAAACAGAACTGAGCATGATCTTCACCATTTAGATCACTGTCTGATTCTGTATCATCCAGGAACTGATCTTCTTCTACTAGTAGCGCGTTCCCAGCCTGTCTTTGTTTGAACAGACGGTACTTCTGCCGATAGTACTCTGCATCTTTGGTCTTTTTAATGGGGCAGTTCCGGATTAGATGCCCTGATCTTCCACAGTTGTATGGAGTCAGTTTACTTTTCCTACTTCTTCTCTTCCCTCTGGTACCTTGGCTTGTCAATAGGAGCAGCTCTTTCGGGTCTCCTTGAACCTGATGTGAACCGTTGTCTATTGTTAGTCTTGTTGAAACGGTTCTTGAAGTTCTTGTTGGCCACTGTGAGAGCTTGAAATGCAGCTTCTATTGAATCATCATCATTATCATGGTGATCAGAATCACTTAGAACCACATGTTTAAGTTTCAAGGATCTTGATGATGTTTCCCTAGGGATTCTGTCAGCCACCACCAAGGCAAGAGCTGGTTGTTTCGGGTTAGACTGCAAGATTTCATCTTGATACTGATTGAGATCTTCAAAGATGTTGTGGAAGGTGACTGATGTAAGATCTTTGTTGATCTGTTTGTAAAGTCTGGCATAGCCTTTCCACTCGGAACCTAATGAATTCAGAAAAACACAGTTCAAATCAAGGTCAGTTCTGACAATTTGATTAGATCTCATTTCATTTTGCAGCTTGCAGAATCTGCCATATGTTTCAGACATGAGCTCATTTTCACGAGCTTTGAACTCATGGTAACTGTTGACCAGTTGAGTACGTTTGATATACTCTTCTTGTTCAGTGCCTTGTAACTGCTTTTTGATTTCATCCCAGATTTCCTTGGCAGTACCCAAGCTGTCAATTTTCAGATAAATCTCAGATGAGAGACCCTGTTTTAGATAGAACTTTGCTAATCTCTCAGCTTTCTTTGTTTCCTTCTCAGTAGCAGTCAGCTCATCATTGGTCTTTTCTCTCTCATGTCTGAGAATGGGGTGATTGTTAGTTGGGTCAGCTTCAACGAACCTTGTGAACTTGGTGTTGACCTTGTGGATGCATTCTATCATCTTGTCTCCACAGATTTCGTTGTGTTCAAGGAATTCCATGAACCTTCCTTTCCAGACATTGTATTCCCCCCGAAACAAAACAGGAGGGTTCGTATCGGTGCCAATGGACATCATTTCATTTGTACTTGACATGATTACTGATTTAGTGAGAAATGATCGTTCACTTGTAAGATGGTTTGATTGTTCGAAAGCTTCACTTAAAAGGTGTGACTGTTCTAGCTTGATTATAGAGTGACTTGAAAATTGATTAAAGAACTAAGTCTTTTGAATTTCAATTTTGAATTAGATCTTAAGAAGATTAAATTCAACTTTGAACTAGATAGACTTAAGGTAATTTAATTCACCTTTGAATTAGATCCGATTTAGATTAAATTCAATTATGAATTAGATTGTTTGATTAAGTTCAAATATTCTAGAGTTCTTTAAGTCATGTCCAAACGAGTCAATCACTTGTCCAAGTATAAGGAATGTCACTGATTGGAATTTGTCTTATATAGTGCGAATACAGATCAATCGAATGCGATTAGGTGAGTCCTTGAAAACAAGCAGAATAAGAACTTAGTATTGATGATTAATTGAATGCGAATCAATCCTGTTTCATCAAACACTTAGAAAATAAACTGTTAGTCCTGTCAATCGCATGCGATTGCCAATATGATGAATGAATATCTTGGTACAGATAGGGCTTGAAAGATATATCGAGTGCGATCCAATCAAATGCGATTCCAATAGTAACGGCTGATAGGTGTAAGTGTTAATCGCATGCGATTGCCAATATAGTGTGAAAGATATATCAAGTGCGATTCAATCAAATGCGATTCACACAGTCTATTCAGGCTAACTTAACCGTTATAAGCCGCACACTCCAATCGCATGCGATTGGGGATCCGGCTGATAGAATCTGATATGTCCTTTTCAAATCAGATTGCCTTACCCTGAATAGTGTCTAACCACTTTGTACTTGATTGGTATGGCAAGTGCTTGACTTTCCTATTTCAACACTTAAATTATTTATAATTTATAATTAAATAAATTACAAAAACCGATTTCTTCTTCTTCAAGTTGTACTATTCAGATCAAGAACACAATAAATGCTTAAATACCCAGAAAATTTAATGTTTGAAAAGTGGGTATTTAATGACTTTTCTTGACCTAGAATGTATAAATAAACTTTCGGTTCAAATTTTTCTTCAAGAACAGTTTTCTTAGGCTTTGTAAGCTATGTAAAACAACTCAAGGTAATTTAAAGAAGATGAAATTTTATACCTTTACCGAGATCTACCTTTTGAAGTCGTTTAAGCTGAAGTTTCTTTGGAGAAAGTTAAGGTTCTTGAACTTGTGAGAAACCGAGAATCTTCTGTTCTAGTGAGCTTGAAATCTTCGAGATTTTGAGTTTCCTTTTCGAACAATCACGAGCCAAAACAAGTTTGGCTCTGATACCAATTGATGGTCCCGTATGTTTACGGATGAAGCAATGCTAGATGATAATCTTTCAAGCGTGTGTTTGTGTGTGTATTCGGTGTAGAGAGAGAGAGCCGAGAGAGAGTAAGAAACACACAAACACAAGTAAGAGAATATGCAAAGCTTGTATTGAAATGTGGGGGAAATGCTCTTAAATAGCATTTCCCCAACTTTGAGTAATTACATATTACACCCCTCACTTTAATAATTCTAACAGGTACAACTTTTATACTTTATTAACTATTATATATATATATATATATATATATATATATATATATATATATATATATCTGTTTAATATGATTAATTATTGTTTGCCATGTTTCCCTACATGATCCGGTTGTGATCTTTGGGCATGAGAATTATGTTCATTTTTCGTTGTGCATTTGTACCCTGTAAATCACAACAGTGGTATCAGAACCTCTTCTAGGCGCGGTAAGGGAAACCTTTAAATCATATTATTGTTTATATATATATATATATATATATATATGTGTGTGTGTGTGTGTGTGTGTGTGTGTGTGTGTGTATATATATATATATATATATATATGAAACTTGTATTTTGGTTTGGTCTTGATCTTTTATCAAATAAAGTTTCCAGCTTTATTGTTTAAATTATATATACATATATGTGAGAAACATGTATTATGGTTTATGATCAAGTTCTGATCTTTTTACCAAATAAAGTTTCCAGCTTTCTGTTTTATATATGTTTATATATCGTGTGAACCATGTTTTTAGCCAAAAGTCAAAGTTCTTATTTTTATGCTAAATAAAGTTTCCAGTTTATCTATTATATATATATATATATATATATATATATATATGAAAAAGTTCATGCGAGAACCATTCTTAGTGCGAGAACCGCGATGACCAATCTGAACCGTCCAATTCCACCTCTTTCAATATCATTGCCCACCTATGAATTCCTCACATGCACCCTGCCACACTCTATCCCTCCACGCTCTCCTATCCATGAACTTTCAATATCCAAGGAACGGCAGAGATTGGTTCTCGCGGTTTCCGCACTAACAACGGTTCTGGAATGAACCTTATTCTAGCCAAAAGTCAAAGTTTTGATTTTTTCAGCTAAACGTGAAAGATTGTGTGAAAGGATAGTGTACACATGTTATCACATCCATGAACACTATGAGTCACTAAAGGGTCATACAGTTGCACACCCAACTCATGAACCAGGAATAAATCAGTGTGTATAAAATAGATAATTAACAATTGATTAATTATCAGAATAGAGGGAATTAATAAATGGATATTTATTAATAAAGAGAAAGGATAATTAAAAATTAGTTAAATATTTAATAAATAAAGGTTAGTTGGAAAATTATTAATTAACAATTGTTTAATTAATAATAATTAAACTTGGAGGGCTTATACTGTAATAGGATTAAAGTTATAGATTATGAACCCGGTTTTAACGTCCAAGGGCTTAGGCCCAGAGAATATCTATGAAAGGGGTTTAAACCTTAGTTTAAACCTAATTCAAACTAATCAAAGTTATCTAATCCTAAACAAACACAAGTCTCCTCCTTCTTTCTCTCTCTCTCTCTATGCGATCGCCCGAACACCACCCGAAAGTGGTTTCGCGTTTTCTCCGGCGGCGCACGGGGGCCACGGCGGTGGTGGCCTACTACCTTAGCGGCGAGAAACCCTAGGGCCATGAGACCCTTTGCGGCGGCTCTTCTCGGTGGCGGCGGTCCAGGGCAAAAATCGAGGCCGATTTTTGTCGGGTATTATTTATACACACATGACATTCAGTTTCAGCGGTCTAGCAGCCAGTTCAAGGGTGCAGTAGCAGTCCCCCTTAAGCAGTTTTCAGGGTATAATTTCTATCTTTTAGAAATAACTATTTTAATCTTATTTATGTTGCATGATATATTTGATTTATGATTCTGGTATTGTTTCCCCACCTGATATAGATAGGATCCTGGGAACGGGATTTACAAGTTTTATATATTCCGTTGTGCATGTTTGTGCCCTGTAAATCCCTACAGTGGTATCAGAGCCTTCTTCTAGGCTCGATGGGGAACAAGTTAATCATAGATATATATGTATATATGCTTTGCGAAAATTAGTATTATGGTTTGGATCAAGTTTCTGATCTGTTACCTGATTAATTTTCGAGTTCTGCTGATTAAATATATTGTTTATATATTTTTGTGAAACTTTGGTTTTGGTTTAAGGATCAAGTTCTGATCTTTTTACCAGTAAAGTTTTCAGTTTGCTATTTATATATTATTTATATATATTAACTGCGTGAAACTTTGTTTTTGGTCAAAGTCAAGGTTTATGACTTTTAACCAATTAAAGTTTCCAGATTATCTGTTTTTATTATTTATACATTTTATATGTGAGAAACTTTAGTTTATTATAAAAGGTCAAAGTTTTGTCTTTTAACCGGATAAAGTTTCCAGTTTACATGATTTATATATTTGTATAAATTGTATGTGAAACATGTGATAATTAAAAGATTCAAAGTTCTTGAATTATTTAAAATCAAGTTTCCAGCTTTATTATTATTTAATAATAATTGACGTTTAACCTTGTGGTATTTTTTTTGTTTTTTATCCAGTTTGTGATATTTAACAAAAGGCCTAGTTTCAGGCCCAATTTGAAGTCCAGGTTAAATGTTGGTGTTTTGGTGTTAGAGATTCAAGTTTGAATATGCCCGGATTTATATATGTGTATGGCGGTTTATAATGCGTGTATTATCATTTAATTATTAGTACGTGATTGGTTGATTATTACATTTAAGCCAAACGCCTTAAATCTAGTTAATCAAGTTTGTGGTTGTTTACTTTATTGTTTGTGGATTGGTTTACAATTATTTTTATCTGCTGTGGGGAGGCCTACGTGCCACTTACAACCCCTATTCAATTTTGTAAAAGTACAAGATTTAGCGGGCCTGCGTGCCTTTGAATTATTATGTAATAGGGCATTAGTTTTATCAAAATTGTAATAGGTTAGTTTGATATTATGTAATAGGAAAGGATCAAGACGAAGGAGAGAGGACGCCATGGATGCTGGAGCCAGTGGGAGCATCAGCATCAGATTCATGCCTTGTGTGTTGTTTATGATCCACTTTAGGGTTTGACCACAGGGGTACTTAATTTTAATTAAGTGCCAGTGATGGTCAAAGGCGTTATGTGTGTTGGCTTATTACTGTTATTATTAATTGTGTGGTTGTGATTTAATTATTTAATTATATAGTGTACACAAGTCATTAAAAACCATATACATATATAAAGAATATTTTTAAGTTGAAAAGTTTTTCACTTAAAAAAGGTTATAAGTTTAACAAGTTTTGTAAAACGGTTAAAACTGGCAAAATGTTTTTCAAACAAATTAACCCTTTCGAAATCATAGACTAGCCCTCTAATGGTACACCTTTCCTGCTCCTAGTACTTTGGTGTGTTGTCGTGCCTAAACCATGCACACCGGGGTTCAAACTGATGTGGGGAGGGGGTGAAAGACTTTCCGATCGGTATGGTTTATACCCACCAGAAATAGCATGGGGTCGGTGTTCTCGTGTCCAAACCTTGCACTTACACGTGTGAAATATGGATCCTATTTTAAAATATATTTATTTAAAGGGTTATAAATTATTTTAGAGGAATTAAATTACTGAAATGTTTATTTCTTGCTTTTTCTGTAGATTTCAATATTATCTGTTATACCGTTTTATACACCGATGAGTCTCTTAGCCTCATCATGAGCAAGTGGAAGCTTTCAGGTCCAAACTTTATGGTTTGGAAATTGCACTTTATGAATATCCTAAGGGCGCATGGAAGGTCGTGCAGGGCTTAGAGGAGCATTTCAAGGATAGTGAGCGCTATGGACGCTTTCTGCTCATGAAGGATATTCTTTCACAGGGGATGAAAGAAGACCAGTTATTGAGCGATCATCTCATTAATATGAGAAGGCTGTTTGATTGCTTAATGATTCTAGGATCATAAGTCACTGAGCATGAACTTGTGATGCCCTTGGTCGGTACCCTAACTGACCGCTATCAGGCAGAGGTAGTGGACAAGTTTGGTGAACCAGATACAACAGTTGTTGGTATGCACGAGATCTTAATGTGCATAGATGACCAGGTGCATCCGGACCCCTTTGATGCAACAGTAGTTGAGTCAATGAAGGAAGACAACTGGATTGATGAGCTACTAAACGTTTGTTGCCCAGTTTGCGGTAGCAAGGATATTTGCGAGCACTCACTCGACATTGATCAGCTACCGACGAGTCAGGTATCTTTATGATATATTGCTTAGCTACTTCATTTGAATCATAGGTACTCGATACCGGATGTGGTCATCACATTTGCAATCATTTGCAGGGATTTAAGATAAGTAGGAAACTAAGGAAGGGGGACATGGACCTACGGGTAGGAGAATGCTCCGTCATTGGTGCTGAAGCTGTAGGAACCTATTGTCTCATGCTACCTTCAGGATTAATCATAGAACTAGAGAATTTTTTTTACGTTCCTAGAATGATTAAAAAAGTAATCTCGTACGATTTATTAATAGACAATGGTTTTAACTATCAGTCGGTAGGTAAAACAATTTTGTGCTTTAAAGATGATTTATTCTATTTTAAACCAAGTTCACAAAATGGTCTATATATGATAAATCTAGAAGATGACAAGGAAATCTATCATATAAGTTAGAGGTCAAAGGACACTTTGAACCAGACTTACCTTTGGCATTGTCGGCTCGGACACATAAATAAGAAATGCATAGAGCAACTTCATAGTGATGGAGTTCTAGGGTCATTTGATATTGAATCAATTGACAATTGCGAATCTTGTTTGTCTAGCAAGATGACAAAGAAACCTTTTGACAGTTTGAATGAAAGGTCAAAGGAACTGCTATGAATTATACACACAGATGTGTGAGGTATTTTCAGTCTGGAAGGCAGGGGAGGATAACGGTACTTCATTACCTTTATTGACGATTTCAGTAGGTATGGTTATGTGTATCTAATGAGACACAAGTTTGAAAGTTTTGATTTCTTCAAAAAATTTCAGAGTGAAGTACAGAACCAGCTTGACAAGAAGATAAAGTTGCTTCGGTCTGACCGGGGTGGTGAATATCTGAGTCAGGAGTTTGACGACCATCCAAAAAAATGTGGGATTTTGTCACAACTCACACCTCCGTATATGCCATAGTGGAATTGTGTATCAGAAAGGAGGAATAGGACCTTACTTGACATGGTTCGGTCTATGATGAGTCGAACTAGTTTACCAATGTATTTTTGGGGTCATGCACTAGAATCGGCTGTATATATGATGAACCAAGTTCCAACTATGTCTGTGGAAAAGGGAAAGACACCGTTCGACTTACGGACGGGGAAAAAGCCTAAACTGTCTTTCATAAAGATTTGGGGTTGTGAGGCGTTCGTTAAACGACCGTTCTCGGATAAACTTAAACCCAAATCAGATAAGTGTATCTTCGTGGGTTATCCTAAGGAAACCTTTGGGTACTATTTCTATAATCCCGACGAGAACAAAGTTTTTGTCTCTCGGTCGGGGACATTTCTAGAGGATAAGTTTCTAAGTTCAGAAACTTCTAGAAAAGAAATAGATTTTAAAGCAATTGAAGAGGATGAAGGTATGCCTCCTCCACTAGTGGAACCTGTAAGTCAAAAAAGAGTTGTTGAATCCCAACCCGACTCTGTGGTTGAGGAAGAAGTGGAAACAAAAGACCTTCGCAAGTCCAGTAGTATTCGGACTGAGCTGGATAGATATATAGGATTTCTAATTGCTCCGGAAGAAGGGAATATTTAAGAGCCCACATCCTACGGGGATGCTATGTGGGGCAGTGAGTCTAACAAATTACTGGATGCCATGAAGGCAGAGATGCAGTCCATGTATGACAACCAAGTTTGGGAGTTAGTAGACTTGCCACAACACAGTAGAGCTGTTTGGTGCAAGTGGGTCTTCAAGAAAAAGACCGACATGGAACGAAATGTGCATACTTTTAAAGCTAGGCTTGTTGCAAAAGGTTATAATCAAACTCATGGTATTGATTATGATTAAACCTTTTCGCCAGTGGCCATGCTTAAGTCAATTAGGATTCTTATGGCCATATATGTATACTTCAATTATGAGATATGGCAAATGGATGTCAAAACCGCTTTCCTTAACGGGAAACTAATAGAGGATATGTATATGGCACAACCGGATGATTTTGAGGATTGCAAGAATCCAAGTAAAGTATGCAAGTTGCTGAAATCCATTTATGGATTAAAGCAAGCATCTAGGAGCTGGAACTTGCACTTTGATGAGCGCATCAAGGAGTTTGGTTTTACCAAAAGCGAGTTTGAGTCCTGTGTTTACACGATGTTCAGTGGGAGCATAGCAATCTTCCTGGTCCTGTATGTGGATGACATACTGCTAAGAGGAAACGATGTACCAACATTACAAGGAGTAAAATTCTGGTTAGGTAAATGTTTCCAGATGAAGGACCTAGGAGAATCTGCATACATACTTGGTATTAAGGTCTATAGAGATAGGTCTAGGCGGATGATCGGACTTAGTCAGAGTACATACATAGATAAAGTGTTGAAACCTTTTATGATGGAAGATTCCAAGAAAGGATTCATCCCTATGAGATCTGGTATAGCATTAAGCAAGGCTCAATGCCCTACTTCTCCAGAGGAGTAGAAGAGGATGAAATCGGTTCCCTATGCTTCGGTAGTGGGATCGATTATGTATGTCATGTTATGTACTAGGCCCGATGTTAGTTACTCCATAAGCCTTACGAGTAGGTACCAGCAAAATCCGGGGGAACCCCATTGGGTGGTTGTCAAGAACATTCTCAAGTATTTGAGAATAACAAAAGATATGTTCTTGGTCTTTGGTGGAAGCACAGATGAAATCAGTGTTACTAGTTACACAGATGCGAGCTTCCAGACAGACAGAGTTGACTTTAAGTCATAACCAAGGTTTGTTTTTTCCATTTTATCTCAGATCTTAGAGTGGTTTCCAGAGTCTCTAGACAGATTGATATATTCTGTGATAACATGGGAGCTTTGGCGCAAGCGAAAGAACCAAGAGATCACTAGCGGACCAGGCACGTACTTAGAAAGTATCACATCATCCGAGAGATTATTGGAAGGGGAGATGTGAGGATATGCAAGATACCAGTAGAGGACAACGTTGCTGATCCGTTGACCAAGGCGCTAGCAAGAGAAAAGCATGAGATACATGCTAGTTCCATAAGAATGCAGTATATGAGACCTAACACCTAGTTTTTCGGTATTTAATTAAAATTCTATGGATTGAGAATTAAACTTTATGATATGATTAAACATTTGTGCGTGATGAAAATAGGAGGTTTAATATAATCTTTTAAATATCTCCATACTTTTAGCACATTTATTTATCCATGATATACAAGTCATGGTATATCAAAATTACTCTGTAGCTACCTAATGCGGTGGGTGCCACATTAGGGTGATACTAACGCTATTATAAATACTTGTTGGATTATTCGGGTAGAGAATAACAACCCCAGTTATGTGATCAAGTATTTATAGATATTTGTCAAGGGTACAAATATTGAAGGTGATCCGCATCAGTCTAACTTCATGGAGCCAACGACATGAGTTAGCTGATTGGTTGTCCTTAAACCTGATATGTTTAGCTTGGGGCACAAGGACTTCTGTACTTTGGAACGTTCTAACGCTACGCCGTAACTTGGTAATAATAACGGGCGTATCTGGGTGCAGCGGAAGACGTGTGCTCAAAAGCAAGCAGTCAAGATGGAATTTGCACCTTCTCATGTAGAGAAGAGATATTCCAGGGCCCCTTGACGGTTGAGACTAAATGAAATGCGTGGCCGCGCTCGGATAGAATGATGCACATCGTTTGGTAACTCCGTAACTGCAGTTAGTCAAAATCAGAAGTCGAGAAACATAATCTGGATTTTTAGAATATATCATGTGCTCCATGTTTGAAATCCACATTACGGGATATCGCGATGCGAAAGGAAAAGCCGGGTAATCCAAGTAGATGATTACAGAATCTCTAGACATAAGAGAACTTATAGTGATGGTCAACCTAAGTGTCTGGCTAGGGACCTCCTTAGTCCCGTGATAGACAAGGGAGTGTAACTATCGTGAACAAGTGGGAGTCTGAAAGGATTATGTGCAAGGATATTGTACACGTGTCATCACATCCATGGACACTATGAGTCACTAAAGGGTCACACAGCTGCACACCCAACTCATGAACCAGGGAATAAATTAGCGTGTATAAAATAAATAATTAACAGTTGATTAATTATCAGGAAAGAGGGAATTAATAAATGGATATTTATTAATAAAGAGAAAGGATTATTAAATATTAGGTAAATATTTAATAAATAAAGTTTAGTTAGAAAATTATTAATTAACAGTTGTTTAATTAATAATAACTGAACTTGGAGGGCTTATACAGTTATAGGATTAAAGTTATAGATTATGGACCGGGCTTTAAGTTCCAAGGGCTTAGCCCCACAGAATATTTATAATAGGGGTTTAAACCTTAGTTTAAACCTAATTCAAACTAATCAAAGTTATCTAATCCTAAACAAACACAAGTCTCCTCCTTCTTTCTCTCTCTCTCTCTCTCTCTCTCTCTCTGCGATCGGCCGAACACCACCCGAAGGTGGTTTCGGGTTTTCTCCGGTGGCGGACACCGGCGGCAGGCAGCGGCAGCGCACCGCGGCCACGACGGTGGTGGCCTGCGACCTTAGCGGCAAGGAATCTTAGGGTCGAGAGCCCCTTTGCGGCGGCTCTTCTCGGCGGCAGGGGTCCAGGGCAAAAACCGTGGTCGGTACGGTTTTTGTCGGGTATTATTTATACACACGTGACATTCAGTTTTAGCGGTCTAGCAACCAGTTCAAGGGTGCAGTAGCTGTGTATCCCCTTTCAGCAGTTTTCAGGGTATAATTTCTATCTTTTAGAAATAACTGTTTTAAACTTGTGTATGTTGCATGATATATCTGATTTATATTTTGGTATTGTTTCCCTACCGGATCCAGTTGGGATTCTGGGAACGGGATTTACAAGTTTTATATATTTCACTATGCATGTTTGTACCCTATAAATCCCTACAAAACAAAGTTTCCAGTTTATCTGTTATATATATGTATATATATATATGTATATATATATATATATATATATATATATATATATATATATATTTGGAGAACCGTTGTTAATGCGAGAACCGCGAGTACCAATCTCAACTGTTCCTTGGATATGGGAAGTTCATGGATGGAGAGCGTGGAGGGGATAGAGTGTGGCAGGGTGCATGTAAGGAATTCATGGGTGGGCAATGACATTAAAGGAGGGAGAATTAGACGGCTCAGATTGGTTCTCGTGGTTCTCGCACTAACAACGGTTCTCCAAAGAACTTCTCTCTCTCTCTCTCTCTATATATATATATATATATATATATGTGTGTATATATATATATATATATATATATATAGTGTGAAACTTGAATTTATGAAAGTTCAAAGTTTTTGAATCATTGATCAAGTTTCCAGCTTTATTGTTATTAATGATCATATTGAAGTTTAACCTAGGCGGTGTTTTTGACATTTTATCCAGTTTGTGATATTTTGCAAAAAGCCCAGTTTAGGCCCAGGTTATGTTATTGGGATTAACACAAAATCAGTTGGGTTTTGGTGTTAGGATTCAAGTTTTGAATCATCCCAGGAATATATATATATGGTGTATGATCAAACTGCGCGTTTTTATTTTAATTAATATTTTCTTATCGTGATTAAATAGTTATTATTATTTATTAAGCCAAACGCATAATACCTAGTGGATCACTTTGTGTTGTTTTAATTTCTTCGTGTGGTTGATTACATTTATTATTTATCTAGTGTGGGGAGGCTTGTGTGCCACTTACAACCCCTATTTAATTTTGCAAAAGTACTAGTTTTAGCGGGTCTGCGTGCCTTTGACTCTTTTTTGTAATAGGGCACTAGTTTTATCAAAATTGTATAGGTTAATTTAATATTTGTAAATGTAATAATTCTGGAGACGATCAAGCAAGACAAGGAGCAGGACAAAGATAGGAGAATGCTATGGATGCTGGAGCCAGTGGGAGTATCAGAAATCCATGCCATGTGTGTTGTGTGATCCACTTAGAATTTTGACCACAGGGGTGTTTGATTAGTTAATCAAGTACTAGTGATGGTCGAAGGCGTTATGTTTTTGGCTTATTACTATAATTAATTGCGTGGTTGTGATATTAATTTTTTAAATAGTGCACGCTCGTCGTTAAAACCATATATATACATTTTTAATTTGAAATGTTTTTTCACTTGAAAAGGATAATAGTTTTACAAGTTTTGTAAAACGGAAAACTAGCAAAGTTTTTGAAGAAAATAAACCTTTTTATAATCTTAGACCAGTAGTGATACTCATCTAATGGTACACCTTCCTGCTACCGGTACCTATGGTATGTTTTCGTGCCCAAACCATGCACACCAGGTTCATACCGATGTGGGGAGGGGGTGAAAGACTTTGCGATTCCCTGGTATGATGGGCCCAAAGTGCACTTAGGAAGACTAATATGTATGAGTTATGGTTCATTTGATGTGCCAAAGATATAGGAGTCGTGTTTTGGATTAAATACGATAGGTATGGTTTATACCTATTAGAAATAGCATGGGATCGGTATTGTCATGCCCAAACCGTACACAGACACATGTGAAATATGGATCCTATTCTAGAATAAATTTATTTAAAGGGTTATAATTTATTTTATAAGAATTAATTACTGAAATATATTTTTCTTGCTTTTTCTGTAGATGTCGTATTTATCTGTGATTCCGTTTTATTCACTTGAGGAGTCTCTTAGTCTCATCATGAAAAAGTGGAAGCTTTCAGGACCGAACTTTTCAGTTTGAAAGTTGCACTTTAGGAATATCCTAAGGGCACAAGGAAAGTTGTACACAGTTGATAAACCACCTCAAGCATGACCCGGATATTCTGCTTAGGATGGAGAGTATGATACATATTATAAGTATTTATCTGATGAATCTGATGTCATACACATAATCTATGTTTTGAGAGGAACTCAAAAGTAAGTCAACTTTTGAGGTCGTGCAAGGTTTAGAGGAACGGTACAAAAGCAGTGAATGCTATGGATGTTTTCTGTTAATGAAAGATATTCTTTCACGGAAGATGATATAAGGCCAGTCACTAAGCGATCATCTCATTAATATGAGAAAATTATTTGATTTCTTAATGCTTATGGGGTCACAAGTCAGTGAACAAAAACTTGTGATGCTTTTGGTCGGGACTCTAACAGATTACTATTAGGCAAAGGTAGTTGATGAGATCACAGGACAGGAATCAACTATCGTTGGTATACACGAGTTTCTAATGTGTATAGATGACCAAATGCACCATGATATCTTTGATATAACAGTAGTTGAATCAATGGAAGATGATGACTGGATTGATGAGCTACTAGACATTTGTTGCCCAGTTTGCGGTAGCAAGGACATTTGCGAGCACTCACTCGACATTGATTTGCTGGACGTTGGTTCAACCAACGAGTCAGGTATCTTTATGATAGATTGCTTAGTTACTTCTTTTGAATTATGGGTACTCGATAGCGGATGTGGTCATCACATTTGCAATCACTTGCAAGGATTCAAGAGGAGTAGGAAACTTAGGAAGGGGGGACATGGACCTACGGGTTGGCCAAGGCTCCATTATTGGTACTGAAGTTGTAGAAACATATAGTCTCGGGCTACCTTCAGGATTAATCATAGAACTATAAAATTGTATATATGTTCCTATATTAATCAGAAATGTAATCTCATACGATTTAATAATAGACAGTGGTTTTTCCTATCAGACGGTAGGAAAAAATATTTTGTGCTTTAAGAATGATTTGTTTTATTTTAATAATAGACAGTGGTTTTACCTAGCAGATTGCGCTACCAGTTGAGAAAATTAGGTCCAGTGAACTTATCCTTTTCTAGGATAGAGCGGAGTTAGAGGTTGTTTGTGTTGGTAATGTTTTTCATCTACAATTTAATCATGTAGTTCAATTAGTAACACACATAAGACTTTGCTAAATATAAATTCATAAAAACCCTTAAATGATTTAGTATTAGCCCTAGGATCCTTATTTCACATGTGTTGGTGCACGGTTTGGGCACGACAACACCAACCCCGTGCTATATCAGGTAGGTAGATTCCTTTACCAATCGTATCTAACTTGATACGACTTCTAGACCTTGTAGAGAGTTTTAGATGAAACTATCTAAGTATGTTTATCTCTACATTAAGTGCATTTTGGGCCCGTCACATCAGGGAATCATGAAAATAGACCGCACCAACTAGGACGGGGTGAATTCTGGCCCGTCACATAAAGGAATCGCAAAGTCTTTCACCCCTCCCCACATCAGTTTGAACCCCGGTGTGCACGGTTTGGGCACGACAACACACCAAGGTACCGGTAGTAGGAAAGGTGTACCACTAGATGGGTAGCACTACTAGTCTAAAGATTTTTGTGGGTTTTATCCAAGTTTGAAAAACTTGATTTCCAGTTTTGTAAAACCATTTTAAAAATATCTTATTTTAAAATCCGTATATCTCAGTATACCTCAAAGCTAGATACATAATACGTCTTATGACAAAATCATTTTGAAAAACAGACAGTTTTAAAATGCCGATACGACAATCATAAAATATTTAAATTTTATCAAACTGTTGTCGTATACTAATTTTATCATATTCGTTGTTCTACCTCTTGCTTAAGAAAGATCATTATTAATCACTTACCTCAATTTCACAGTCGCATAAAAATAAAATTAATGCACAACCACGCAGTTAATAGCTTGCTATAGTTTTGCCAACTATGTCCTAAGGGGTCAATCTAAGGACAACTAAAACTAGATAGATCTCGTGACTGGATCTAACGAATGTTCTCCTTGCTCCCACTGGCCTTGACACCTCTGGTTTTAACCCGAGTAACTCCGTTTGATTTCTCCGTCTTGTAAAGTCCTTTGTCTTCGGTTTTGGTTACATTTATCTAAACTAGAATACATAAACCTATTCTATTACAATTACATTATAGAAAGGGGTTGTAAGTGGCACGCAGGCCTCACGGAAATACTTTTATATTGTAAAAGGGTTGTAAGTGGCACGCAGGCCTCCCCAAAACCAAAAAGAAAAAACTGAAAGAAAAACACAACCACATGTCTAAGTTGGCAAAACCTATAAACTACATGTCCATCCACAACAAGAATATACCGTTGACTTGTTTAAATCAGACACTTGTAGTTAACATGTAAAACTACAAATGTGATTTAAAGGTACTAATGCGACTTTAGTATACAAGTCAACTAATTCAACATATATACATATGTACAATATATATATAAACAACCACGCATTAAATATAAACTAATAATAATGCAAGTATATAAATCTTTTCTCATTCCTTCTCAAATTAATTAAACCATTAATTTAGATGAGAAATATTTGACAAAAACTTGTCAAACTTACTTTAATCAATTTTATGAACTTATGGTACAATAACTATTATACCTAAATATGTTTTAAAACCTAAAACACTTAATTGATTAAAGATTTATCTTTGTTTGTATTGTATGATAATAATACACCATTATGGTTATTTATTATATTTTAATCCAAAAATATAATAAGAACTTATATTTTAACTTAACTAATTAAAATAAAACCTTAACAATAAGATATATATATATATATATATATATATATGCATATACATATATATATATATATATATATATATATATATATATATATATATATATATATATATATATATATATAGTATCTTGTATCATTATTCTATCCGAATTAACCTAACCTAGAAATTAGCCATCCAAGACCTATGGGCCTAAGCCCATTTTTGGATTTCCAAAATTTGGCCACTAAGCACATAAAGTTCATTAAACACATTTTAACTCCATGTAGGCCCATTTAAAATTAAATTTTTTTATAAATTAAAGGAAAAACTTGGGCTTTTATGAAATTAAAAAAAAAAGAACTTTCCGGTTTGACCCTAACTAGGCCGAGAACCCCTCTTGGGCCGAGAACCCTGTTGGGCCGTGGACCCCTTGGCCCGAGAACCCTCTTAGGCCGTGGATCCCTTGGGCCGAGAATCCCTTTTGGGCCGATGAACCCTTGGGCAGATGACCCTTTGGTCCGAGAACCTCCTTGGGCCGATCGAACACCACCATCGGACCATCACCGATGACCTTTTTCCGGCTAACTTTAATTCGGAAATTTTATGCATTAAATATGTATATACACAATTCAAGAAATTCCCTTTTATTCAAAAAATTGAAATTTTAAAACATAAACTTGTTTTATCATTTAAATTTTAAAATAAACTTATCAACATAGAACTCGTTGATGAAAAGATGGAAATTCTTAGTTTTTGATGTTTATCCTCTAATCTTAAAACTGAACTAGTTTTTGATTAAAAACCTTAAACAATCCATATTAACACAACTGTTTAATATAGTGTGTGTTTATATATATATATATATATATATATATATATATATATATATATATATATATATATATATATATATTCAATTACATAAAATTAAACCTTCTATAGTTTTAATCCTTTTTAACCAGTTAAACCTAACTAGTTTAACTTTTCTGATCAAAAATTTTAAAACTATAAAACCATACAATTTTAAACAACAAACTGAGATTAATATAGAACCAATCCGTAATATCGAAATATATATATTAAAGCAGATAATCATATAATCTTAATAAACTGTTTATAGTTTTAATCCTTTAACCGGTTAAACGTAACTGGTCTACCTTTCTGATCAAAGGTTCAAATCTACAAACCTTATCCAAAAACCAACTGTTTTGAGATAAACTAGGATTGACATGAACTTGTCTATCCTTTGTGATTTTCGAAAATCACTTTACACACATAATAATATCAAAAACACAATAATAATAGATATACCAACACACTGTGATAAACTGAGCCGAGGCTCTGATACCACTGTTGGGTTTACAGGTCACAATTCTAACTTGAATTATCCTGATTCACAACCAAACTGGTTTGAATTAACTCAGAATTGAACAGACAATAGACAGTTATTATTTATAAAGCGAAATGAAAATAACAAACTTAATCCTAAAACCCTAAAGGATTAAAGATCTTGGTTTATCACAAGTGTGTATATCACATATATAGATTTCGATACATGTGTATATATGGATTTCGAAAACATGTAACAACAATAAACAGGATTGGATTAAACTTAGAACAAAGCATACAATCAATCCAACACTATATACTGGAAATCGAAATATGTATATATATATATATATATATATATATATATACATATACCCATCGATTTCTCTATAGGTACCAAGAACATGTTAAGATGAAGGTTATACCTGAATTACTCAATGATAGTGTTGGGAAAATGATCTCATCAGTTAAGATTTGATGAGACAAAGTTAAGTTTGTAAGATGAGTTCTACATATAACTTAAACAGAATTATGAAGCTTAGTCAGACTAAACACTTATAGTGTTTCAGACTGAGTATAAGCTGAATGTAAACTGAGCATTTGTTCGACCAATTTATATTATACCTTAGTTAAATTATTAATGTGTTTGATAATCTGTGTATGTCACATAAGGTATATATCGAGTATACAGCTTGATGTGTTTCAAGCTGAGTGACTCAGCTCAAAAGTAGAGTCAGCTCGACAGAGTTACTAAATATGTTTTAGTTAACTCTTTGAACTTCTAAGGATGAGTTAACAATTACACATGTTAGTTCATGTTTGAATTCGGGTTTGTTCTAGAAGAACTCAGCTTGATAAGTTTCAAGCTGAGTAACTCAGCCTGACTAAAGAAGTCAGTCCAAGAGAATTTAAATGTGTTTTAAATTCTGTTTTAACTCTCTATATCTACGGCGCGGATAACAAGACTCCAGAATCAAGATTGAAGATTGAAGACTCAAGATAAGAAGATTCAAGATTCAAGATTCTGAGTTATCCGATAGTTAGTTAGCAAATTAGGATTAGTCCAATTTGTTAGGAACCGTAGCAACAGGATTATAAATACTTATCTCCTGATAAGTTTAGAGGTACGACTGCGACTACGATTCTGATAAAAAAAATTACAGAGCCGAAAACCTCACTTCACCGTATGTGTTACGATTCTTGAACCACTGTTTGTCAGTTCAACGTGATCAAGAAACTCACAGATTTCTAGATCATTCGTGTGTTCGAATTGTCACATCAGTTGTGATATTGGTAAGTAATCATTAGTTGATTCAATCTGTGAAAAATCCTGTTTAGAGAGTCGTCAGTATCTATAATCATAAGTTGATTATAGATAGCTAAGTTTGAGAGATTGAGAGATTTATATTATATCAAGAGTTGCTTACTTGATAATTACTGTAATCATCTTCTTATTCAAAACATTGTAATCATCTTCATATTAATAAAAGCATTCGACTAGTTGTGGTTTGATTTACTGTGTGTAATATTTTTATTTGATTTGTTCAATTTCCGCAGAAAGTGTATTCAACCCCCCTTCTACACACTATTGCTTGTTGTTATTATCACCAAGGGACCAACAACTGGTATCAGAGCAGGCTGAACGATTTCATAAGTTGAAAGTTCAAGATTCTGAGAAAGTTCAAAATGTCTACAAGCAATAATCTTTCAAACTTTCCACAGATGTCTGCCAAAGGCTGTCCCGTATTTGATAGATCTGACTATCCTATGTGGAAGTTCAGAGCCATGCTATTCCTTAAGTCCATTGACATTCGTATGTTCGATGTCATTACAAAAGGACCTATCATCCCCAAGATTCCTGCTACTGTCAGTGATACGTCTCCTGGAAAAACTGAAAAGGAAACAAGAAAGCCTATTGCATCCTGGACTGATGAAGATTGGAAACTCTTCAATCTAGATGACAAGGCAAAAAGTGTTCTGGAAAATGCCCTAACAAATGAAATCTTGCGCACTGTGACTGGGTGTTAAACTGCAAAAGATATTTGGGACACATTGAGTGTTACTTATGAGGGCACGAATCTGGTCAAGCAACATAAGAGAAGTCATTTGAATAGATTTTATGAAAACTTCTTTTCAAATAAGAATGAAACCTTGTCAGATTTGTTCACAAGGTTTCACTGCTTGATAAATGACCTACTAAGTGTGGGTGTAAAGAAAGATGATGCTGAACTTGTGCTGAAATTTCTGGATGTGTTACCAGAAAGGTTTAACGTTGTAACTACAACACTGAGGGCTGGAGGAACATTGCAAGTGTACAACCTACAGTCCATTTATGGGTTCTTGCTAAATCATGAACAGATCACTGAACACAAGAGAACTTCTCAACAACAACTCAAGGAGTCTTTGGATAAGAATGAAGTTGCATTGGTTACACATAAAAAGAAGAAAAGTTCCAAGACACTGGTTGTTGAATCTGAGACTGAGTTAGAATTTCAAGCTGACCACTCAGACTCAGACTCAAGTGATACTGATGATGTTCAGAATATCACTGAGCAAATGGCAATGTTAGCTAGACGTTTGAGAAGAGCTCAAAGGGGAAGAGGAAGATATGACATGGGCAAAGGAAAGAGTTCCTTTGATCCCAAGAATGCTGTGTGCTTCAACTGTCAGAAGAAGGGACACATGGCTGCTGAGTGCAGATTAAAGAAGGTAGAATCAACATCAGTTGTTGATAAGAATGCTTACAGATCTGATAAATACAAGCAAAAATACACTCAGCTCAAGAAAGGAAAGCCTGAAGACAAACCCAGTGCAAAAGGACTAATTGCTGAAACCTGGGATACATAATCGTCTACCTCAGATGATGATGTGTGTCTGATGGCTCAAGAAGATAAAGAGTTGGAGATAGATGAGGTTGATTATGGTTTGTCCGAGTCAACTTTTGAAGCTGACATGAAGGAAGCTGAGGAAAACAGTAAGCTTAGTGACTGGGATCCTGCTTCCATGTATAAGGTCAGTAATTTCAACTCTTATACTGATGAGGAAAAGGGTCTTGCTTTTGATTATCTGCTGAATGATTTCAAGACCGTCCTTAAGTCTCAAAATGAACTCAAAGATGTAATAACTAAACTCAAGAATGAGATTAAGGAAAATAAGTCTCTCATTGATGTTGGTAAGAAAGCACAATGTGATCTTGAATGTCAAAGACACATTAATAAACTTCTAAGTGAAGAACTTCAGGAAGCTAAAGACAAAGCTGACCAACTTCAAAAGGTCACTGAGTCTTGGTGTAAGTCATCAAAGCTTGCTGAGAAGTGCATAAACCAACAGATACCTAAACAGGTAAAGGCTGTGCTTGGAGGTGACTATCAAACAACAGCTTATGTAGCTGATGATGAGATAGCAAGTACAAATTCTGAGGAAGATAGACAACTGATTAAGTCTCAGAAGTCGGCCTCAGAGAAGAAACATGGTCAAAACCTTAAATACAATATGTTTGTAAAGGCTAAAGATCATGGAGAAGAGTGCTCAACATCTAAACAGCATGGTAAGTCTGTGCTGGACAGACTAGGCACTCAGTCTGTTCAAAGAACTTCGGTCATAGAAAGGCTTAATCCAAACCCTTCGAAAAGACAAAATTCTCTTTCTGGCTCGGAGAGAAGTTACAAGAACAGAAAGACCACTGTAAGCCAGAGATCAAAACACGACAATGGTAAGTCCAAAGTTGTGGATCTTGGTAAGTCCAGGAATATCAACAGTGGTAAGTCCAAACCTGTTGAAACTGGTGAGTCCAGCAAACATGACAAAGGTAAGTCCAAAGTCATGGAACAGAAGGTTGTTAGTCAATCTTCTCATCAAAAGGATAACAAACAGAGATCTGACAAAGGTAAGTCCAAAGTCAGTGATCATCAGGTGAATCAACTTGCTAAGAAAGTTGAAAAGTTATCCACAACATATAATCCTAAAACTGAGAGTAAGTTCTCACAAGGATTATTGGACACTCTACCTCCTGTAATCATTGGAAGAAGGAGATGCTACAAGTGCAGAAGTAGAGGTCATGAGGCTAAGGACTGTGATGTAGAAATCTCAAGGCCTGAACAAGAACAAGCTGATCATCCTACACAGGATTCAACTCCTGCTCAAGCTGAACAGTCAGTTCAAAAAGATGGAGATGCTAGTGCTCCTCATCTGAACCCACCAAGAAGTGGGTTCCCAAACAAAACTAATGTGTTTAGTTTTCATATCATGTGCAGGGTTCAAGTAAATGGTACTTGGATAGTGGATGCTCAAGGCACATGACAGGGTGGAAAGGACTTCTTAGTGATTTCCAAGAAGATGAAGGTCCTAAAGTAACATTTGGAGACAACTCACATGGAAGAACTAAAGGCTATGGAAATATGAAAGCTGGCAAAGTTACATTCCAGAGAGTTGCCTATGTCAAAGGTCTCAAACACAACCTGATTAGTATCAGTCAATTGTGTGATGAAGATAATGTTGTTACTTTTAGGAAGAAGGCAGGAACAATCTATAATGTAAGGGAAAGCCTGTATTAATAGCTAAAAGAGAAAGAGATGTGTATCTACTTGATATTAATTCTGGTGATCCCTATACTGAAACCTGCTTGTATTCCCATTCTGTTCCTAAGTTGAGTTGGTTATGGCATAAACGTTTATCTCATTTAAATTTTAAAAATATAAATATGTTGTCCAATAAAGAGTTAGTCTCAGGATTACCAAAGATCACATTTGTCAAAGACAAATTGTGCTCAGCTTGTGAACAAGGGAAACACCATAAAGGATCCTTTAAATCAAAGCAAAATTTTTCAATAACAGACCCATTGCATATGTTGCATATGGATTTGTTTGGACCCATAAGTACTCCAAGCCTGAGTGGCAAGAAGTCACACTGGTGATAGTAGATGAGTTCTCACGATTTATCTGGGTAATATTCCTTAAAGCCAAAAGTGAGGCTGCCCTGGAGATAATCAGTTTTATCAAACAGGAAGAGTTGCAAAAAGGTTTGTCTGTAAAGCAACTAAGAAGTGATCATGGGACTGAGTTCAGAAACTCTACCCTTGAAAGCTTCTGCGAACAAAAGGGAATATTACAAAATTTCTCATCTGTCAGAACTCCACAACAGAATGGAGTTACTGAAAGGAGAAATAGAACCCTAATTGAGGCTACTAGAACAATGCTATGTAAGGCAAGATTGAAACTCTATTTCTGGGATGAAGCTGTTAGTACAGCTTGCTATACCCAGAATAGATCAATCATTGTCAAAAGACATGGAAAGACATCTTAAGAGATGTATAAGTCTAGAAAGCCCAATATAGGTTATTTCCATATCTTTGGTTCAAAATGCTATGTGCTGAATCAAAGAGATCAGCTCCATAAGTTGGAACCTAAAGCTGATCTTGGAATATTTGTTGGTTATTCCTCAATCTCCAAGTCTTATAGAATATATAATACAAGGAGAAAGGAAATAGAAGAATCAATTCATGTCTCTTTTGATGAATACTGTTTTGATCAAGCTGATAAGAGTCAAGCTGACTTGGTCAGTATGAGTGAGCTTAAAAGGCCTAAGGAAACCAACTTATAAAATCCTATGTATGTCATAGGAGATGATAGTGATGATGATGTGTGTTCATCAAAGAAATCATCACAAACTACAAGGGATTCTCAAGCTGAAAAGGATTATGAGTTCGTCAACCCCTTTGGAGCTGAAGTCACTCAAGCTGAGAATCTCAGTGATCATCAGTTTGTTGACAATGCTGCTGTTGAGACTGAGGATGTGTGTTCACCTCAGAGTTCTCAACATCACTCAGATTCAGAACCAGACTCTCCAACTACAACATTTAAATTCCTCAAAGATCATCCTCTAGATCAAATTATTGGAAGTGTACAAGAAAAGGTCATGACCAAATCCAAGGCTACAGCTAATTACGCTGCACACTTTGGTTTTCTATCTCAAATGGAACCAAAGAAGACTGAGGAAGCCTTAGAGGACGAGGATTGGATTGAAGCTATGCAAGAGGAATTAAATGAGTTTCAGAGAAATAAGGTCTGGAACCTTGTCCCTGCCCCCAAAGATCATTCAACTATAGGCACTAAGTGGGTCTATAGAAATAAAATGGACAAGGTTGGAGTGATAGTGAGGAATAAAGCCAGGCTGGTAGCACAAGGGTATAAGCAAGAGGAAGGAATCGATTATGATGAAACCTTTGCCCCTGTTGCTAGAATTAAAGCCATAAGGCTGTTCCTGGCTTATGCAGCATATAAAGACTTAAAAGTCTATCAAATGGATATGAAGAGTGCTTTCCTAAATGGAAAACTTCAGGAGGAAGTCTATGTGAAACAACCTCCTGGCTTTGTAAGTTCAAAGTTTCCACATCATGTCTACAAGTTGGAAAAGGCTTTGTATGATCTTAAACAAGCTCCAAGAGCTTGGTATGATACTCTGTCCACTTATCTACTATCAATGGATTTCACCAGAGGTAGTATAGATAAGACACTCTTTATTAAAAAGAGTAAAGGACAGGTGATTCTTGTACAAATATATGTGGATGACATTATCTTTGGTTCTACCAATGAATCTCTGTGTGAGTGGTTTTCTAAAATAATGTCACAAAAGTACAAGATGAGTATGATGGGTGAGATGACATACTTCCTAGGCTTACAAATTCAACAAAAGTCTGATGGAATATTCATCAATCAAAGCAAGTATGTTCTTGATTTGATAAAGAAATATGGTTTTGATTCAAGTTCAACCATGAAAACACCCATGTCACCAGCTGTCAAGCTGCGTAAAGACTCAGATGGTAAGTCTGTGTGTCAGTGTACCTATAGAGGAATGATAGGTTCATTGCTCTATTTGACAACTAGTATACCTGATATCATGTTTGCTACATGTGTCTGTGCAAGATATCAGGCAGATCCTAAAGAATCACATCTTCAAGCTGTGAAAAGGATCTTTAGGTACCTTAAAGGTACACCAAATCAAGGTCTTTGGTATCCAAAGGACTCTGAATTTAAGTTAGTTGGTTTTTCAGATGCTGACTATGCTGGGTGCAAGTTAGACAGAAAATCAACTACTGGAGGATATCAAATGCTTGGAGGGAAGTTAGTCAGCTGGACTAGTAAGAAACAGAACTCAGTGGCTACTTCAACTGCTGAAGCTGAATATGTTGTAGCAGGTAGCTGTTGTACTCAAATCCTATGGATGCAGCATCAACTTCAAGACTTTGGCATGAGTTTCAAGAAAACTCCTATCTTTTGTGATAACCAAAGTGCTATAGCCATCACTTACAATCCAGTCTTCCACTCAAGAACCAAGCACATTGAAATTAGACATCACTTCATCCGTTACATCGTGGAAAAAGGTAAAGTAGACATTAAATTTATTTCCACTGATGACCAACTAGCAGATATCTTTATTAAACCACTTGATGAGAAGAGGTTTATGTATCTGCTAAGTAACTTGGGTATGCTCAACCCCTAGCTAAGTGTCTAGAATCCGAGTTTTCAGTTTGACAATGACTAAGTGTCTTAAGCTGAGTGCACAGTTTATGAATAAGTTTTCATAAACTGAATCTTATCAAGCTGAACAATGAGTTCTTTTGTTTGGTGAGTTCCAAACACATTTCAACTACTTAGTGTAGTTATGATACAGTTTGAGTCTGTCTCAAACATATATGTCTAAGTGTCAATGAGTCTGAGCTATGTGCTTAACTCAAACTGTGTGATTGGTTCACACGTTTGGTTGGTTCCAAACATTCTTTAACTACTCAGTGTGGTTAAAAGGTTCGTTTGAGTCAGTCTCAGATGAATATGACTTAGTGTCATTACCCATGAGCTGTGTGCTCTACTCAAGCTGAGTTTCATTCTCAAGCTGAGTGCACATTTCAAGCTGAGTGCTTGAGTTAAACTGAGTAATATGTTTACTCAGCTTGGTGTATCCAAACTCATGTGTTATTTACTAAGTGTGATTAATTCATGACCACTTCGTATTTGAGTCAATCTCAAATCGCGTATTATACTAAATTGTGTATAGGTATAATACATCAGTGTCTATAATCTTATTGTAAGTCAATATTATTATAATACATTAGTATCCGTTGGAAGATGATTAGTTCTACCCGCTTACTGTTACATCAAAATTTTACGGCGTAACGGATCAAAAGGGGGATTTCTAAGGGTAACTTTTCTCTCTCCTTGGAAAGGTATATATACCGATCAAGTTCGGTTTAGAGGGTTTACGCTTTCAATCCAGACTTCTCATCCTCTCAAATACCTTCCCTCTTCTTTGCTAAGTGCATATTTTCAGTACCATCGATATCAAAACCCTAAGTCGCTCAGTGCGCTATAGACAACCGCTCAGTGCGAATTTCAAAGTAATTACTCTGTGTGATCAAAATTTCATCGATGGAAGGAACCATTCTAGTTCTAGGTGATCGAATGGTCAGAGGAGCTGCGTTTAGAAACAACGGATTGCAGCTGATAAAAATCAACAATCAGCGCGCTTGTCTGGCAATCCCTCTACGCAAGATTAACAGAGGATATGAACCATGGGTCAATTACATTCGTAAATGCCCATTGGCTTTTGCGTTCACCGGAGCACCTCTGCACATAGTTCCTCAGCACTTGCTGGAATTCTGGTATTCGTGTACTTACGATCAAATCAATGACGAAATCAGAGGCACAGTATTGAATGGAGAGAGAACGATTACTCTCACAGCTAACAGGCTAAGGGAGATTCTTCGTCTTCCTCAACATGACGAATTCGAGCCTGCTGTGACGAGACAAGTGGCGAGGTTTGTTCTGCCATAGATGGGTCACCCTCAAACTGAAGGGGTGATCAAGAAGGCCACTTTCCCAACCGGATGGGGTTTTATGGTATCCACTGTGATCCGTTCACTTGGTACCAAGGTTGGAGGACTGGACCAGATCAATGAGTTCAAGATGCAGTTGCTGTAAAACATGTTCTTTGGAAGAAATATCGATTTTGCACAGCTCATCGTCAACGAGCTCAAGGTCCCAGTGATGAAGGCCACAAGAGACCTTCATGTACCTTTCATAAGGTACCTGTCCTTAGCATTTGAAGCTGAGCTAGGGACAGCACTCTACGAAGCCAATCAGGAGCTGTCGCTGGTGTCAACACTCAGCCCCAAGATGTTCAACAACGACATCTTCCCAGAGCAAGAAGGACTGAGTGAGCCCATGCTGTTAATTGCTGAGGCTTTGTCTTCTGAGAGTGAAGCTGAGGGATCGAATCAAGGGGGAGCTTCTCAAGCTGACACGGAGGTTCAAGCTGAGCACTATGCTCAAGCTGAACCAGCTCATTCAGAAGTTGCTTCAGGTAAAACCTCTCCTCTCTCACTCTCTTCTCACTTTTCTCCATCTACATTTGGAGATAAGACTTCAGTGGAACCAACTCAGTCTAACCCGTCTCCTCCACCTTCTTTCCATCATAAATCCCAATCTGAAGCCACCTCTAGTATGCCTACTGCTGCTAGGGAGAATATCCTAACATACCACCGAAAAACTACCATTGGTGGTGCCACATCTAAAGGCGTCACTGGAGCTGAGATCACACTGATTCCTCCCTAGGCAGGAGTTGAGGGGGAGACGCCTTCTCTTAAGGTGTCAACCTCAAGGCTCATTCAAACCCAACAGCCAATACCGGGTGTGGTGTCTACTCAGCCAACACTTACTCGAGCCATGGGAGAACCTGTTACTATGCCTGAGCTGACACACTCAGGTAACATTGAAAATCTGACCAATCCCCAGGGTCAATCACCCCCCTCTAAACCAATTAGCCAACCACCAACCCAAACATTTCACATCTCGAGCCCAATAACTTCTCTTCACTTCTCACACCCTCTTGCATGACCTGTCAATGTTTCATCCTCAAACCAGGGTGATTCAAAGGGTCAAGACTCTGGCGCAGATGAGTTTGAAGGTAAACACCAACCTTCGGATGATGCACCCAAATTCCAACCCTCTCAAGCTGACTTGGATGACTTAATGAACTTTTTCAAAAGTCAGTTTGACAAGCTGCACCTCAAGAGAAAACAAGAAAAGAAGAACATGCTAATGATTTTGAGTTCTCTAGAGGAAGATGTCCAGCATTTAAAATCTGCATTGGCTGCTCTACGACAACAAAGGACTTCAACCCCTGTTGATGATGACAAAAAGGGGGAGAAGGTTCTAGAAGCTGAAGCTGAGTCTGTTCAAGCTAAAGCTTTACTACTATTGGCAGAGGGAACAGATCAGATTGAGGGGGAGAAAGAAACGAAAAAAGAAGCTGAGCTAACTGAGAAAGCAAAAGGCAAAAGACCAGTAGTGGTCAGCTCAGATGAATCAGAAGCCCCTCAACAGAAAAGAAGGAAAGTGATTATAAGTGAATCATCAGCCTCGGATGAAGACTTTGCGGATAAAATGACATTACAAGAGAGAGCTTCACTGCTGGCAGTTAGAAGAATAGAGAAGGAGGATGCTGACCAGCTTGGGATCTCTATTAACGAATTAAGAGAAAGACAAAAGAATGCTCAAGCAGTATTGGTCAGTGAAAAAGAGGCAAGAGAAAGGGATTGGGCTGAGCAAATCAAAAAGCAAAATGAGGATCTGGATAAACTCAAGCTGCCCATAGTGCCTAAGGAAGAAGAGGAAGAAGGACCTCCGATGAAAGATCAACCAGAGGAGGAGAACATAATTGATTGCTATACAAAACAATTCTTCCCTTCTCAAATACTTTCACTTAAGCTGAACTCAAGTCAAGGTATCATTATCATTGAATTTCTTTTGAAAAATGGTGAGACACCTTGTCTAGAGCTAAGTCAACTTCATAAGCTGGGTTATGAAGAGTGGAAGCAAGTAGCTATTTTTAATTAAGCAGATGAAAAAGTCCTCTGCAAGGAATCAAGTCAAAGATGAAATTCTAAGAATACTTGCTACGGCTGATGCGATGCAATTAATACCCAGATCTGAGATAGCTACCCTACTTACTTCCTTTCATAAAGTTGGGAAGAAGAAGCTAACAAAGCCAGCTGGCTTAGCAAATCTAGACTCGTACAGTCTTAACCTTCTTGAAGGCATGGAGTTTCAAGAGAATACATATGTTGAAAAGCCTCAGAAAGGGTTCATGTACTTGGATAGAAATGGTGAAAAATGCTTCCAGACTGATGCATCAATTTATACAAGTGGGTATCTCAAGTATTTGCTCTAAGACAAATTGTTGAAAAGACTGAACAGAATGCAAGGTTCAGATACAGAATCAACAGAGCAATCAGATCAGAAAAGGATCAGCTTCAACATATACCTAATCTGCAAGATATTCTTGAAGAAATAAATAAGAAGATTAAGGAGTTTGAAGAGCTGTATCCAGAATAGATTAGTTCTAATTTTGTAAATATTAGATTAGTTCTAATATTTTTGTAAGCACTATGTGTGCATGATCTAAGTGATCAACAACTTTTGTATTATGATTAGTTCAATTAATACAAGTATAAAGTTTAATATGTTCAACTGTGTTGTGATGTGTTCCTATTCATAAGTCTGATAAGTTCAGCAAAAATGAATAACAGATAAGTTCTTATTCATTTATGTAATTAGTTGGTGTGTTCAACTAAAAGTTGGTGTGTTCCAATTTAAATTGATAAGTTCAATTAAAATTGATATGTTCAATAAATATTTGATCAGTTCAAATAATAAAATCTTAATAAGTTTGAGATTTAAAACATAATTCTGTTAACAAACTTAAGAATTGTTTGATGGTTTTGTCATCATCAAATAGGGAGAGTTTGTTGGGAATATGATCTCATCAGTTAAGATTTGATGAGACAAAGTTAAGTTTGTAAGATGAGTTCTACATATAACTTAAACAGAATTATGAAGCTTAGTCAGACTAAACACTTATAGTGTTTCAGACTGAGTATAAACTGAATGTAAACTGAGCATTTGTTCGACCAGTTTATATTATACCTTAGTTAAATTATTAATGTGTTTGATAATTTGTGTATGTCACATAAGGTATATATCGAGTATTCAGCTTGATATGTTTCAAGCTGAGTGACTCAGCTCAAAAGCAGAGTCAGCTCGACAGAGTTACTAAATATGTTTTAGTTAACTCTTTGAACCTCTAAGGATGAGTTAACAATTATACATGTTAGTTCATGTTTGAATTTGGGTTTGTTCTCGAAGAACTCAGCTTGATGAGTTTCAAGCTGAGTAACTCAGCCTGACTAAAGAAGTCAGTCCAAGAGAATTTAAATATGTTTTAAATTCTGTTTTAACTCTCTATATCTACGGCGCAGATAACAAGACTCCAGAATCAAGATTGAAGATTGAAGACTCAAGGTAAGAAGATTCAAGATTCAAGATTCCGAGTTATCCGATAGTTAGTTAGCAAATTAGGATTAGTCCAATTTGTTAGGAACCGTAGCAACAGGATTATAAATACTTATCTCCTGATAAGTTTAGAGGTAAGACTGCGACTACGATTCTTGAATCATTGTTTGTCAGTTCAACGTGATCAAGAAACTCACAGATTGCCAAATCATTCGTGTGTTCGAATTGTCACATCAGTTGTGATATTCGTAAGTAATCATTAGTTGATTCAATCTGTGAAAAATCCTGTTTAGAGAGTCGTCAGTATCTATAATCATAAGTTGATTATAGATAGCTAAGTTTGAGACATTGAGAGATTTATATTAGGTGATTGTATATCAAGAGTTGCTTACTTGATAATTACTGTAATCATCTTCTTATTCAAAGCATTGTAATCATCTTCATATTAATAAAAGCATTCGACTAGTTGTGGTTTGATTTACTGTGTGTAACACTTTTATTTGATTTGTTCAATTTCCGCAGAAAGTGTATTCAACCCCCCTTCTACACACTGTTGCTTGTTGTTATTCTCACCAAGGGACCAATAGATAGTCAACCCGTAATGAGGTACACCAAGAGCCTGCTAGAAAGGCTTGATTCACACTTCAAAGGTTCGTGATCCTCTTGTTGCCTTGATAACCAAAGTCGACAACCCCTTTTGCCCTGGGTTGTTTGCCGTCGACTTCAAGGAGAGAAAAGGGGGAGAGAGGTTTTCCTTTTTACTTGTTAAGGTATTAATCCTAATTGTGTAGGTTTCAACCCTTATTTATAGATAACTTTCAAGTTATCTTTAATTAAGTAACTTGGTTTAAATCTTTTATTATTAATATAAAATACACAATAATATATATATATATATATATATATATATATATATAATTGTATATTTTATCTCTTTAATAATAACAGTTAATTACAATAACCTTTTAAGATAATATCCAAGATATTAATCTTAAATATCAATAATTAACAATATATATTTATTAGCTAATAAATATATACATTCTTGTTAATTAACTAAACCTGGTTATTTTATAACTCTCTATACTGGTTTATGACTATCTTGCATAATACCCATCTCCCACAGTGTGAATGAACTTCTTGATTTACGTACCCTCACAGGTGTGACCCTTGAGTGTCTTATGGAATTGGGCGTGTCATCAAGGTTTGATGCTTATGCACAAAAATCCTATCAGCCATAACACAGTAAAGCTGTTGGATGCAAGTGGTCTTGAAGAAGAAGACGAACATGGAAGGAAAAGTTTATACTTTTAAAGCGAGCTTGTTGCGAAGGGTTTCACTCAGACTCATGGCATTGATTATGATGAATGCTTCTCACATTAGGATTCTTATGGAAATATCTGCAAAATTCAATTATGAGATATGTCAAATGAATGTCAAAACCGCTTTCCTTAACGGGAAACTAAAAGAAGATTCCAAGAATCCAAGAATCCAGGAAATGTATGCAAGTTGCTAAAATCCATTTATGGATTAAAGCAAGTATCTAGAAGCTGGAACATGAACTTTGATGAGCGCAACAAAGAGTTTGGTTTTACAAGAAGCCAGTTCGAGTACTGTGTTTACACAATGTTCAGTGGGAGCATAGCAATCTTCCTCGTCCTATATGGGGATGACATACTGATCATAGGAAACGACATACGAGCATTACAAAGAGTAAAATCCTGGTTAGGTAAGTGTTTCTAGATGTCTGACCTTGGAGAAGCCGCATATATACTTGGTATAAAGATCTATAGAGATAGATTTAGGCGGCTAATCGGACTTAGTCAAAGTACATACATCGATAAAGTGTTCAAACACTTTAAGATGGAAGAATCCAAGAAAGGATTCATTCTAATGAGATCTGGTATACATTTGAGCAAGACTAAGTGTCCTACTTCTTCATCAGAGCAGAAGAGGATGAAATTGCTTTCTTATGCTTCGGCAGTGAGATCGATTATATGTGCCATTTATGTACTAGGACCGATGTTACTTAATCCATAAGGCTTAAGACTAGATATCAGCAAAATCCAGGTGAAGCCCATTGGGTGGTGTAACACCCATGTTTCGGCTTAATAAATGAATATGTAATATGGTAAAGAAAATATTATGTAAATACCCTAAGCATCTTTATAATAAATAAATGCGATTTATAGTCGGATGAATTATCAGAATTATATACTAATGTGTCTCGCACGATTGAGACATGAGTTATATTTACGGGTATGAATATAAATCATATATTGTCGAAAGGAATGAAATGGGGATTTCAGGAAATACCCACTTATTAGAAGAAAGCATATCACCACATGTTCACTCCCAATTACTTTCTGAAAATTTCAAACTTTCTGTATACCTATAGTTACTCTATTTATGTTTTCACGCATCATTTCCTCCAGATTTCATGCTGCACAAGTTGAAAATTTGAAGAAGGAAGTAATTGCTCTACATACCTATGCTACATATCATTTGACTGCATGCGTAAATTTCAACGACCACATTCTATTTAATCACAACTTCATTGCCATTCTTCCATATACCTTAGTATTTTCATAAAGTTGAGAGAAGTAAGTTTACACTCAAAGTTCTAAATACATAAGGTGGCTTAAGAGTTCTTTAGAATTTGAAAGTGATTTTAGGCTACTCAAGGTAACAAATTTTACTACAAGATCGTATTTCCCGTCTATTAGTTTAATGGGTGTTCATAAAACATTTTGTTTTAATCTAAAAGAAGTATTAACATGTTCCTAACCCTGCTAAGAGTATTTGGGTGCATATTTGAGGCAAAAACACGAAACATGCAATAAGTTATTCTAGAGAGAAGTTTTCATGGGTTTTTATAAAATGTATTAAAACAACCAAATGACACTGTAGGTGTGTTTGTATCATCATTTAGAGTATTTTGGTGAAAACTAGAGGTAAAACCGTTAAGGAATAAGTAAATTGTCATTAATGACTCAAAAGTTAATCTTAAGATTTAACAAAGAAAACAAGAGTTTTTAAGCTAGAATTTATGAAAAGCTTCGTTAATTATGTTTACAAATAGTTTGAGATTGAAATAAATCAATTGGGAGTTATAGAAAGAAAAAGAAAAGAAGAAGAATTGGTTGCAGTGGGGAAGTCGAAGAAGATGATAAATAGTAAAACAATAATATATAATAATACTTATAGTCTTAAAGAAAACGTGTATGCAGGAACTTCAATTCACAATTATCAAATGTGAATTGAATATTTCACTTACACCCCCTACAGTTTAATGATTATTATTATTTGACCCTTTTAGTTTGTATAATATTTTAAAAGACCCTCAACTTTCGGATTTTAATATTACGCAATTTAATAAGTATATATAGATATACGTGAGGATTTTTGTCGTAAATAATGTTGCGTAAATTATTTTTATTAGTTAAGAAACGGGGGACTATATAGTGATTTAGCGGATGTGTAGATATTACACACACACACACACACACACACACACACACACACATATATATATATATATATATATATATATATATATATATATATATATATATATATATATGTGTGTGTGTGTGTGTGTGTAATCTACGACAATTAAAAATGCGACGCGTTTATATGATTTGAGGGAAATATATAGATTTATATACCGTATCTTCATAGTTTCATATATATTTGTTTAGGATACGGTAGAAAGCGTTTCGGAGATATTGAAATGGCTAAGGACCGAGGTGAGTCCACTCACTTACTCAATATATTAGTGTATGTATATATTATATATGTTGAAATGTAAATATGTGGTTATGTGTTTAATGAGAATAGTTATACCTATATATGATGTTATAACTATTTTTATGATGAAATAAGACTATTGTTTAAAGGTACAATAGCACCATGATAAGACTATTGTTTAAAGGTACAATAGCACCATGTTACGTTATCGCGTATATATACTAATGGGTGTAAGTACCATTAGTTGAGATACGATGGGTAATGTTATTTGATGACAATTATTGTATGAAGTATATGATTATAATATGTGAACATGGATATGTGTATGATGTATTCAAGCCTAGTATGGTGTGTAAGTTAGTGTAAGTTAGTGTACTCGCTAAGCTTTATGCTTTCTTCTGTGGATTTAATTCTTTTTCAGGAAAGGACAAAGGGAAGGCTCCAGCATAGTAAAGACGACTCATCTTGTTTTTCCGCAAATAAAAGCCCTGTTGGTTTAATAAATATATGTTGTGATCTTAAAACAATGTTTTGAATATGGTGTGGTTGTAAAACGATTTGTGGATCTCGTGGAGATCAAATTATCATATTGTGGTTTTAATTAAACATGTGGACCTTATTACTCTGATATATATATATATATATATATATATATATATATATATATTATTAAAACACTTCACAAGTAGATATAACCAATAAAGTGGTGTCTAGAATAGCCGCTTCGGCTTGGTTGTTGGATTTTTCCAAAGGTCATGTACCGAAAGGATCCTGCCTCCCGAACAACCTGCCTGGCCACTTTATTTGGGTAGTCAAACGTGATTGTGTAAAAAAAAATTGGGGCGTTACAAATTGCTGGAGCTTGATCCTGATGAGCACTAAGGTAAAAGTATAAGTATATATTATGTAATATATATGAACGTGAGATTTATGTAATATATATTACGTAATATATATGAACGTGAAATTTATGAGAAATACATATGAACGTATTGAAGTATGTCATGGTACTATTCTATGCTATTAAGAATGCCTCATGCTATGCAGAGTACCATGTATATCTTCATTAACTTAAGACCCAATCAATCCTGCGTGGCATGTCTAAAATGTCTCCAAAATTGAAATTCTAATCTAATAGCTGGGGTATGAAAATGATGTGGCATTCAATTGAGAAACGAGCCTTTGAATGTTAATTGGGCCTTTAATCTGCATACGGATCAATCAAGGATTCCGGTTTCTTTTGTTACGTATGCAGATCGACGACTCCTTTAGCCTTCCTTTAACCTGCATCGACATTAATTTACGTCACTACAGGTTATTATTCTAATTTTCCGTTTCTGATTCTTGATTCGTAGAAGTTATTCAACATTAATTTCAACATGGTTCTTCCCTTTTGGACTTCCCGTTTTGTAAATTCTCGAAGGCTTATAGGCTATAAATTGTTGAGCTGTATGTGTGTTCTCCCACAGTGTACCCACTCAGGGTTTTACTTGCTCATTGCTGCTTTGTTAGTATCATTATGCCTGCTAAATACCATATGTTGTGTGACATTAACCCAGATTCTCATGGGTGGAAGATCCTGATACGTGTTGTTTGGCTGTGGGATCAGCATGTTTTCTGATATGAATTGTATAGAAATTGTTTTTAATGGTCGACCCTGAGGTAAACTTTATTTTTGTGTGTCGTTTCCATATTTTGGTTATCTAGATCTGCGCTGCTATTATGTAACTCAGCTTGCTGATATGTTTGGGTTGTTAAACTATCCTTCATAATCCCATCAAACAGTAAACATGTTATCATCCAATCCATGTCTTCTATGGTTGTGCTGTTGGTGAACTATGCTAATTCAAGATGGTGCCCTGGTTGATCCTCGAGCAAAGGAGGAATTTAGTTTTTAATTGATGCAACTTGGTTTCATTGCTAATTGATTATATGATTGCTTTTATTAATTTTGATTAGGAGTCTTAATTCCACCTTTCAACTAGCAAGTAGCAATTTTAGGAGCTTAACTTCTTTTTTTTAAGACGTATATGATGTTAGAATGCTAAATTCCTGCATAATTAAATCATTTCACTAATTCCTACGTATATGTTAACGGTCTACTGCTTGCGATTTTTTTGCAGGAGGACAATGATGAAAAATCCACCACCATCAAATCAGGAATCGATCCATTCAACAATGAGGAAACTGATCTTCTCAAAACCAATGCCATGAGTAAGTCCCTGCACATTGTTCCTCTTGCATTTTTATTACTTTACTTATTAAGTCTACATACATTAAAAGAGAACAGTTTATACACATTCACTAAACCAAAATTCAATATGATTTGGGGGTGTTTGGATCTTTGTTTTGTTTTGAAAATGATTGTGATACTAAATAAGCAAAATAAAAAATAGAAATAAAAAAACAGATAATCAGCAACCAGCAATAGTTAATTAAATAGAAAAGAATGGTTGCAACTTGCAAGTGCTTTTGCAGTTTGTAGTTGTAATATCAAATTTCAAATGTTACATGTTTGGCAGATTTTGATCATTCATGAAGAAAGAAGGCACATTGCAAAACAAAGTAATAAATGATAAATGATTTCAATTTACTCTTAGATAATCAGTCTTGCTGCAGCTGGTATAAAATCGATATCCAAAACTGATTATTGTATTCAAGCCAACGAAACAGATTTATCTGTATATTAAACTCATAATCATTTATTATATGCAAATTCAAAACACCCATTAAGAAGTTCATAGTTACAAACCATGGTAGCTGTATCGGGAAGAATGGCCCCTCCGGGCTTCAACCTCCGGGTTTTATTTTGTTATTAAGTTTTAGAAGCGGCAAGATATGAGCTCATACTATGTTGTTGATGATCCTTACTGTGTTGTTATAATTTTTGATTAACTTAATTTGAAAACTGATTGTCCAATTACAATAGACTTGCTATAAAGTTGGGTCTCCTGTTCGAGTTTTGACCATAACCTGTTTTGAAAAATTGTTTCTTCAACTTTTTATTGATTTATCTCTTAAGTTATGTGTTGTTTATATAATTTTTCTTCATTTTGTTATAGGTTGTATTTTAAATTTTTAGTCCATTATAACAAGTGATTCAAGTAATATGTAGGATACATGAAGGATTGCATATGTAGAACTAGAGAGAATGTGTAAAAACACCATGAAAACACATAGTTCTTTATTTCATTGTGTGCAAAACCTTAGCTATTACAATAGTCATATCCCTATATATACTCCATGAGTATATTACATAGAAACTCATATTTCTATACAATTTATGAATTTACATTCTCTCCTTTTGTATTGAAATAGGAGTGTACACGCCAGTAACCTAAGTCTTCCTTAGATTAAATAAGCAGTTTTGGATGTAGCGTCCCACCATATACATCAGTCTGAAACATTGTTTTATCTTGAGCCTTTGACAGTGGAAGCATAAACACTTTTGATATGTTGGGAAGAATCTTCTTTTTGTCTCCCCCTACAATGTAGCTCAGATTGTTTCCATGTCTTCATAAGTCTGATAATCTTGACTTTCCCAAGACATGATATACACTGATGTTTCTTTTTCTCTCTCCCCCTTGAGTAGACACCCTCAACAACTGAATCAACAATGTAAAATTTCTTCACTTTTTATTCTCCCCCTTATGATGATTATAATACTTTATGAGCATCATGCATAAAAGACATCACCATGAGATTCAGTTGCAAAAACATGGAAGAGGGGTGGGGAGGATCCTACACTTCAAGTCAAAATAATCTTCAAACATTCCCTGACTTGAATAGATACTTGAATCACTCTTGATCGTTGAGGAGTGGTAATGATTTGATCTGAATTTTTGAAGATTAATAAATCTTTGTTGGATGTAGTATGATATTGGAGAATAATGTTGTCAATTAAGTCTTCCAATACCGTGTCATCAACCTTGACCAAATCACCGCAAGAAAAAAAGATTTTGAAATACATACGGGTACTTGGGAACACATAAGAGGGTAGGTGAATTTGATATAATATTCAGTGAGTCGGATTCATCCTTATTCAAGAGCACCAAACGATTGACTTTGATATAATATTCAACGAGTCAGATTGATATGCACGTGAGCAAGCGCGCATTTAATTTAAAATCCTCTCAAAAACCTGAAGTAATTTGATGTTGGTCAATTCTTCAAATAATTTCACCAAAAATGAGATCTGGGTTTTAAAATATGACTGATAAAGGATAACCAAGATTCAAAAGAAACAAGGAATGGATGGCCAAAATCTGGTTTTGAGACAAAAAATTGGTGACACTAAGAAAGAAGAACCAAAAATCAGTTAGGAAAGCACCGGATGACTAGACATAAGGGTACTAGACAATTAAATACATGGTTCACCGGAAAACAGAATATGACCTGAATCTAGAAACATCAGAATGAAAACTGAAACTTTGAGAACTCCTGACTCAGCCAAAAAATCCAAACACTTGACTTAGGAATCAATGTGACAAAATAATTCAGTCACAACTTGCTGGGGTCGAGCTGCCAGGTAAGCTTGAAAATATTTGAAAATGAAGAATAATGTTGTTGCAAAAATGATCAGAAATCTTAAAAATTTGAAAAATGTGTGTAAATTCGGGTGATCTTGAATTCCGATAAAATTGCCAATTCCGAGCACTGAGAGAATTCCGATGAAATAGAGAATTACGAGAAAATAGAGAATTCTGAGAAAATAGAGAATTCCGAGAAAATATGAATTCCGAGTAAAATCACCAATTCCGGTCAAGTTGAATTTCGAGAAAGTTTGAAATCCGATACAATTTTCTCGGATTATAGCAATTCCAACCAATTCTACTCGGAATTCAGCAATTCCGACATATTTCTTATCGGAATTCGACAATTCTGACCAAATTATTCTCGGAATTCAGCAATTCTGACTGATTCAAAGGGCAATTCCGACATCTTCAAACCTGGAATTCCGACAGCTTCAAGATCTTACCCGCTCAGATTAAAAAAATCTCGAATTTTGCCCAAATCTGATAATTTCTTGTCCAGATCACTTTGCCTACCCCCGATTTACATTTCTCAATCAACAATAATCATAAACAACGATCAAATGAGCAGATTCGATCGATTTTTTTCAAGAACTTCACAAACCCGAAAACACAAAAATCTTCAAATTTGGCCACTGATTTGTGAATGAATTGACTTCTTTTTTATCAACGAGTGTTACTATGATAAATGCGACCCTAATCCAAGCAATCAACACTCAAAAACTCCATTAAATCTTCACTTTGATTTCAAACCCGAAAGTACACTTTTTCTTCAAAAATCTTCAAAAATTCGACTTTTGTTGCTGAATTCACAATCAAATCTTCACTCCTTTGGCTCTGATACCACTTGTTAGTTCATTATAACAAGTGATTCAAGTAATATGTAGGATAGATGAAGGATTGCATATATAGAACTAGAGAGAATGTGTAAAAACACTATGAAAACACAGTTCTTTATTTCATTGTGTGCAAAGTCTTAGCTATTACAATAGCCATATCCCTATATATACTCCATGAGTATATTACATAGAAACTCCTATTTCTATACAATTTATGAATTTACAGAATTTAAGTTTGAGTACAAGTTTTAAATGCTATACAAAATTGTTTCTTCATTTTGTTAAAGCCTCTGCAATCATGTTTTGCTTCAATAAATCTTCTTCAATCTCATGTACAATAATTTGATTAGTGAATTGGTAATGAGTGTGTATCTATATAATAAAAGCTATCATACTGATAAAAAAAATCATGTGACAACAAGCACCCAACCCCTTCTGCAAGAGATAGAATTGAGTTAGGGGACAACTGAAATGCTGCCAAACGAAATATAGAAAATCCTAAACAAAGACATAACTACTTGACAACAACTTTCGATACAGTTGCCTGACGTCTCATTGTTGAGGACTAAGTTGTTTTCATTCAATGGTATGGAGTGGTGATCCATCTCATGAAACCATCCATTGTTGCATCATTTGTCGTTCGTGCGTTAATTTCGTGGTATCGATTGTTGCTAATGACTAAATTACACTTTTTTGGTATTCTTATCAATATCACAATTACCACTTTCCTAGTTACCATTAAAGATGTATATCTAATTATCAATATGTATATGCCATGTGTGTGTATATGTGTGTATGTAGTGACTTAGAGCTACTCACTTTAACCTGATAGACATGTTTTTTTTTCCAGTCAGTTTATGCCACAAGCATATACATGAAGGATCCCTTTCCCATCTCCTTATGGACAGAAGTTGAACTGACTACTATTTTTATCTCTACCATCTCCAGCTAAATGTCTACCTTCATGTAAATAAGAAATAATATTGATCTATTATAAGTTTATAACTTGAATGCTTACACATTCCTTATAATGGGTAATTTCCCGCATTTACACAGTTTTGAAAGGCTGTCAAGTAACCACTTGGTTTCTTTAATGCTACTAAGTTTCTATTCCTTATTTGTGATTATGTGTATCTGGGTATCTGCCAGTTTCCATTTTCAAAATTGAAAAAACAAAGACATGGGTGTGGGTCATTCTACAATTATTAGAAGGGTCAAATGCAGGCTTGGGATGACTTGCTTTCCTCCAATCCAGGTATAAGTTCTATCGATAGTTTATTTTAAACTTTATATAACGGCTCGGTTTGGGTGAGGTAACAAGTAGTGTTTGTTTTATTTATTTATCTTGACAGGTTGGTCTGAATTTAAGTATATAAATTGTTTCTTATTTAACTGATGTAACTAGATTAACTGCTTATTTATATAACGTGTCGGGTTTGTTACTTGATTCAAACTCTAAACATTTATTATTCAAACTCTAAAACATAAATGTGATTTTATATATACAATAGTTCAAAACTTCAAACTATGCTTCAATCTCTCTTTCCGTCGTTTTGGATATCAATTGTTATGGCGGCCGGTTTCTAAATTGCAGAAAGGTGATGTAATAGGGCATGATAATCTTTGTTTGGCGTTACAGGCGATGGAAGTCGGAGACGATTGTTCGTTTTTGAGCGGACATTTAATTAGGGTTTGTTTCCCCCAAAAATATGCTCGACAACAACCATGATCTCGGTTTCTTTGTCTATCAACTATCTGTTTAACCCGCATTTACTGCAAGGTTAATAATGTTGTAATATTCGATATATGTTGATTTTTCATATATGTGTTTTATGAAATAATGTTTTTAGATTTGATTAACAAGCATTATTTTAGTCAAAATAGAGAGATATAAAATCATATATCAAAAATCTTATATACTGGCCCGTGTTTACACGGGCTTGAAATCTAGTTCATATAAGTTTAGAATCCTTGATTTAGCCTTATGGCATGTTCTTGTTTGATTATTACGGTAGGGAATAATCAAATATTCGACTACCTACATGTTTAGTAATATGTGTTGTTATGTGTTCTTAATACATTCGATTTTTATGACAGGTTATAGAAATATGATGATGTGGAGAATTTGCTATACTCTTAGCTAGTATGCTTTAGTATAAAGGCAAATAGGTAATGGCCTATATACGGAATTATATGTGATAAGGGAAACATGACCAAAACTTGTGAATCGGGAACCGAGTGATAATGCCGAGATCGAGTGTGTATAGTGTGTTGTTAATAATAAAATGGCCAGTATTATTACAAGCACATGGTATACATTGGAACTTATCAAAATCATGAGGAATCTTGTGAATCAAGTGAGGGGTATTATGTGGTAACAACATGCCTATAGTTAGGAATACTTGTTGGAAAAAAAATATTTAATTCCTAAATATGTAAGTAAGGCATGTAGACATGAAAGAAAAATAGTTAAAGGAATTTTAAAAGTAATGCCTTCCTAAATTATAGTGCATTATTAATATTCCAGAATGGTTCAAACGAGGAGAAACCTAAACACGAACGTTGCGGGAGCTAGTAGCATACTAGATGGTCGCACTTCCAATAATACTAGTGAACCTAGTACCCGTCAGCAGCCGTTAACGGGGGTACGTCCGATAAACCAACAATCACCTGTTAATACGGGTCCGGAAAATGTGCCTCCAGAAAATAAGGTTACGGAGAATGAAATTGACAATGAAGTGGATTATGAGCAATCCAACTTATCTATGATAATAGCTATGAAGATAACTGATGCGTTGAAGGAACTGCTACCTAAAATAGTTGCGGAAATCAACGAGGATATGGGAAAGATGATGGATCAAAAAATTAGTGTTCTTTGGGCAGCAAAGGAAGCAACTGCTGCAAATGCCACGCAAGCTAATCAGACAAAACGTGAGGTATATTACCGAGACTTCTCAGCATGTCAACCACCCAACTTTGAAGACACTCCAGATCCTATATTGAGTGCCAGGTGGACATCTGATGTTGAAGGGACATTAAACACATGTGTATGCCCAGAAAGTAGCAAAGTGTGGTTTGCTGCAAAGCTACTTAGAGGACCGGCAAAAGAGTGGTGGAACCTTCAGAGAAAGTTGAAAGGGGAAGCTATAACTACCATGACTTGGGCGGAATTCGTTAAACTATTTAATGATGAATATTCGTCTAAGGTGGAAATGGAACGGGTTTTTGACAAGTTCATGAAGCTAGAGCAAACTACAGAATCAGTGAACAAAATCACAACAGAATTCAAGGATAGACTGCCATACTGTCCTTTGTATGTGGCCGATGAAGGGCTGCAGATGCACCGATACTCGCAGATGCTAAGGGAGGATATCCGAGAGTTTGTAGCTTCTAGAAAATGTAATACATTGGACCAAATGATTGAAGCAGCCAGGAAAAGGGAAATTTTCTTAGAAACAAAGGCTAAGAAAAGGACATCCAGCCAACCGATGGTAGGTGCTAACAACTGGAAAGCACCTAACAAGAAGTTTAAATCTTGAGTAAATTCAAGGCCTAATGAAAGGAAAGAAGGACCGAAGTGTCCGAAATGCGGGAAAGGTCATGTTGGGGAATGTCGATTGGGAACAACAACACCAAACTGCTACATTTGTGTCAAACTTGGGCACATGATCAGAGATTGCCCCAACAAATCTCAAGGCGTGTTTTAACTGCGGACAACCAGGACATAGGATTACGGAATGTCCTAATAATGAAACTAGTGGTGGAAAATCCGTATGGCAACCACCTCTAATGATTACTAACGGGAGTAAAGGATAGAAACCAGATACACTGAAGGCAAGAGGGAGAACATTTCAAATGACCGTCGAAGAGGCGAAGAAAGAACCTGATGTGATCGCAGGTACATTTATTGTTAATTCTCTACCTGCATTAGTATTATTTGATTCAGGAGCTAGTAAATCTTTTGTATCTAGTTCTTTTTGTGAGAATTTTATAGTGAAACCAGTAAAGTTAGAATCACCGTTAAAAGTAGAGATAGCTGATGATAAAGCCTTGAATGTATCAACTATATATAGAAATAATGTAATAGTGATAGACGAAGTAAAGTTTCCTATAGAACTTATACCAACACCAATGCGAGAGTTCCAAGTGGTCGTGGGCATGGATTGGCTTGGTCGTTATCAAGCCAAAATTTTATGCAAGCAAGGAATCATACGTATCAAGACTCCTAGTGGGGGGAGAAATGTCAATCTATGGAGAAAGAAAGAAAGGGAGTAATGCATTGTGCACTCTGGTTAAAGCAAAAAAGTATCTTCGCAAGGGATGTACCACATTTCTCGCATATGTGGTAGATGGAAAACTTGAAAAGAAGAAGTTAAGTGTGAAAGATGTACCGGTGGTAAGTGACTACCCACAAGTGTTTCCTGAAGATTTACCGGGAATCCCTCCCGATAGACAAGTTGAGTTCGGAATTGACTTAGTACCAGGTGCAGCACCGATAGCTAAAGCACCATACCGATTAGCTCCGCCAGAGATGCAAGAGTTGATGTTGCAACTTCAAGAACTGTTAGACAAGGGTTTTATCCATCCAAGTAGCTCGCCGTAGGAGCACCGATCTTATTCGTAAAGAAGAAGGATGGTACGTTCCGTATGTGTATCGATTATCGTGAGCTCAACAAGGTAACTGTGAAGAATAGATACATGTTGCCAAGAATCGATGATTTATTTGATCAACTCCAGGGAGCCTCCTGGTTCTCAAAGATAGATCTATGCTCAGGTTATCATCAACTCAAGGTTCGGGAAGAAGATATACCAAAGACAGCATTTTGGGCTCGTTATGGACATTACGAGTTTGTTGTAATGCCATTCGGTCTTACAAATGTGACAGCTACTTTTATAGATTTGATGAATAGAGTATGCCGACCTATGCTCGATAAGTCGGTAATTGTGTTCATTGATGATATTTTGGTCTATTCAAAGACCAAAGCAGATGATGAAGGTCATTTGCGTGAAGTACTTGAAACGTTAAAGAAGGAAAAGCTTTACGCAAAGTTTTCCAAGTGTGAATTTTGGCTCCAAGAGGTTAAATTCTTGGGTCACCTGGTTAATCAATTCGGTATAAAGGTTGATCCTACAAAGATTGAAGCCGTAATGAAGTGGGAAACGCCAAAGACTCCAACGGAGATTAGAAGTTTCTTGGGATTGGCCGGATATTATCGGAGATTTATTCAAGATTTCTCCAAAATAGCGGTACCATTAACCAAGTTAACAAACAAGAACGTACGATTTGATTGGGGCGACAAACAGCAAACGGCTTTTGAGACCTTGCGAAGAAAATTATGTGAAGCTCTTGTGTTAATGCTACCGGATGGGGTTGAAGATATGGTGGTGTATTGTGATGCATCACATGTGGGACTTGGATGTGTATTAATGCAGCGAGGAAAAGTGATCGCGTATGCCTCGCGACAGTTGAAATCTCATGAGTGCAACTACCCAACTCATGACTTAGAGTTGGCGGATGTGGTATTTGCATTAAAGATTTGGAGACACTATCTATATGGTGTCAAATGTATGATTTATACGGATCATAAAAGTCTCAAATACTTTGTTGATCAAAAGAATCTAAACATGCGACAACGAAGATGGTTAGATCTTGTGAAAGACTATGAGTCGAGATTTTATATCACCCAGGCAAGGCAAACGTTGTGGCATATGCTTTAAGTCGAAAAGCTACATGTATTATGCTCAAGGTGAAATCCTTGAGAATGACGGTGACAACCTCCTTGTTTGACGCAATCAGAACGGCTTAAAAAGAAGCTATAAAGTAGGAAAATCAAAAGAAAGAACGAGTAAAAGGCCAATTGACCTTGATGGTCGAAGATAGTTGAGAATTATTAACTCATTATGGACGAATATGGTTGCAAAGTATGACTTATGTTCGCACAAAATTACTCGACAAGGCACATAAATCAAAATTTTCTATGCATCCAGGTGCTACAAAAATGTATAGAGATTTAAAGAATGATTATTGGTGGCCTGGAATGAAGCGAGATGTAGCTAAGTATGTAGAAAAATGTTTGACTTGCTTACGAGTGAAAGCCGAACATCAGAGACCTCACGGTAAACTCCAACCTTTAGAAATACCTGTATGGAAATGGGAGCATGTGACCATGGATTTGATAACAAAACTTCCCAAAACCCCGAGGAATTATGATGCGATTTGGGTCATAGTGGACCAGTTAACGAAAAGTGCTCACTTTATTCCAATAAAGGAAGCTTACTCTGCAGAAAAGATGGCGAACATCTATGTGAAAGAAGTGATATCAAGGCATGGAGTGCCAATATTGATTGTATAGGATAGAGATGTAAGACTCACTTCTAGATTTTGGGGTAAGTTCTATGAGAAATTGGGTACTCGAGTAAACCTCAGCACGACATATCATCCTCAGACCGATGGTCAAAGTGAAAGGATGATACAAACACTGGAGGATATGTTACGGGGAATGTGTGATAAACTTTGGGGGAAGTTGGGATTTGTATTTGCCACTAGCGGAGTTTTCTTATAATAACAGTTATCATGAAAGTATCGGTATGCCTCTGTATGAAATGTTGTACGGGAGGAAGTGTAGAACTCCTATATGTTGGGGTGAGGTCGGGCAACGAGAATTGGGAAGCACTGAAATAGTTCAGAAAACGTCGGAGTATGTGCAACAAGTTCGAGAAAGATTAAAGGCCGCTCAAAGTCGACAGAAAAGCTATGCCGATAAACGGAAATCATTACTTGAATATCAAGCAGGGGATTTTGTATTATTGAAAGTGTCTCCGTGGAAAGGTGTGATACGATTAAGGAAACGAGGGAAGTTAAATCCGAGGTATATCGGACCATTTAAAGTGATTGCAAGAGTTGGAAAGGTAGCCTATCGGCTTGAGTTACCAGAGGAGTTATCAAAGATACATAACACATTTCATGTATCTTATTTACGAAAGTGCTTAGTCGATGAATCACAATTCATACCTTTGGAAGATATAACTATAGATGACAAACTCAACTATGTTGAGTTACCAGTCGCTATTCTGGATCGAAAAGTCAAGAAATTAAGGAGTAAAGAAGTTGGGATCGTCAAAGTACAGTGGGAGCATCGTCGAGGCTCGGAATGGACGTAGGAACCGGAAGAGGAGATGAGAAACAACTATCCCCAATTATTCAAGTGAAGATTTCGAGGACGAAATCAAAATAGGTGGGGGAGAGTTGTAACACCCGTGTTTCGGCTTAATAAATGAATATGTAATATGGTAATGAAAATATTATGTAAATACCCTAAGCTTCTTTATAAATAAAGAAATGCGATTTATATTGGGATGAATTATCAGAATTATATACTAATGGGTCTCGCACGATTGAGACATGAGTTATATTTACGGGTATGGATATAAATCATATATTGTCGAAAGGAATGAAATGGGGATTTCAGGAAATACCCACTTATTAGAAGAAAGTATATCACCACATGTTCACTCCTAATTACTTTCTGAAAATTTCAAACCTCCTGTATACCTATAGTTACTCTATTTATGTTTTCACGCATCATTTCCTCCTGATTTCATGCTGCACAAGTTTGAAAATTTGGAGAAGGAAGTAATTGCTCTACATACCTATGCTACATATCATTTGTCTGCATGCATAAATTTCAACGACCACATTTCTATTTAATCACGACTTCATTGCCATTCTTCCATATACCTTAGTATTATCATAAAGTTGAGAGAAGTAAGTTTACAATCAAAGTTCTAAAGACATAAGGTGGCTTAAGAGTTCTTTAGAATTTGAAAGTGATTTTAGGCTAGTCAAGGTAACAAATTTTACTACAAGCTCGTATTTCCCGTCTATTAGTTTAATGGGAGTTCATAAAACATTTTGTTTTAATCTAAAAGAAGTATTAATATGTTCCTAACCCTGCTAAGAGTATTTGGGTGCATATTTAAGGCAAAAACACGAAACATGCAATAAGTTATTCTAGAGGGAAGTTTTCAAGGGTTTTTATAAAATGTACTAAAACAACCAAATGACACTGTAGGTGTGTTTGTATCATCATTTAGAGTATTTTGGTGAAAACTAGAGGTAAAACCGTTAAGGAATAAGTAAATTGTCATTAATGACTCAAAAGTTAATCTTAAGATTTAACAAAGAAAACAAGAGTTTTTAAGCTAGATATTTATGAAAAGCTTCATTAAATATGTTTATAAATAGTTTGAGATTGAAATAAATCAATTGGGAGTTATAGAAAGAAAGAGAAAAGAAGAAGAAGTGGTTGCAGTGGGGAAGTCGAAGAAGATGATAAATAGTAAAATAATAATATAAAATAATACTTATAGTCTTATAGAAAACGTGTATGCAGGAACTTTAATTCATAATTTTCAAATGTGAATTGAATATTTCACTTATACCCCCTGCAGTTTAATGATTATTATTATTTAACCCTTTTAGTTCGTATAATAATATTTTAAAAGACCCTCAACTTTCGGATTTTAATATTACGCAATTTAATAAGTATATATAGATATACGTGACGATTTTGGTCGTAAATAATGTTGCGTAGATTATTTTTATTAGTTAAGAAACGGGGGACTAAATAGTGATTTAGCGGATGTGTAGATATTACACACACACACACACACACACACACATATATATATATATATATATATATATATATATATATATATATATATATATATATATATATATATATATATATATATCTGTACTACATTATAAAACATTTAACTTTCTCTCTCTTAAGAATTTTAAGACTATTTAATTTTAAGTAGTACAATTTTTTTGGCTTAAATTACAAACACTTAAAGCAATAGCCTAACCAATCATTCCCTTGATTATCTCAACTAATTTAAGGCAATAATTACTTTAATAAATCATTAAACATCACAAAAATTATTTAATTTATCTCATTATGGCTAAATTAATTACACTAATACAATTTTTAGGCTATAATATCTTTTTCTCTAATTATTCAATAATAATATTTTTAGTTGTTTTTCAAAAACTATTTTAACAACTAATAAAATGGTTGATTGTAAAAAAAAAAAGTAAATAAATCAGAAAAGGTAGAAAATACATGGATAGGTTGACTAACATCGCATTTCACATACCATACCATATTTTTTAAATCAAACATGTTATTGAGCACAAACTATTGTCATCGTCGCCGCATTGCGTGGGTACAATGCTAGTATATATATATATATATATATATATATATATATATATATATATATAATCTACGACAATATAATTAAAAATGCGACACGCTTATATGATTTGAGGGAAATATATAGATTTATATACCGTATCATCATAGTTTCGTATATATATATATATATGTGTGTGTGTGTGTGTGTGTTTAGGATACGGTAGAAAGCGTTTAAGAGATATTGGAACGGCTAAGGACCGAGGTGAGTCCACTCACTTCCTCAATATATTAGTGTATGTATATATTATATATGTTGAAATATAAATATGTGGTTATGTGTTTAATGAGAATAGTTATACTTATATGTGATTTTATAACTATTTTTATGATGAAGTAAGACTATTGTTTAAAGGTACAATAGCACCATGATAAGACTATTGTTTAAAGGTACAATAGTACCATGTTACGTTATCGCGTATATATACTAATGGGTGTATGTACCATTAGTTGAGATATGATGGGTAAAGTTATTTGATGACAATTATTGTATGAAGTATATGATTATAATATGTGAACATGGATATTTGTATGATGTATGCACGCCTAGTATGGTGTGTAAGTTAGTGTACTCGTTAAGCTTTATGCTTACTTTTGTGGATTTAATTCTTTTTCACGAAAGGACAAACGGAAGGCTTCAACATAGTAAAGACGACTCATCGTGTTTTTCCGCAAATAAAAGCCCTGTTGGTTTTATAAATATATGTTGTGATCTTAAAATAATGTTTTGAATATGGAGTGGTTGTAAAACGATTTGTGGATCTCGTGGAGATCAAATTATCATATTGTGGTTTTAATTAAATATGTGGACCTTATTACTCTGATATATATATATATATATATATATATATATATATATATATATATATTAAAACACTTCACAAGTAGATATAACCAATAAAGTGCTGTCTGGAATAGTCGCTTCGGCTTGGTTGTTGGATTTTCCGAAAGGTCATGTACCGAAAGGATCCTGCCTCCCGAATGACCTGCCTGGCCACTTTATTTTGGTAGTCAAACGTGATTGTGTAAAAAAAATAATATTCTCAAGTATTTGAGAAGGACAAATGAAATGTTCTTGGTCTTTGGAGGAATCACGAATGAAATCAGTGTAACTGGTTACACAGATGTGAGTTTCCAAACAGACAAAGATGACTTTAAGTCATAGTCAGGGTTTGTTTTTACCCTAAACGGAGGAGCTGTATCTTGGAAAAGCATGAAGCAAGATACGTAGAAGATTCAACTACAGAGGCTGAGTACATTACGGCAAATGATGAGGCATAGGAAGCGGTTTGGCCGGGGAATATTATCTCGGATCTAAGAGGTGTTGCTAGTATCTCTAGACCGATTGATATATGTTGTGATAATATGGGAGCTTTAGCATAAGCAAAAGAACCAAGAGATCACTAGCGGACCAGGTACGTACTTAGAAAATATCACATCATCCGAGAGATCATCCGAAGGGGAGATGTGCGGATATGCAAGATACCGACACATGACAACGTAGCTGATCTGTTGACTAAAGCACTTGCTAGAGATAAGAATGAGAGACATGCTTCTTCTATTGGAATGCAGTATATATGACCTAGCTGCGAGTTTCAGTAATTGATTAAATGTATGGATTGAATTTTAAGACTTATGATTATGTATTACACATTTCTGCATGATAGAAATAAGAGGTTTAATATAATCGTTTTAATATTCTCCATTTTTAGCATATTTAGTTATCCATGATATACAAGTCTTGTTATATCAAAATTACTCCGTAGCTACTTGACGTGGTAGGAGCCACGTCAAGGAGATACTAAAGCTATTATAAATACTTGATGGGTTAATCGTATAAAGAATAATTACAAAAGTTTTTGTGGTCAAGTATTTATAGATATTTTTTTGAGAAACAAATATTGTAGGTGATCCGAATCAGCCTAACTTCATGGAGCTTTTTGACATGAGTTAGTTGATTGGTTGTCCTTAGACCTGAGATGTTTGGTTTGGGGTATGAGGACTTTTGTACTTTGGAACTTTCTAACGTTATGCCGTAACAAGGTAACTATAACGGGCGTATCTGGGTGAAGCGGAAGACATGTGCTCAAATACAAGCAGTCAAGATGGGATTTGCACCTTCTCTTAAAAGAGAGGAGATATTCCAGGGCCGCTTGACGGTTGAGACTAAATGAAATGTGCTGTCACGCTCGAATAGAATGATGGACATCATTCGGTAACTCCGTAACTGCAGTTAGTCGAGATCAGAAGTCAAGAAATATAACTGTATTTTCTGAAAAGATCACGTGTTATGTCTAAAATCCACATTATGGAATATCGTGATGGAAAGGAAAAGCCGGGTAATTCAAAAAGGTGATTACAGAATCTCTGGGCATACGAGAACTCATAGTCGTGGTTAAACTAAGTGTCTGGCTAGGAACCTCCTTATATCATGATGTACAAGGGAGTGTAACTATCATGCACAAGTGGGACTCTCATGGATTATGTGCAGGGATAGTGTACATGTGTCATCATATCCGGGCACTATAAGTCACTAAAGGGTCACACAGCTACATACCCAACTTTAAACCAAGAAATAATACTTTGTGTGTATAGTGATAATTAATAGTTAATTAATTATCCAGTAAAATAATAAATGGACGTTTATTATTTAAGAGAGAGATTAAATAGCAATTAGATATTTAATTAAGATGTTTGGTTAAAGAAATATTAATTAATAGTTAATTAATTAATAATAATCAAACTAGAGGGTTTGTTTTTGTTAAAATATCAAAGTTATTGACCTTTGAACCGGGCTTATGGGCTTAAGGGCCTTAATCCTTTATTTAAGTATAAATAAGGATTAAACCTTAGAAATTTTAATTAACCTAATACAATTAAAACATAAGAAAAAAGGTCAAAAGCTAAAACACTCCCCTATCTCTCTCTTGTGGTCGGTGGTCGAACAACACCTCCCCACCACCTTTTGGCGGCGGTCGACGGCGGTGACGGCGGCTTTTTCCAACGATCGAACCCCACGGTCTGAGACCCCATTGCGGCGGTCCCTTGTTCTCGGCAGCCATTGCGGAGGACCAAAAATCCGGCGGCTTTTGGTGTTACACACACACGGGACTCGTTTTGTGGTGGGTATTATTGTATTGGCGGTCTAGCAGCCAGTTTACGGGTGCAATAGCTGTGTATCCCCCTATAGTTGTCAAAGGGTATATTTTCTATTCTTTATTTAGTGTTGTATATATATAAATATCTGTTTAATAAGATTAAGTATTGTTTGCCCTGTTTCTGTTAGTCTATTATAACAAGTGATTCAAGTAATATGTAGGATAGATGAAGGATTGCATATGTAGAACTAGAGAGAATGTGTAAAAACACCATGAAAACACATAGTTCTTTATTTCATTGTGTGCAAAACCTTAGCTATTACAATAGCTATATCCCTATATATACTCCATGAGTATATTACATAAAAACTCCTATTTCTATACAATTTATGAATTTACATTCTCCCTACATGATCTAGTTGTGATCTTGGGCATGAGATTTATGTTTATTTTCCGTTGTGCATTTGTACCGTGTAAATCCCAACAAGTCTTAACAGGTTGGTGTAGATTGTTGTGAAACTTTTAGTCCAGTGGTTAAACCATATACCGTTCAAACGATATTGAGTATTGCTTTTTCTCATTCTTGGTCCATCCATCAACTATATGTCAATTTGGACGAGGTGGTATATATGCATAAACCTATGGGTTTTCGGAATATCAAGTATCCTAATCATGTGTACCTACTTCAAAAATCTCTCTATGGACTCAAACAGGCACCAAGGGCATGGTATTAATGTTTTACTGATTTTGTTGCTACTTTGTGGTTCACTTATAACAAGTATGACCACTCTCTATTTATCTATAAACATGGTAAAGACATGGCGTACATTCATTTATACGTCGATGATATTATCCTTACCACTTCATCCGACCATCTGCGGCAGCAAATCATGTCACTTCCGACCAAGGAGTTTTCGATGAAAGATCTTGGTCTGGTAAGCTATTTTCTCGATATCTCTGTAACACGTTCTTCTAATCATCTTTTTTTTTGTCACAAGAAAAATATGCAGCGGAAATTCTTGAACGTGCCGGTATGTCCTCTTGTAATCCCACAAGTACACTGGTTGATACAAACTCGAAATTGAGCTCATCATCCTGCACGCCAATTGATTATCCAACCTCATACCATATCTTAGCCGGGGCACTTCAATATTTAACGTTTACTCGCCTCGGATATTTCATACGCAGTCCAACAAATATGAATACATATCCATGATCCACGGACTTTACATCTTAATGCTCTCAAACGGATTCTTGGTTACGTGAATGGTACAATTTCTCATGGCTTATACTTATTGAAATCTCCTTTCCGTTCCATAGTGTCTTACACGGATCAGACTCGGGAGGATGCCCCGACACACGACGATCGAGATCCGGGTAATGTGTTTACTTGGGCCATACCCTGATCTCTTGGTCCTCCAAACGCCAAACAACACTATCTTGATCTAGTGCTGAAGCTAAAAACCGCGGCATGGCTAATGTAGTATCAGAAACATGTTGGCTGCGCAATTTTTGCTAGAACTACAACATCCACTTCGATATGAAACTATTGTCTATTCTGACAATGTTAGTACCATCTATCTTGCCGGAAATCCCGTTCAGCACCAAAGGACCAAGCATATCGAAATGGATATTCATTTTGTACGTGAAAAAGTTCAACGGGGCCAACTTCGTGTGTTACACATGCCATCGCGATTTTAAATAGTCGACATTTTTACAAAAGGCTTGCCTCAAATTTTATTTGGAGAATTTTGATCCAATCTTAGTATTCGACCTCCTCCCGCTACGACTGCGGGGGTATATTAGTGATGTATATCTTGTAAATATCCTATATTTCGAAATTTTTGTAAAGGGATAACATTCCGTTATTTGTAGCATTGTTAGTTAGGTAATTGTATCCTATATATATTGATTGATGGTTGAATGAGAAGGGCAACACATTCATTCTATATTCTCACAATAATAATAATAATAATAATAATTTTTATTATTATTATTATTATTATTATTATTATTATTATTATTATTATTATTATTATTATTATTATTATTATTATTATTATTATTTGTTCCTTCTTAAAACATAGGCAATGAATTTAATAAAATAGTATAAAACCTAGATTATTTGAATATGAACGAGGCAGGGTGAATACACAACATTTTTCTAAACTACACTTTTACCGCAATTATAACCTGAACTTTAGTTTTCTTTCCAATATAAATATTTGTGTTTTAATGTTGAATATGATATCTTATTAACTTTATTTCTATTTTCTGTCGCAACGCGTGAAGCACGCTAACTAAATTATTCCTAATTGTGAGTTTTTTTTGTCATATTCATTTTTGTTAAATGGTCTAATATGGAACAATACGTATTAAAAACTTTTATATATTTACTTTTATTCTTTTATTTAGTGATAAAATTTTGAAAATTTAATTTTAAAAAGACTTATATACTGATTAGAACCGATTCAAAATGATCAAGCTTAAAAGATAAATACCAATTTAAGATGGTAAGTATAACTGTTACAATTTTTATTTTTAACTGGTGGTGCTGGTGGACACTTCTTATTAGCACACACGCTTCACATTGTTTTCTCCTCATTTGTGACAGTTATATATTTAGTTTGGAGATCTTTCATTTGGTGCGGAGTTGCACATTTATGTACCCCGGTTGATATTAGGATGTATTCCCTTTGATCCTTGTTTTCTAATGGGATCCTCTCAGAGTCTTTTGTTTTATGCATAATCTAATATTTTAAGGGTAGGGTTGGGTCTTGGGTTGGTGTCATAAGGGGGAGAAAGTAGATTATAACCGTTACTTATTTTGTTTGGCTTGGTGTTAATGATTGGGCACATTCTATATTGCACACACGATTACACCTTGCTTCCTTCTTTCGGTAACAGTTATTATTAGGTTGGAGGTTTTTCTTCTGGTGCGGAGTTGCACAGTTGATTCTCCTATGGAGTTATGAGGGTAGTTTTCCCTTTATCTGTGATTCTTCGATCAGATCATCTCTTGAGCCCCAGAGTCTATTTCTTTTTTGGTTCTTGTCTTGACTTTGTTTGGTTTAGGCTGAAACAGGTGATTAAGTCGTGAATATATGATGTTTTCAAATGCTGAAGATTCGAGATCTTTGATGCTTCTTTTCTTCCAAAAAGAGATATATCACTTATGGAAGTATGTGAAGACAAGCTTGGTTTGGTTTAGTTTGTAAGGAAGTTATTGAAGTTATGATCTTTTGAGATTCATTGGAGGATGAGATCAATGACTTTGGTTTCAAGATTACAATTGTTCATCAAGATTAAGTTGGTTTTGAGGTTTTCATGGAAAGGTTTGGTTCGGATGACAGCGCTAATACCTTGCTACTTGTTATAACATGGTCTATTTTAGTCTGATTTTGATAGCACGTCTTTGTTGAAAGGCATATGGTTTTCGATCGTTTGTATTTTATTTGCTTCGGAACACTATTGTACTCTTATATTGGTCTCAACCATTGAGACCTTTTAATTAAATCTTTGCTTTTCAAAAAAAAATTTAAGATGGTAAGTAATGGGTACGTATCACATATCCTATATATATCCTCATGATGTTTTTGAGGAAAACTTTCCTACCGAGGAGTTTGATCAAATATATGAATGAACTTTGATGCTATAAATAAAAACTACTAACTTTTATCACATAAATGTCACTATTTCTAAAGACTTTTTCATGCATGTTAAATGTAGTTTCTCATAAGGATTATTTTTTTATAAAAAAGTTATATCTCAAAGTCTAATTTATTAAACTTAATATTTTAAAAAAATTACAAAAAATTTCTATCTTAAAGTCTAATTATTAAACTTAATATTTGAAAAACCAACACAGTGTACCTCAAAGTCTAATATAGTTAAAATTAACATCTAAAAATAATCTTATGTCCACCAATACCTTGTAGGATTGTATGACACATGGTAGATTTGTGTGACGATTAGTAGTGGACGAGGCTCGGTTTTGCATATTTTCTTGGGGTTTTTAAATTTGATTTTTCAATAGATGTGTATTATAAAGTTTGTTTATGTAAGTATACCTGTTTGATACAGAGATAGATGAACAAATCTTCCACCTTATATATACAAACAACACAATCAAATCAATATCATGGATAATTTAGCCAGGGTTCTTGGTTGCTAAATCCAATAAAGTTAAAATATTAGACGTGTTTTTGTTCAAATGTATTTTACATATTCCTATAATTTGACATGCTATGTTATAAACAAATGGGTCTCAATTATGTTACTATCAATATATTTTCATGTGTACTTCTCGAACTTGCCATATATGTTATAAATGATAGACAATTCATACTTCTAAAATTTGTTAATTTATCATTAATTTGCAGGTTGCTGGGTAACCCACACGTGAATGATGATTGTTTATATGAGGAAGGAGGACATAAAGTATCAAATTTATAATCTAGAATAACGTTTATGCCTAACTCGGGATTCTCCTTAAACGACGCAATGCGCGAGTAATAAACGTGTTGGTTTGTATATATTATAAAATGTATTTGTTGAAACCCCGCGAGCCGCAATGCGCGGGCACCAAAACCTTGTTACTTACGATAAGGAAACTTTAAGGTTCGTTTCATGATGTGGTTGATGGAAGTATAAATTAAAAATCCCACTACAACAAATATATTGATTATTCACACTTTTTTATAATATTTTTACACTTTAAATGTAAAGAATTATAATCAAATGTGAAAAAATAGGGTGTGACAAATTTATTTGTAAAGTTCACATGTAAAAAATGATAAATATAGTTAAAGTATCACATTTGTTAATGTGATTAAATATTTGAAGATTTCACGTTTTTTAATATGAAAATATGAAAATATCTCTATCTTATAAAAGTACAAGCTTTCGAATGTGAACTTTTCTCAATTTCTATTAACTAATATCGTACCCGCGTAATGCGGTGACAACATATAATTCTCACTCGATAGCATGTCTATTTTCGATAAAGTAAGGGTACCATATTCACGCAGTATGTTGATGTTGAATAGTTTTCATCCGCAATATTTATACTTTTTTCTGCTTTTCAGTTTTCTTTATTATTAACTTTGATTTAATTTGTTATAATATATTATAGGTTACAAATCATTTTGTGTTGAGTTCACTTTTTTAAAACATTATTTATAATGGAATGTTTAGTTATTATAATGGTAATTAAGAATATAAATATGTCCCTTTAGTTGTTTCCTTTTAGGTTTAAATGAGGGTATATTAGTAATTTCATCTTAATTTTTAAGAGTTTAAGCAAATGTGTTAAATGTTTTATAATATAGTATAGAAGTATAAATTCTTAGTTTTACACATTTATAACTGTGAACTTTTTAAAATCAATATTATACATTTAAAATTGTGAGCTTTTTTATTGTTTTTGCCGATATTTCGTTTAAACTATTCTATGCACTTTTAAGTGTGCATTTTTTTATAATTCAATACGTTTTTAATAAAACGTGAAGAAACTCATATTTATTGTAGTGTCCGTTAAAGAACTTTTGAGTGAGTGCTTGTGACTTAAGTAGTATTTGCAATTCTTGAAGCATTAACAAGAACAAATCTTCATATCATTGAGTTTATTATGGCTACATTATGATAGCATTTATTTTTATCATAGGTAATTGGATGTAGAGATATGTATACTAGCTGAAATTTACACTAATTGAATTTTGAAATTGTAGAAACTTGAGTTTCTAATTCGAGTCTCGAGTTTGGCTCATAAAGTGTTTTACGAAGCTTCTCATAGGCTCGCTAAAACTCGTTTTCTTTTCTTAACAATAGTTAATTAATAACGATTTGAACCTAATTTTTACTTTTTATTCTACCATTTTAGTGATTATAAAAACAAATTCATATTCGTTTGAGCTCGCGAGTTTAAACGAGCACGGTATACAAGGCTCGGGTTTTTGCTCGTTTAATAAATGAGCGTTAATCTACCTCGAGCTTGTTTATGTTTGGCTCGTTTCGAGCTTTTAAAAATCCGAGCTCGAGTAGCCCACGAGCAGCTCGGCTCATTTTGATAGATTGTGTGCAGAGATAGTGTACATGTGTCATCATATCCATGAACACTATGAGTCACTAAAGGATCACACAGCTGCACACCCAACTGATTGATCCAGGAAACAGTACATTGTGTGTAAAACAGATAATATAGTCAATTAATTATTAAGAGAGAAAATAAAAAATAGACATTTATTATTAAAGGGAAATATTAAATATTAGTAAATATTCAATATAATAAAGTTTGGTTAGAACAAAAAGAACACAAACACACACACTCTCTCTCTCCCTTGCTCTCTCATTCTCGAACGAACACCACCACCACCCTCTCGGTGGTCGACGGAGAACATAAGGCGGGGACCAGCGGTGGTCGGTAGCCACCTTCGGCAGATGACGACGGCGTCCTGCGGCGGCGATTTTTCCAGAGATCAAACCCACGGCCCGAGCGACCCCTTTGTGGCGGTCTAGCTCTCTGCGGCGGTCGATACAAACCAAAAGGCCACCCGGCTTTTTGGTGGTTTATACACACACACGGGTATTGTTTTGTGTAGGCGGTCTAGCAGCTTGTTCACGCGGTGCAGTAGCTGTGTATCCCCCTCTAGTAGTTCAGGGTATAATTCTATCTTTTTTTTATACTGTTATGGACTTATATGCATAATATATCTGTTATAATTATGATTGGTTGTTCTTTTTTCTCACCTGATCCAGTTGTGATATTGGAATGGGTTTTATGTTATTATTATTCCGCTGTGTTTGTTGTACACTGTAAATCCCAACAATGGAATAAGATCCTTCTTCTAGGCTCGGTGGGGACCAGTTTTTCATGATTATATATTGTTTATATATGTGTGAAACTGATATTGTGGTTAAGATCAAGTTTCTGATATTGTGCTTTAATATTATTTATATATATATATATATGTGTGTGTGTGTGTGTGTGTGTGTGTGTGTGAAACTTTTAACTTTGGTTTAGGATCAAGTTTTGATCTTTTTACCATTTAAAGTTTTTAGTTTATTGTTTTTATATGTTTGCATATATTAACTGCATGAAACTTGGTATTTGGCAAAAAGTCAAAGTTTTTTATTTTTAGCCAATTACAGTTTCTAGTTTATTTCTATTAATATTTATACATATATTGTGTGTGAAACTTGGTTTTTGGCAAAAAGTCAAAGTTTTGACTTTTAACCAAACAGAGTTTCCAGTTTACATGTTATATATATATATATACATATATATATATATATATATATATATATATATATATAAATATATATATATATATAATATATAGGAAAAAGTTCATGCGAGAACCTTTCTTAGTGCGAGAACCGCGATAACCAATCTGAGCCGTCAAATTCCCCCTCCTTCAATGTCATTGCCCACCCATGAATTCCTTACATGCACCCTGCCACACTCTATCCCTCCACGCTCACTATCCATGAAACTTCCCATATCCAAGGAACGGCCGAGATTAGTTCTCGCGGTTCTCGCACTAACAACGGTTCTCGCATGAACCTTCCCCTATATATATATATATATACATATATACATATATATATATATATATATATATATGTATATATATATATATATACATATATATATATATATATATATGGGCAAATTACGCGAAAATACAACAAACTATATCGAAATTGCCATTGTATAAAAGCAACTTAAATTTTTATCAAAAAATATGACAAACTTTAAATTTTTGTTCATTGTATGCAACTGGTAACCTGATAATCAGGTTACCGGTAAATTTTTTTTTTAAAATTTCTTTAATTAAGATATTCATATGTTCTTGGTGTTCTTCAAGGTATTCTTTAAACTTTCTTAGTTGTTGATGAAGAACAATCAAGTTAGTGAGGAAGAATAAATCGAAACAAAATCAGTTGATAACTAAAGTGAGGAAGAACTAATCAAAACAAAATCAGCTGATAACTAAAGCAAACAATTATATATCTTTAAGCAACAAATCTTGAACAATAACTACATGAATGCAAACCCTGAACAAGATGAAAAAGATGAAGCTGTTGAACCTGATGTGGAACACACCACCACCGCCGTCACCTTCAACCCACCACCACCGCCGTCACCTTCAAACGCCACCACCACCGTCACCTTCAACCGACCACCATCGCCCTCTCAGTCCTTCAAACCCCACCACCGCCGTCACCATCAACCCACCACCACTGCATCTCCATTCGAAAACCCTAAATTTGAAAACCCTAAATTCGAACAACCACTCCAAATCAACAAAAGAATCCCTAAATTCTCACCTTCAACAAGAGAAACCCTGATCTGCACCGCGACCCTCTTCGAAATCCAGATCTGCATAAGCAATCCAGATCTCGCCATCACCGACCTTGCGAAATCCAGATCTGAACCACGACCCTCTTCGAAACCTAGATCTGCATAAGCAATCCAGATCTCGCCGTCACCGACCTTCCGAAACCCAAATCTGCATAACCCAGATCTGCTATGATGTGGCGAGAGGCGGAGGTGACGGGAGTCAACGGTGGGTGGTGGTCTAGGAGGCGGCGAGGTGCAGGAAAAAATTAAGAGGAGGAGCAATGGTCAGAGAGAGAAGTTGTATAGAGAGAGAAACCTTTTTCAACTTAATTCATTTGTAGCATATAAAGCTTGATTAAGATAATCCCACAAATTAAAAAAATTAAGAAAATTAAAATATTAGTCGCCGGAATCTGGAAATAATTGCCGGAATCTGGAAATAGTTGCCGGAAACCGGTTGGTATAGGGTGACCTCCAATAGCAGGTCATCTTGCATACAATGAACAAAAATTTAAAGTTTGTCGTATTTTTTGATTAAAAATGAAGTTGGTTGTATACAATGGCAATTTCGATATAGTTTGTTGTATTTTCGCGCATTTTACCATATATATATATATATATATATATATATACATATATATATATACATATATATATATATATATATATATATATATATATATATATATTTGTATAAATTGTGTGAAACTTGTAGTTATTAAAAGTTGAAAGTTCTTGAATTTTTTAAAATCAAGTTTCCAGCTTTATTATTATTTATTTAATAATTCTGAAGTTTAACCTATGTGGTATTAGGGTTTAGGGTTTAGGGTTTAGGGTTTAGGGTTTAGGGTTTAGGGTTTAGGGTTTAGGGTTTACAAGTTTCACACAATTTATACAAATATATATATATATATATATATATATATATATATATATATACATATATATATATATATATATATATATATATATTTGTATAAATTGTGTGAAACTTGTAGTTATTAAAAGTTGAAAGTTCTTGAATTTTTTAAAATCAAGTTTCCAGCTTTATTATTATTTATTTAATAATTCTGAAGTTTAACCTATGTGGTATTTTTGTTTTTATCCAATTTAAGATATATAACAAAAGGCCCAGTTTAGGGGCCCAGGTTGGATCTTTGGGATTAACACAAGACCAGTTGTGTTTTGGTGTTTAGATTCAAGTTCTGAATCATCCTGGAATTATATATTTGTATTATGGTTGTAATGCGTGTATTATTATAATTTAGTTTTTCGGTACGTGATTGGATGATGATTATTGTTTAATAAGCCAAATGCCTAAAACCTAGTGGATCACCTTGTGGTTGTTTTATTTTCTTGCTATGGTTGGTCTACATTTATTATTTATCTGGTGTGATGAGGCCTATGTGCCACTTACAGCCCCTATTCAATTTTGTAAAAGTATTAGTTTTAGCGGGCCTGCGTGCTTTTGAATTATTATATAATAGGGCACTACTTTTATCAAAATTGTAATAGGTTAGTTCGATATTTGTAAATGGAATAGTGGAGGCAATCAAGACAAGAAGCAAGACAAAGAGAGAGGATGCTATGGATGTTGGATCCAGCGGGAGCATCAAGACATTCCATCCCATGTGTGTTGTTTGTGATCCACTTAAAGTTTGACCACAGGGGTACTTCTTTTTTAATTAAGTACCAGTGATTGTCAAAAGGCGTTATGTTTTTCGGCTTATTATTATTATTAATTCCGTGGTTGTGTTAATTATATAGTGCACACTCGTCAATAAAACCATATACAAATGTATAAATTCTAATTATAAGATGAAAAGTTTTTCACTTAAGAAGATAATAGTTTTACAAGTCTTGTAAAATTGTTAAAACTGGCAAAATATTTTTTAAACAAATTAACCCTTTTTCAAAATCTTAGACCAGTAGTGCTACCCATCTAATGGTACACCTTTCGTGCTCCCGGTACCTTGGTGTGTTGTCGTGCCTAAACCGTGCACACCTGGGTTCAATCGATGTGGGGAGGGGGTGAAAGACGTTGCGATTCCCTGATGTGACGGGCCAGAGTTCACCCCGTCTTAGATAGTGAGGACTATTTTGGCGATTCCCTGATGTGACGGGCACAAAGTGCACTTAAGAGGACTAAATATGTACAAATTATGTTTCATTCGATACCCCAAAGATATAGAAGTCGTGTTTCGGATTAAATGTGATCGGTATGGTTTATACCCACCAGAAATAACACGGGGTCGGTGTTGTCGTGCCCAAACCGTGCACTGGCACGTGTGAAATATGGATCCTATTCTAAAATATATTTATTTAAAGGGTTATAAATTATTTTGGAGGAATTAATTACTGAAACGTTTATTTCTTGCTTTTTACTGTAGATGTCAATTATATCTATTATACCGTTTTATTCACCTCAGGAATCTCTTACTCTCATCATGAAAAAGTGGAAGCTTTCAGGTCCAAACTTTATGGTTTGGAAGTTGCACTTTAAGAACATCCTAAGGGCACAAGGAAGGTTGTACACAGTTGATAAGTCCCCTCTAGCACAACCCGACTTATCTGCTCACGATGAAGAGTATAATACATATTATAAGCGTCTGTCTGATGAATCTAACGTCATGTCAATTCTGATACTTTCCACAGAATCTGAGTTCTCGGATGAACTCAAGACTAAGTCTACCTTTGAGGTCGTGCAGGAACTAGAGGAGCGTTTCAAGAACAGTAAGCGCTGTGGACGCTTTCTGCTCATGAAGGATATTCTTTCATAAGTGATGAAAGAAGGGCAGTCTTTGAGTGATCATCTCATTAACATGAGAAGGTTGTTTGATTGCTTAATAATTCTGGGATCACAAGTCAGTGAACATGAATTTGTGATGCTTTTGGTCGGATCTCTAACAAGCCACTATCAGACAAAGGTAGTGAATAAGTTTGGAGAATCATAAACAACAGTAGTTGGTATGCACGAGTTTCTAATGTGCATGGATGACCAGATGCACCCAGACTTACCTGATGCAATAGTAGTTAAATCAATGGAAGAAGATGACTGGATTGATGAGCTGCTAGACATTTGTTGCCCACTTTGCGGTAACAAGGATATTTGCGAGCACTCACTCCACATTGATCAGCTGGACGTCGGGTCTACCGACGGGTCATGTATCTTTATGATAGATTTCTTAGTTACTTCTTTTTAATCATGGTTACTCGATATCGGATGTGGTCATCACATTTGCAATCACTTGCAGGGATTCAAGAGTAGTAGGAAACTAAGAAAGGGGGTCATGGACCTACGGGTAGGAGAAGGCTCCATCATTGGTGCTAAAACTGTAGGAACTTATTGTCTCAGGCTACCTTCAGGATTAATTTTAGAACTAGAAGATTTTTATTATGTTCCTAGATTAATCAAAAATGTAATCTCGTATGATTTATTAATAGACATTGGTTTTACCTATCAGTTGGTAGAAAAAACAATTTTGTGCTTTAGAGATGATCTATTTTATTTTAAAGCAAGTTCAAAAAATGGTCAATAACATGATAAATCTACAAGATGACAAGGAAATCTATCATATAAGTAAAAGGTCAAAGGACACTTTGAACCAAACTTACCTTTGGCATTGTCGGCTCGGACATATTAATAAGATACGCATAGAGCAACTTCATGAAGATGGAGTTCTAGGGTCATTTGATCTTGAATCAATTGACAATTGCGAATCTTGTTTGTCCGGAAAGATGACAATGAAACCTTTCGATAGCTTTAATGAAAGATCTAAGGAACTGCTAGGGATAATATACACAGATGTGTGTTGTCCTTTCAGTCAAGAAGCTAGAGGAGGATACCGGTACTTCATTACCTTTGCTGACGATTTCAGTAGGTATGGTTATGTGTATCTTATGAGACAAGTCTGAAAGTTTTGATTTCTTCAAACAGTTTCAGAATGAAGTACAAAACTAGCATGACAAGAAGATAAAACTACCGGGGTGGTGAATATCTGCGCCAAGAGTTTGACGATCATCTAAAAGAATGTGAGATTGTTTCACAACTCACACCTCCGTATACGCCACAGTGGAATGGTGTGTCAAAAGGAGGAATAGAACCTTGCTTGACATGGTTCGTTTTATGATGAGTTGAACTAGTTTACCAATATCGTTTTGGGGACATGCACTCGAAACGGATGCTTTTATGTTGAACCAAGTACCAACAAAATCTGTGGAGAAAAGAAAGACACCATTTGAGCTATTTGAAAAGATTGTGTGCAAGGATAGTGTATACGTGTTATCGCATCCATGGACACTACTGTTAGAACTATATTATTGGAATATAATTGGAGTTCAAACAATAGTGAGGGTGCTTATTGTAAATATACCTTATAGTTATATAACCCTTGTGCTACACAAGGAAATGTAAGGGTTGCCACACTTACATGATATAAACTATGTGTGTTCTAAGGTGAAAACGAGATTCTCTCTCAAGCTTATCATAGTTATCTTAGCAATCCTTCAATCTACCGCTTGTTTATCCCTAACAACTACGAGTCACTAAAGGGTCACACAGCTGCACACCCAACTCATGAACCAGGAATAAATCAGTGTGTATAAAATAGATAATTAACAGTTGATTAATTATCAGGAAAGGGGGAATTAATAAATGGATATTTATTAATAAAGAGAAAGGATAATTAAATATTAGTTAAATATTTAATAAATAAAGTTTAGTTGGAAAATTATTAATTAACAGTTGTTTAGTTAATAATAACTTAACTTGGAGGGCTTATACTGTAATAGGATTAAAGTTATAGATTATGGACTGTGCTTTAAGGTCCAAGAGCTTAGGCCTAGAGAATATCTATAAAAGGGCTTAAACCTTAGTTTAAACCTAATTCAAACTAATCAAAGTTATCTAATCCTAAACAAACACAAGCCTCCTCCTTCTCTCTCTCTCTCTCTGCGATCGTCCGAACACCACCCGAAGGTGGTTTCGGGTTTTCTCCGGCGGCGGACACCGGCGGCAGGCGGCGGCGGCGCACGGGGGCCACGGCGGTGGTGGCCTGCGACCTTAGCGCCGCGAAACCCTAGGCCGGTTTTTGTCTGGTATTATTTATACACACGTGACATTCAGTTTTGGCGGTCTAGCAGCCAGTTCAAGGGTGCAGTAGCTGTATATCCCCCTTCAGCAGATTTCAAGATATAATTGTTATATTTTAGAAATAACTATTTTAAACCTGTGTATGTTGCATGATATATCTGATTTATGATTCCGGTATTGTTTCCCCACCTGATCCAGTTGTGATCCTCGGAACGGGATTTACAAGTTTTATATATTCCGTTATGCATGTTTGTACCCTGTAGATCTCTACAGTGGTATCAGAGCCTTCTTCTAGGCTTAGTGGGGAACAAGGTAATCATATATATATATATATATATATATATATATATATATATATATATATATATATATATATATATATATATATATATATATATACATATATATATATATATATGTATATGCTTTGCGAAAATTAGTATTATGCTTTGGATCAAGTTTCTGATCTGTTACCTGATTAATCTTCCATTTCTGTTGATTAAATATATTGTTTATATATTTGTGTGAAACTTTGTGTTGGTCCCTTGGTGAGAATAACAACAAGCAATAGATGTGTAGAAGGGGGGTTGAATACACTTTCTGCAGAAATTGAACAAATAAGTAAAGTGTTACACAAAGTAAATCAAACCACAATCGAATGCTTTGCTTTTTATTAATAAGAAGATGATTACAGACTCTATCAAGTAAGCAACTCTTGATATGTAAACACCTAATATAAATCTCTTAAACTTTCAAACTTAGCTATCTATAATCAACTTATGGTTATAGATACTGACGATTCTCTAAACAGGATTTAATCACAGATTGAAAACTTACCAATCTCACAACTAATGTGAGTATTCAAACACACGAATAGCTTGGCAATCTGTGAATATCTTGATCACGTTGAACTTACAAACAGTGATTCAAGAATCGTAACACATACGGTTGAGGTGAAGTGTTTGACTCTGCAACACTTAGTCGTAATCGTCGTTGTAGTCGTACCTCTAAACTTATCAGGAAGATAAGTATTTATAATCCTGTTCCTACGGTTCCTAAAAAACTAGACTAATCCTAATTTGCTAACTAACTACCGGATAACTCGGAATCTTGAATCTTGAATCTCCAATCTTCAATCTTGATTCTGGAGTCTTCTTATCCTTCCCGTAGATATAGAGAGTTAAAAAGATAAATTTAAAACATATTTAAATTTTCTTTAGGCTGACTTCTTACTCGGACTGAGTTACTCAGCTTGAAACTCATCAAGCTGAGTTCTTCGAGAACAAACAAACCAACATGAAGTAACACGTATATTATTAAACTCATCCTTATAAGTCCTAAGAGTTAACTAGAACTTATTTAGCAACTCTGCTGAGCTGACTCAGTATATACGCTGAGTCACTCAACTTGAAAAACATCAAGCTGAAAGCTCAATATATCTTAGGTGACATACACAGCTTATCACACATAGTGATAATCTTACTAAGATACAGTATAAGCTGATCAAACATATGCTCAGCTTATATACAGCTTATGCTCAGTCTGAAACACTACATGTGCTCAGTATGACTAAGCTCCATAATTCTGTTTAAGTTGTATCTAGAACATATCTAACAAATTTAACTTTGTCTCATCAAATTTCAACTAATGAGATCATCTTCCCAACAAACTCCCCCTATTTGATGATGACAAAACCACCAAATAGTTCTTAAGTTTGCTTAACAGAATTATGGTTTAAATCTCAAACTTATTAAGATTTTATGTTTTAACTAATCAAATATTAATTAAACATATCAATTTTAAGTGGAACATACCAACTTTAAGTTGAACACACCAACTAAATACATTAATGAATAAGAACTAATCAGTTATTCATTCAAGCTGAACTTATTAGACTAATAATTATAAATATATTATAACACAGTTGAACATATCAAACTCACACTTGTATTAATTGAACGTATCATAATACAATATTTTTTTTATCACTAAGATCAAGCACACTTAGTGCTTACAAAATTAGAACTAATCTAATTTATACAATAGAACTAATCTATTATCTTATGAACTCAGGATGTAGAAGTTCCCAGTTGATAATTTCTTTGGTTATTTCATACAGAAACTTCTCAACTTCTACATTCCCTTTAGGTTCTTTCTGTTGAACTTTGATGATTTTATTCAGTTTGTATTTTATAAGTTGGTTTGAACTATCACCACCACAACAACTTCTAAAGTGCAAGGCATCCTTAGTTTTTAGATAACAAACTTCATCCAGTTTAATAAAACTAGGTTTGCCTGCCTGATCCTTATACATAAACCCCTGAACTGGTGTATCAATAAATTGATTTTCTTTGAACTCCACACATTCAGGTACCTCAAACAATTTCTCCCATTGTAGACCAGGAACTGGAACATATCTCAGCTTCTCAGCTCTATTTATCAGCTTGGAAACTTCAGCAAAGATCTCTTGCTTGATTTGGCTTCATTTGAACCTCTTGAGCATCATCATTATTCTTTTCCATTCTATGTAGCCCATCCTGTGAACATATCTCAGGTCCATCCCCATTGTAGATTTATCTTCAAATTCAAAGTTGAGGATGATGGCTCCGTTGATTCTGCTCAAGGTCATGCCTTTGATCTCTTCACTGGCGCTTCTTCTGAAATAACATTCTTGAATTTCTGCATCAGTATATGGGACAGGATCAGGTCTTGGACCAGTGTAATCAGCTTCAGCTTGAGCTAAAGCTTTTTTCAATTTTTCTCTTTCTTGGCCCCTTACTTCCTTTTCTTTTCTCTACTTCAATTCAGCTACAGAGATTCCAAGCTCATTTGCCTCTTCTTGCTCGAGCATCTCTATCAATTCTCTTGTAGCTTTTTCTTCTTCTGTCTCTGGTTCAGTCTCAGAAAACTCTTCAGCCTCAGATTCAGATTATGTTACTTTTTGTTTCTTGGCTGCAAGTTCCTCTGCTTCTGTTTCCAGCTCCCCCTCAAGCTGAGCTTGCCTCTTTGCTCCTTTTGACAGTGCTAGTAGAGCTTCAGCTTGAACTAACTCAGCATCAGCTTCAGCTTGAGCCTTCTCCCCCTTTTTGTCATCATCAATAGGGTTTGAAGTCCTCTGTTGTTGGAGTGCAGCAACTGCAGAGGCAATCTCTTGAACATCCTTTGTCAGTTTCTCAAGCCGTTGATAAATTTGGCGCTTGTGCTTTTTCTGCTTGAGATGGAACAAACCAAACTGAGCAGCAACACATTGCTTCAGTTGTTCAATGCCTGAGGAGGCAGATGCTTCTGGATGAGATTGACTTTGGTGATTAGACTCAGAGTTGATATCCTATGAATTGTAAGAGTCCAACACAATAAGTGGTGAGTGTGTGGGAGCATCATCCAAGGGTTAGTGTTTACCCTCAAACTCATTTGCACCAGAGGTTGGACCCTGTGAATCACCTTGCTATGTAGATGAAACATTGACAGGTCGTGCTTGTGGGTGTGAGAAGTGAAGAGAAGTAATGGGGCTAGAAACGTGAAGTGTATGGGTATGTGATTGGCTAATTTGTTTGGAGGGGGGTGAGTGACCATGGGGATTGGTTTGATCTTCAATGTTACCTAAGTGTGTCTGCTTAGGCACAGTAATAGGCTCTCCCATGGCACTGGAGAGTGTGGGCTAAGTAGACACCACACCCGGTTTAGGCTTGAGGGTTGATATGAGCTTCGAGGTTGACACCTGAAGAGTAGGCGTCTCCCCCTCAACTCCTGGCGGTGGAGAGATCAGTGATCTCAGCTCTAGTGATGCCTGTGGGATTGGCACCACCTGTGGCAGTTTTTCTTGTATAGGTACGGATATTCTCCCTAGCAGTAGTGGGCATACTAGGGATGGCTTCAGAGTGGGATTGTAGATGGAATGAAGGTGGAGGAGATAGGTTAGACTGGGTTGGGTTTACCACAGCCTTATCTCCAAATGTAGATGAAGAATAATGAGAAGAGAGAGAAAGTGGAAAGATATTACCAGAAGCAGCTTCAATATTTGCTGGTTCAGCCTGACCAGAGTACTCAGCGTGAACCTCTGTGTCAGCTCGGGAAGCTCTCCCTTGATTGGATCCCTCTTCTTCACTTTCAGAAGAAGCTACCTCAGCTATCAGAAGCATGGGTTCACTTAGACCCTCTTGCTCTGGGAAGATGTCATTATTGAACATCTTGGAGCTGAGTGTAGGAAACAGGAACACATCCTGATCAACTTCGTAGAGTCTTGTCCCCAGCTCGGCTTCAAATCCCAAGGATAAGTACCTTATGAAAGGTACATGAAGATCCCTTGTGGTCTTCATCACTTGGACCCTGAGTTCGTTGAAGATGAGCTGAGCATAATCCTAATTGCGTGCAAAAGTATATGTTGTACATCAGCTGTGTCTCGAACTCGTTAACCTGGTCCAATCCTCCAACCTGGGTACCAAGTGAACGGATCACTGTGGACACCATGAAACCCCAACTGGTTGGAAAGGTGGCCTTTTTGATAACACCCTCTGTCTGTGGGTGACCCATTCTGGGTAGGACTGACCTCGCCATCTGCCTCGTCACCGCAGGCTCGAACTCATAAGATTGAGGGAGTTGAAGAACCTCCCTTAGCCTGTTTACTGTGAGAGTGATCGTCCTCTCTCCATTCAGCACTGTGACCCGAACTTCGTCATTGTTTTGGTCGTAAACACACGTATACCAAAACTCCAGCAGATGCTGAGGAACCACATGCAAAGGTGCGCCAGTAAAAACGAAAGCCAATGGGCATTTTCGAATGTAATTTACCCATGGTTTGTATCCCCTGTTAATTTTGCGTTGAGGAATTGCAAGGCAGACACGCTGATTGTTTATTTTGATCAACAGCAATCCATTTTTCTTAAACGTAGCACCCCTGACCATTCTTAAACATAGCACCCCTCTCACTGTCAGAAGAGTACACTGAGTAACTGTTCTATTCGCACGGAGCAATTGAAGTCGCACGTAGCGATATAGGATTCGCACTGAGCGATTTAGGGTTTCGAAATCGATGGAACGAGGAATTGCACGTAGCAGACTGTGGTTGTGGAAGGTATAGAGATAGTTTCAGAAGTATAGTAAGAGTAAACCTCTGAGAATTGGTTATAGGCGATATATATACCTTTCCGAGGAGAGAGAAAAGTTACCGTTAGAATCCCTTTTTACCCGTTACGCCGGAAAAATTTTGGCTTGATGTAACAGTGAGAGGGTAGAAACATATCATCTTCCAACGGATACAAGTGTAAAATAATATTATTAACTCATAATAAGATTATAAACACTGTTAAATTATACCAATACAGAATTGATATACGATGCGATTTGAGACTGACTCAAATAAACATTGACATATGAATTAATGACACGTAGTAATTAAATCATAGTTTGGACACACCAAGCTGAGGAAACTAATCACTCAGCCTAAGTCAAGCACTCAGCTTGAATTGAGCACTCAGCCTGAGAATGAAACTCAGCTTGAGTATAGCACACAGCTCAGGCTCAATGACACATAGTCATTATTGTTTGAGACTTACTCAAACATACATTTTCAACTACACTGAGTAGTCAACGTATGTTTGAAATTTACCAAACGTGTGAACCAATCACACAGCTTGAGTTAAGCACATAGCTCAGACTCAATGACACTTAGTCATTTATGTTTGAGACTTACTCAAACTTACATTTTTAACTACACTGAGCAGTTAAATATGTTTGGAACTTACCAAACCTGTGAACCAATCACACAGCTTGAGTTAAGCACATAGCTCAGACTCAATGACACTTAGTCATTTATGTTTGAGACTTACTCAAACTTACACTTTTAACTACACCGAGCAGTCAAAATATGTTTGGAACTCACCAAACGTTTGAACTCATCATTCAGCTTGACAGGTTATACAGTTAATGAAAACTTATATATAAACTGTGCACTCAGCTTAAGACACTTTGTCTTTGTCAAACTGAAAACTCAGATTCTAGACACTTAGCTAGGGGTTGAGCATACCCAATTCACTTAGCAGATACATAAACCTCTTTTCATCAAGGGGTTTAGTAAAGATATCTGCTAATTGGTCATCAGTGGAGATAAATTTTATGTCAACTTTACCTTTTTCCACGATGTCCCTGATGAAGTGATGTCTAATTTCAATGTGCTTTGTTCTTGAGTGGAAGACTGGATTGTAAGTTATGGCTATAGCACTTTGGTTATCATAGAAGATAGGAGTTTTCTTGAACTCATACCAAAGTCTTGAAGCTAATGCTGCATCCATAGGATTTGAGCACAACAGCTTCCTGCTGCAACATATTCAGCTTCAGCAGTTGAAGTAGCCACTAAGTTCTATTACTTACTAGTCCAGCAGACTAACTTCCCTCCAAGCATTTGACATCCTCCGGTAGTTGATTTTCTATCTAACTTTCACCCAGCATAGTCAGCATCTGAAAAACCAACTAACTCAAATTCAGAGTCCTTTGGATACCAAAGGCCTAGATTTTGTGTACCTTTAAGGTACCTAAAGATCCTTTTCATAGCTTGAAGATGTGATTCTTTAGGATCTGCCTGATATCTTACACAAACACATGTAGCAAACATGATATCAGGTCTTCTAGCTGTCAAATAGAGTAATGTACCTATCATTCCTTTATAGATAGACTGACACACAGACTTACCATCTGAGTCTTTATTCAGCTTGACAGCTGGTGACATGGGTGTTTTCATGGTTGAACTAGAATCAAAACCATATTTCTTTATCAAATCAAGAACATACTTGCTTTGATTGATGAATATTCCATCAGGCTTTTGTTGAATTTGTAAACCCAGGAAATATGTCATCTCACCCATCATGCTCATCTTGTACTTTGTGACATTATTTTGGAGAACGATTCACACAGAGATTCATTTGTGGAACCAAAAATAATATCATCCACATAGATTTGTACAACAATCACCTGTCCTTTACTCTTTTTAATAAAGAGTGTCTTATCTATACTACCTCTGGTGAAATCCATTGATAGTAGATAGTTGGACAGTGTATCATACCAAGCTCTTGGAGCTTGTTTAAGACCATACAAATCCTTGTCTAACTTATTGACATGATGTGCAAACTTTGAACTAACAAAGCTAGGAGGTTGTTTCACATAGACTTCGCCCTGAAGTTTTCCATTTAGGAAAGCACTCTTCAAATCCATTTGATAGACTTTGAATTCTGTATATGCTGCATAGGCCAGCAATAGCCTTATGGCTTCAATTATAGCAACAGGGGCAAAGGTCTCATCATAATCGATTTCTTCTTCTTGCTTATACCCTTGTGCTACCAGCCTGGCTTTGTTCCTAACTATCACTCCATCCTTGTCCATTTTATTCCTATAGACCCACTTAGTGCCTATTTCTCTCAAACTCATTTAATTCCTCTTGCATAGCTTCAATCCAATCCTCATCCTCTAAGGCTTCTTCAGTCTTCTTTGGTTCCATTTGAGATAGAAAACCAAAGTGAGCAGCGTAGTTAGCTATAGCCTTTGATCTGGTCATAACCCTCTCTTGGACATTTCCAATGATTTGATCTTAAGGATGGTCTTTGAGGAATTTGAATGTTGTAGTTGGAGAATCTGGTTGTGGATCTGAGTGATGATGAGAACTCTGAGGTGAACACACATCCTCAGTCTCAATGGCAGCATTGTCAACAAACTGATGATCACTGATATCCTTAGTCTGAGTGACTTCAGCTCCAAAAGGATTAACAAACTCATCATCTTTCTCAGCTTGAGAGTCCCTTGGAGCTTGTGATGATTTCTTTGATGGACACACATCATCATCACTATCATCTCCCATGAAATACATAGGATTTCACATATTGGTTTCCTCAGGCTTTTCAAGCTCACTCAGACTAACCAAGCTAGCTTGTCTTTTCTCAGCTTGATCAAGACTGTCTTCATCAAATGAGACATGAATTGATTCTTCTATAGCCTTTCTTCTAGTATTATACACTCTGTATGATTTGGAGATTGAGGAATAACCAACGAATATTCCAGGATCAGATTTGGGTTCCAACTTATGCAGTTGATCTCTTTATTCAGCACATAGCATTTTGAACCAAACACATGGAAATAACCTATATTGGGCTTTCTAGATTTATACATCTCATATGATGTTTTACCATGTCTTTTGACAATGATTGATCTATTTTGGGTATAACAGGCTGTACTGACAGCTTCATCCCAAAAATAAAGTTTCAATCCTGCCTCACATAGCATTGTTCTAGCAGCCTTAATTAGGGTTCTATTTCTCCTCTCAGCAACTCCATTTTGTTGGGGAGTTCTGACAGATGAGAAATTTTGTAATATTTCCTTTTGTTCATAGAAGCTTTCAAGGGTAGAGTTTCTGAACTCAATTCCATGATCACTTCTAAGTTGCTTTACAGACTTACCTTTCTGCAACTCTTCCTGTTTGATAAAACTTATTATCTCTAGGGCAGCCTCACTTTTGGCATTAAGGAATATTACCCAGGTGAATCGTGAGAACTCATCTTCTATCACCAGTGTGTACTTCTTGCCACTTAGGCTTGGAGTACCTATGGGTCCAAACAGATCCATATTCAACATATGCAGTGGGTCTGTTATTGAAAAAATTTTGCTTTGATTTAAAGGACCCTTTATGGTGTTTCCCTTGTTCACAAGCTGAACACAATTTGTCCTTGACAAATGTGATCTTTGGTAATCCAGAGACTAACTCTTTATTGGATAGCATTTTATATTTTTAAAATTTTAATGTGATAAACGTTTATGCCACAACTCAGCTTAGGAACATATTGTGAATACAAGCAGGTTTCAGTATAGGGATCAGCAGAATTAAGATCAAGTAGATACACATCTTTTTCTCTTTTAGCTATTAATACAGGCTTTTCCTTAGCATTATATATTGTTCCTGCTTTCTTCCTAAAAGTAACAATGTTGTCTTCATCACACAATTGGCTGATACTAATCAGATTGTGCTTCAGACCCTTGACATATGCAACCTTCTGGAAAGTAACTTTGCCAGCATGCATCTTCCCATAGCCTTTAGTTCTTCCATAGGAATTGTCTCCAAATGTTACTTTAGGACCTTCGTCTACTTGGAAATAACTAAGAAGTCCTTTCCACCCGGTCATGTGCCTTGAGCATCCACTATCCAAGTACCATTTACTTGAACCCTGCACATGATATAAAAACTAAACACATTAGTTTTATTTGGGAACCCACTTCTTGGTGGGTTCAGATGAGGAGCACTTAGCATCTCCATCTTGTTGAACTGACTGTTCAGCTTGAGCAGGAGCTGAGTCCTGTGTAGACTGATCAGCCAGTTCTTGTTCAGGCCTAGATATTTCAACGTCACAATCCTTAGCCTCATGACCTCTACTTCTGCACTTGTATCATCTTCTTCTTTCAATGATTACAGGAGATAGAGTGTCTAATAATCCTTGTGAGAACTTGCTCTTAGTCTTGGGATTATATGTAGTGGATAACTTTTCAACTTTCTTTGCAAGTTGATTCACTTGATGCTCACTGACTTTGGACTTACCTTTGTCAGGTATTTGTTTGTTATCCTTTTGATTAGAAGCTTGACCAACAAACTTCTTTTCCATGACCTTGGACTTACCTTTGTCATGCTTACTGAACTCACCAGTTTCAACAGGTTTGGACTTACCACTGTTGATCTTCTTAGACTTACCAAGATCTACAACTTTGGACTTACCATTGTTGTGATTTGACCTCTGACTTACAGTAGTCTTCCTATTCTTGTAACTTCTCTCCGAGCCAGATAGAGAATGCTGTCTTTTGAAAGGATTTGGATTAAGCCTTTCTATGACTAAAGTTCTTTAAATAGGCTAAGTGCCTAATCTGTCCAACACAGAATTACCATGCTGTTTGGATGTTGAGCACTCATTTCCATGATCTTTAGCCTTTACAAACATATTGTATTTAAGGTTTTTACCATGTTTCTTCTCTAAGGCTGACTTCTGAGACTCAATCAGTTGTCTATCCTCCTCAGAGTCTGTACTTGCTATCTCATCATCAGCTACATAAGCTGCAGTTTGATAGTCACCTCCAAGTACAACTTTTACCTGTTTAGGAATTTGTTGGTTTATGCACTTTTCAGCAAGCTTTGATGACTTACACCAAGACTCAGTGACCTTTTGAAGTTGGTCAGCTTTGACTTTAGCTTCCTGAAGTTCTTCACTTAGAAGTTTATTAATGTGTCTTTGACATTCAAGATCACATTGTGCTTTCTTACCAACATCAATGAGAGATTGATTTTACTTAATCCCATTATTCATATTAGCTATCTCAGCTTTGAGGTCTTTTTGAGACTTAAGGATGGTCTTGAAATCATTTAACAAATAGTCGAAGGCAAGACCCTTTTCTTCATCGGTGTAAGAGTTGAAATTACTAACCTTGTACATGGAAGCATGATTCCAATCACTAAGCTTGTTGTTCTCCTCAGCTTCCTTCATGTCAGCTTCAAAAGTTGACTCGGACAAACCATAATCAACTTCATCAATTTCAAACTCTTCATCTTCTTGAGCAATTAGACATACATCATCATCTGAGGTAGATGATTCAGTATCCCAGGTTTCAGCATATAATCCTTTTGCACTGGGTTTGTCTTCTGGCTTTCCTTTCTTGAGCTGAGTATATTTCTTCTTGTATTTAATAGCTCTGTAAGCATTCTTATCAGCAACTGATGTTGATTCTTCCTTCTTTAATCTGCACTTAGCAGTAATGTGTCCCTACTTCTGACAGTTGAAGCACATAGCCTTCCTAGGATCAAAAGAACTCTTCCATTTGCCCCTGTCAGATCTTCCTCCTCGCCGTTGAGCTCTTCTCAAACGTCTGGCCAACATAGCCATCTGCTCAATGATAGTCTGAACATCATCAATATCACCTGAGTCTGAGTCTGAGTGATCAGCTTGAGATTCTGACTCAGTCTCAGATTCAACAACTAAGGCTTTGGTACCTTTCTTCTTTTTCTGTGCAACTAATGCAATATCAGCTTTATCCAAAGAATCCTTAAGTTGTTGTTGAGAAGATTTCTTGTGTTTTGTAATCTGTTCGTGATTAAGCAAGAACCCATAGATGGACTGTAGGTTATACATATGTAGTGTTCCTCCAGCCCTCAGTGCTGTGGTTACTTCATTAAACCTTTCTGGTAACACATCCAGAAACTTCAGCACTAGTTCAGCTTCATCTTTCTTCACACCTACACTTTGCAGGTCATTTATCAAGCGGTGAAACCTTATGAACAAATCAGGCAAGGTTTCATTCTTCTTAGAGAAGAAGTTTTCATAGGATCTATTCAAATGATTCTTCTTCTGCTGCTTGACCAGATCAGTACCCTCATATGTAATACTCAATGTATCCCAGATCTCTTTCGCAGTTTGACACCCAGTCACTGTATGCAATATCTCATTTGTCAGGGCATTTGCCAGAACACTCCTTGCCTTGTCATCCAAAGAATGTAATTTCCAATATTCGTTAGTCCAGGATGCAACAGGCTTTCTCATATCCTTTTCAGATCTGCCAGGAGACGAATCACTGATAGTTACAGGAATCTTGGGGATTATATCGTACATACGATTGTCAATGGACTTGAGGAATAGCATGGCTCTGAATTTCCACATAGTATAATCAGATCCATCAAAGATGGGACAACCTTTGGCAGGCATATGAGGAAAGTTTGAAGAATTGTTGCTTGTAGACATCTTGAACTTTCTCAGAATCTTGAACTTTCAACTTAAGAACTTGTTCAACCTGCTCTGATACCAGTTGTTGGTCCCTTGGTGAGAATAACAACAAGCAACAGATGTCTAGAAGGGGGGTTGAATACACTTTCTAGGGAAATTGAACAAATCAAAGTAAAGTGTTACACAAAGTAAATCAAACCACAATCGAATGCTTTGATTTTCATTAATAAGAAGATGATTACAGAATCTATCAAGTAAGTAACTCTTGATATGTAAACACCTAATATAAATCTCTCAATCTTTCAAACTTAGCTATCTATAATCAACTTATGATTATAGATACTGACGACTCTCTAAACAGGATTTAATCACATATTGAAAACTTACCAATCTCACAACTAATGTGAGTATTCGAACACACGAATAGCTTGACAATCTGTGAATATGTTGATCACGTTGAACTGACAAACAGTGATTCAAGAATCATAACACATACGGTTGAGGTGAAGTGTTTGACTCTGCAACACTTAGTCGTAATCGTCGTTGTAGTCGTACCTCTAAACTTATCAGGAAGATAAGTATTTATAATTCTGTTCCTACGGTTCCTAACAAATTGGACTAATCTTAGTTGACATACACAGCTTATCACACATAGTGATAATATTATTAAGATATAGTATAAGCTAATCGAACATATGCTCATCTTATATACAGCTTATGCTCAGTCTGAAACACTATATGTGCTCAGTGTGACTAAGCTCCATAATTCTGTTTAAGTTGTATCTAGAACATATATAACAAACTTAACTTTGTCTCATCAAATTTCAACTGATGAGATCATCTTCCCAACACTTTGGTTTTGGTTGAAGGATCAAGTTCTGATCTTTTTACCATTAAAGTTTCCAGTTTGCTGTTTATATATTATTTATATATATTAACTGCGTGAAACTTTATTTTTGGTCAAAAGTCAAGGTTTATGACTTTTAACCAATTAAAGTTTCCAGATTATCTGTTTTTATTTTGTATACATTTATTATGTGAGAAAATTTGGTTTATGATAAAATGTCAAAGTTTTGACTTTTAACCGGATAAGGTTTCCAGTTTACATGCTTTATATATTTGTATAAATTGTATGTGAAACTTGTGGTAATTAAAAGATTCAAAGTTCTTCAATTTTTTATAATCAAGTTTCCAGCTTTATTAGTATTTATCTAATAATAATTTACGTTTAACCTTGTGGTATTTTTTGTTTTTTATCCAGTTTGTGATATTTAACAAAAGGGCCCAGTTTCAGGCCCAGGAGGTCCAGGCTAAATGTTAGGGATAAACACAAAACAACTTGGTGTTTTGGTGTTAGAGATTCAAGTTTGAATCTGCCTGGATTTATATATGTGTATGGTGGTTTATAATGCGTGTATTATCATTTAATTATTAGTACGTGATTGGTTGATTATTACATTTAAGCCAAACGCCTTAAACCTAGTGGATCAAGTTTGTGGTTGTTTACTTTATTGTTTGTGGATTGGTTTACGTTTATTTTTATCTGGTGTGGGGAGGTCTGCGTGCCACTTACAACCCCTATTCAATTTTATAAGAGTACTAGATTTAGCGTGCATGCGTGCCTTTGAATTATTATGTAATAGGGCATTAGTATTTATCAAAAGTGTAATAGGTTAGTTTGATATTTGTAAATGTAATTTTTTGGAGTCAATCAAGACAAGGATCAAGACGAAGGAGAGAGGACGCCATGGATGCTGGAGCCAGTGGGAGCATCAACATCAGATTCATGCCTTATGTGTTGTTTATGATCCACTTTAGGGTTTAACCACAGGGGTACTTAATTTTAATTATGTGACAGTGATGGTCAAAGGCGTTATGTGTGTTGGTTTATTACTGTTATTATTAATTGCGTTGTTGTGATTTAATTATTTAATAATATAGTGCATGCACGTCATTAAAAACCATATACATATATAAATGATATTTTTAATTTAAAAAGTTTTTCACTTAAAAAATGTTATAAGTTTTACAAGTTTTGTAAAACGGTTAAAGCTGACAAAATGTTTTTAAAACAAATTAACCCTTTCAAAATTTTAGACCAGTAGTGCTACCCATCTAATGGTACACCTTTCCTGCTCCTAGTACTTTGGTGTGTTGTCGTGCCCAAACCCTACACACCGGGGTTCAAACTGATGTGTGGAGGGGGTGAAAGACTTTACGATTCCCTGATGTGACGGGCCAGAGTTCACCCCGTCTTAGATGGTGAGGTCTTTTTTGGTGATTCCGTTATGTAACGGGCCCAAAGTGCACTTAGGAGGACTAAATATGTACGAATTATTGTTTCATTCGATGTCCCAAGGATATAGAAGTCGTGTTTTGGGTTTAAACACGATCGGTATGGTTTTTACCCACCAGAAATAGCACGGGGTCGGTGTTGTCGTTCCCAAACCGTGCACCGGCACGTGTGAAACATGCATCCTATTCTAAAATATAATTATTTAAAGGGTTATAAATTATTTTATAGGAATTAAATTACTGAAATGTTTATTTCTTGCTTTTTTCCGAGATGTCAATATTATCTGTTATACCGTTTTATACACCCGAGGAGTCTCTTAGCCTCATTATGAGCAAGTGAAGCTTTCAGGTCCAAACTTTATGGTTTGGAATTTGCACTTTAGGAATATCCTACGGGCGCATGGAAGGATGTACCAAGTAGACAAACCTCCTCCAGCACGACCTGACTATTCTGCTCAGGATGGAGAGTATGATACATATTATAAGTATCTGTCTGATGAATCTGATGTCATGTCAATTCTGATACTCTCCACAGAGTCTGAGTATTCGGATGAAATAAATAATAATTCGGCTTTTGAGGTCGTGCAGGGCTTAGAGGATGGTTTAAAGGATAGTGAGCGCTATAGACGCTTTCTACTCATGAAGGATATTTCTTCACAGGGGATGAAAGAAAACCAGTTATTGGGCGATCATCTCATCAATATGGGAAGGCTATTTGATTGTTTAATGATTCGGGGATCACAAGTGACTAAGTATGAACTTGTGATGCTCTTGGTCGGTACCCTAACTGACCACTATCAGGCAGAGGTCGTGGACAAGTTTGGTGAACCAGATACAACAGTTGTTGGTATGCACGAGTTCTTAATGTGCATAGATGACCAGGTGCACCCAGACCCCTTTGATGCAACAGTAGTTGAGTAAATTGAGGAAGACAACTGGATTGATGAGCTACTAGACGTTTGTTGCCCAGTTTGCGGTAACAAGGATATTTGCGAGCACTCACTCGACATTGATCAGCTAGACGTCGGTTCAACCGATGAGTCAGGTATCTTTATGATAGATTGCTTAGTTACTTCATTTGAATCACGGGTACTCGATACCGGATGTGGTCATTACAGTTGCAATCATTTGTAGGGATTCAAGAGAAGTAGGAAACTAAGGAAGGGGGACATGGACCTACGGGTAGGCGAAAGCTTCATCATTGGTGCTGAAGCTGTAGGAACCTATTGTCTCAGGCTATCTTCAGGATTAGTCATAGAACTAAAGAATTGTTTTTACATTCCTAGATTGATTAAAAATGTAATCTCGTACGATTGACTAATAAACTGTGGTTTTAACTATCAGTCGGTAGGTAAAACAATTTTGTTCTTTAAAGATGATTTATTTTATTATAAAGCAAGTTCACAAAATGGTCTATATATGATAAGTCTACAAGATGACAAGGAAATCTATCATATAAGTAAGAGGTCAAAGGACACTTTGAACCAAACTTACCTTTGCCATTGTCAGCTCAGACACATAAATAAGAAACGTATAGAGCAACTTCATAGTGATGGAGTTCTAGGGTCATTTGATCTTGAATCAATTGACAATTGTGAATCTTGTTTGTCCGGGAAGATGACAAAGAAACCTTTCGATAGTTTGAATGAAAGGTCAAAAGAACTGCTAGGAATTATACACACAGATGTGTGTGGTCCTTTTAGTCAGGAAGCCAGGGAGGATAGCGGTACTTCATTACCTTTACTGAAGGCTTCAGTAGGTATGGTTATGTGTATCTAATGAGACACAAGTCTGAAAGTTTTGATTTCTTTAAACAATTTCAGAGTGAAGTAAAAAACCAACTTGACAAGAAGATAAAGCTGCTTCGGTTTGACCAGGGTGGTGAATATCTGAGTCAGGAGTTTGACGATCATCTAAAGGAATGTGGGATTGTTTTACAACTGACACCTCCGTATATGCCATAGTGGAATGTTGTATCGGAAAGGAGGAATAGGACCTTACTTGACATGGTTCGGTCTATGATGAGTCAAACTAGTTTACCAATGTCGTTCTAGGGTCATGCACTCGAAACGGCTGCTTATATGCTGAACTGAGTTCCAACCAAGTCTGTGGAAAAGGGAAAGACACCGTTCGAGTTATGGACGGGGAAAAAGCCTAAACTGTCTTTCATAAAGATTCGGGGTTGTGAGGCGTTCGTTAAATGACCGTTCTCGGATAAACTTAAACCCTAATCAGATAAGTGTATCTTCGTGGGTTATCCTAAGGAAATCTTAGGGTACTATTTCTATAATCCTGATTAGAACAAGGTTTTTGTCGTTCGGTCAGGGACATTTCTAGAGGATAAGTTTCTAAGTTCAGAAACTTCTAGAAAAGAAATAGATCTTCAAGAAATTGAAGAGGATGAAGGTATGCCTCCTCCACTAGGGTACCCGTAAGTCAACAAAGAGTTGTTGAATCCCAACCCGAGTCTGTGGTTGAGGAAGAAGTGGAAACACATGACCTTCGCAGGTCTAATAGGATTCGGACTGAGCCAGATAGATATCTAGGATTTCTAATCGCTCAGGAAGAAGGGATCTTTATGAGCCCACATCCTACGGGGATGCTATGTAGGGAAGTGAGTCTGGAAAATTGCTAGGTGCCATGAAGGCAGAGATGCAGTCCATGTATTACAACCAAGTTTGGGAATTAGTATACTTGCCACAACACAGTAGAGCTGTGGGTGCAAGTGGTCTTCAAGAAGAAGACTGACATGGAAGGAAATGTGCATACTTTTAAAGCTAGGCTTTTTGCAAAAGGTTATAATCAAACTCATGATATTGATTATGATGAAACCTTTTCGTCAGTGGCCATGCTTAAGTCAATTAGGATTTTTATGGCCATATCTGCATACTTCAATTATGAGATATGGAAAATGGATGTCAAAACCGCTTTCCTTAATGGGAAACTAACAGAGGATGTAAATATGGCACAACCGGACGGTTTTGAGGATTTCAAGAATCCAGGTAAAGTATGTAAGTTGCTGAAATCCATTTACGGATTAAAGCAAGCATCTAGGAGCTGGAACTTGCACTTTGATGAGCGTATCAAGGAGTTTGGTTTTACCAAAAGCGAGTTTGAGTCCTGTGGTTACACGAAGTTTAGTGGAAGCATAGCAATCTTCCTAGTCCTGTATGTGGATGAGATACTAATCATTGGAAACGTTGTACCAGCATTACAAGGAGTAAAATTCTGGTTAGGTAAATGTTTCCAGATGAAGGACCTAGGAGAAGCCGCATACATATTTGGTATTAAGATCTATATAGATAGATCTAGGTAGCTGATCGGACTTAGTCAGAGTGCTTACATAGATAAAGTGCTGAAACACTTTAAGATGGAAGATTCCAAGAAAGGATTCATCCCTATGAGATCTGGTATACCATTGAGCAAAGCTCAATGCCCTACTTCTTTAGAGGAGGAGAAGAGGGTGAGATCGGTTCCCTATGTTTTGGCAGTGGGATCGATTATGTATGCCATGTTATGTACTAGGCCCGATGTTGCTTACTCCATAATACTTACGAGTAGGTACCAACAAAATTTGGGTGAACACCATTTGGTGGCTATCAAGAACATTCTCAAGTATTTGAGAAGAACAAAAGATATGTTCTTGGTCTTTCGTGGAAGCACGAATGAAATTAGTGATACTAGTTACACAGATGCGAGATTCCAGACAGACAGAGATGACTTTAAGTCGCAGTCTGCATTTGTGTTTACCCTAAACGGTGGAGCTATATCATGGAAAAGACAGAAGCAAGATACTATAGCAGATTCAACTACATAGGCTGAGTACATTACGGCAAATGATGCGGCAAAGGAAGCGGTTTGGCTGCGGAATTTTATCTCGGATGTTAGAGTGGTTGCCAGTAACTCTAGACCGATTGATATATTTTGTGATAATATAGGAGCTTTGGCGCAAGCGAAAGAACCAAGAGATCACCAGCGGACCAGGCACGTACTTAGGAAGTATCACACCATTCGAGATAAAAGCGTGAGAGACATGCTAGTTCCATAGGAATGCAAGATACCAACAGAAGACAATGTTGCTGATCCGTTGACCAAGGCGCTAGCAAGAGGAAAGCATGAGAGACAAGCTAGTTCCATAGGAATGCAGTATATGGGACCTATCACCTAGTTTTTCAATATTAAATTAAAATTGTATGGATTGAGATTTGAACTTTATGATTATGTATTAAACATTTCTGCGTGATGGAAATAGGAAGTTTAATATAATATTTTAAATATCTCCATACTTTTAGCATATTTATTCATTCATTATATACAAGTCTTGGTATATCAAAAATTACTCCGTAGCTACCTAATACGGTGGGAGCCACATTAGTGTGATACTACCGCTATTATAAATACTTGTTGGATTATTCGGGTAAAGAATAACGGCACAAGTTGTGTGATCAAGTATTTATAGTTATTTGTCAGGGGTACAAATATTAGAGGTAATCCGCATCAGTTTAAATTCATGGAGCCAACCACATGAGTTAGCTGATTGGTTGTCCTTAGACCTGAGATGTTTGGTTTGGGGCACAAGGACTTCTGTACTTTGGAACGTTCTAACGCTACGCCGTAACTGGGTAGTAATAACGGGCGTATCTGGGTGTAGCGGAAGATGTGTTCTCAAATGCAAGCAATGAAGATGGTATTTGCACCTTCTCTTGTAGAGAGGAGATATTCCAGGGCCCCTTGACGGTTGAGACTAAATGAAATGCGTGGCCGCGCTCGGATAGAACGATGGACATCATTTGGTAACTCCGTAACTGTAGTTAGTCGAAATCAGAAGTCGAGAAACATAATCTGGATTTTCAGAATAAATGTTCTCCATGTCTGAAATCCACATTACGGGATATCGCGATGCAAAATGAAAAGCCGGGTAATCCAAGTAGGTGATTACAGAATCTCTGGACATAAGAGAACTTATAGTCATGGTCAACCTAAGTGACTGGCTGGAGACCTCCTCAGGCTCGTGATAGACAAGGGAGTGTAACTATCATGCACAAGTGGGAGTCTGAAAGGATTGTGTGCAAGGATAGTGTAAACGTGTCATCACATCTATGGACACTATGAGTCACCAAAAGGACACACAGCTGCACACCCAACTCATGAACCAGGAATAAATCAGTGTGTATAAAATAGATAATTAACAGTTGATTAATTATCAGGAAAGAGAAATTAATAAATAGATATTTATTAATAAAGAGAAAGGATAATTAAATATTAGTTAAATATTTAATAAATAAAGTTTAGTTGTAAAATTATTAATTACTAGTTGTTTAATTAATAATAACTGAACTTGGAGGACTTAAATTAAAATAGGATTAAAGTTATAGATTATGGACCGGGCTTTAAGGTCCAAGGGCTAAGGCCTAGAGAATATCTATAAAAGGGGTTTAAACCTTAGTTTAAACCTAATTCAAACTAACTGTTGGTCCCTTGGTGAGAATAACAACAAGCAACAGGTGTGTAGAAGGGGGGGGGGGGGGTTGAATACACTTTCTGCGGAAATTGAACAAATCAAATAAAAGTGTTACACACAGAATTTAAAACAGAAGTCTTCTTATCCTTCCCGTAGATATAGAGAGTTAAAACAGAATTTAAAACATATTTAAATTCTTTTAAACTGACTTCTTTAGTCAGGTTGAGTTACTCAGCTTGAAACCCATCAAGCTGAGTTCTTCGAGAACACACTCGAAAACAAACACGGACTAACATGTATAATTATTAACTCACCCTTAGAAGTCCAAAGAGTTAACCAAAACATATTTAGCAACTCTATTGAGCTGACTCAATCTTCATGCTGAGTCGCTCAGCTTGAAACTCATCAAGCTGAAACTCAGTATGTATATCTTAGTTTATGCACACAGCTTATCAAACATATTGATAATCTTACTAAGATATAGTCTAAGATGATCAAACATATGTACAACTTATATTCTGCTTATACTCAGTCTGAATCACTATAAGTATTCAGTCTGACTAAGCTTTATAATTCTATTTAAGTTGTATGTAGAACACATCTTACAAACTTAACTTTGTCTCATCAAATCTTAATTGATGAGATCATTTTCCCAACAAACTCCCCCTATTTGATGATGACAAAACCATCTTCTTAAGTTTGTTTAAAAGAATTATGTTTTAAATCTCAAACTTATTAAGATTTTTATATTTGAACTGATCAAATATGTATTGAACATATCAATTTTAATTGAACTTATCAATTTAAATTGGAACACACCAACCAATTACATTAATGAATTAGAACTTATCAATTATTCATTTTGCTAAACTTATCAGACTTATAAATATGAACGCATCACAACACAGTTGAACATATCAAACTTTGTACTTGTATTAATTGAACTAATCATAATACAAAATGATTGATCACTTAGATCCTGCACACTAAGTGCTTACAAAAATATTAGAACTAATCTAATATTTACAATAGAACTAATCTATTTATCTTTTGAACTCAGGATGTAGAACCTCCCAAAGAATGATTTCTCTGTTGATTTCTTCTAGGAGGCTTTCAGCTTCTGCATCCCTTCTGAGTTCTCTCTGTTGCACTCTGATGACCTTATTCAGCTTATACTTTACAAAATGATTTGAGCTATCACTACATCAACTTCTTATATGTATGGCATCCCTAGCTTTTAAATAACATATCTCACTCAGCTTGATAAAGCTGGGTTTGCCAGCCTGATCCGTAAACATGAATCCCTGAACAGGTGTATCAATACATTGGTTTTCTTTAAACTCTACACCTTCAGGTATCTCAAATAAGCTCTCCCACTGCAGACCAGGAACTGGAACATATCTCAATTCCTCAGCTTTGTTAATCAGCTTAGAAACTTCAGTAAGGATCTCTTGCTTGATTTTGCTTTTCTTGAACTTCTTGAGCATCATTAATATTCTTTGCCATTCTATGTAGCCCATCCGGTGAACATATCTCAGGTCCATCCCCATTGTAGATTTATCTTCAAATTCAAAGTTGAGGATGATGTCTCAATCAATTCTGCTCAAGGTCATGCCTTTGATATCTTTACCGGAGCTCCTTCTGAAATAGCATTCTTGGATTTTTGCATCTATATATGGGATAGGATCAGGTCTTGGACCAGTGTAAGTAGCTTCAGCTTGTGCCAAAGCTTTTCTTTCTTTTTCCTTTTCTTGGTCTTTTACTTCCTTCTCTTTTCTCTTTCTCAGCTCTTCAAGAGAAATGCCTAACTCATTGGCTTCCTCCTGTTCGAGCATTTCAATCATAAGCCTTGTGGCTTTATCCTCTTATGTTTCTTCCTCAGTTTCAGAAACACTGTCAGCTTCAGGTTCAGATTCTTCTACCTTTTGTCTCTTAGCTGCAGGTTCCTCTTTATTTATTTCCAACTCCCCCTCAGCCTGAGTCTTCCTCTCTGCTCCTTTAGCTAGTACTAGTAGAGCTTCAGCTTCAGCTCGAACTAGCTCAGCCTCAGTATGAGCTTGTACCTTATCCCCCTTTTTGTCATCATCAATAGGGGTTGAAGTCTTTTGTTGTTGAAGCGCAGCAACTGCAGAGGCAATCTCTTGAACATCCTTTGTCAGCTTCTAAAGCCTCTGATAGATTTGGCATTTATGCTTCTTCTTCTTGAGATGAAACAAACCAAACTGAGCAACAACATAATCTTTTAGCTGCTGGATGCCTGAGGAGGCAGTGTTAGTGTGAGGAGAGTCTTTGGGTGCTACATCCAAAGGTTGGTGTTTACCTTCAAATTCATTTGCACCAGAGTCTGGACCCTGTGAATCATCTGGGTTTGAAAATGAAACATTGACATCTCGTGCGAGAGGGTGTGAGAAGTGAAGAGAAGTAATGGGGCTCGAAATGTGAAGTGTATGGATTGGTGCTTGGCTGATTGGTTTGGAGGGGGGTGATTGACCCTGGGGATTGGTCATTTATTCAATGTTACCTAAGTGTGTCTGCTTAGGCACAATAGTGGGCTCTCCCATGGCACTGGAGAGTGTGGGCTGAGTAGACACCACACCCAGGTTAGGCTGTTGGGTTGAAATGAGCCTCGAGGTTGACACCTTAAGAGTAGGCATCTCCCCCTCAACTCCTACAGGTGGAGGGATCAATGTGATCTCAGCTCCAGTGATGCCTTTAGGAGTGGCACCACCTATAGCAGTTTTACGTGTATAGGTTCAGATATTCTCCCTAGCAGCAGTGGGCAAGCTAGGGGTGGCTTCAGAGTGGGATTGTAAATGGAATGAAGGTGGAGGAGATGGGTTAGACTAGGTTAGGCTTACCACAGCCTTATCTCCAAAAACGGATGGAGAATAGTCAGAGGAAAGAGAAAGTGGAGAGGTCTTACCAGAAGCAGCTTCAATGGTTGCTGGTTCAGCTTGAGCAGAGTTCTCAGCTTGAACATCAGTGTCAGCTTAGGAAGCTCCCCCTTGATTATATCCCTCTTCTCTACTGGTAGATGAAACTCCCTCAGCAACCAAGAGCATTGGACCACTCAGACCCTCTTGCTCAGGGAAGATGTCATTGTTAAACATCTTGGAGCTGAGTGTTGGGGTAGAGAACACATCCCCTCCAGCTTCATAGAGATCTTCCAACTCAGCTTGAATCACCAAGGACAAGTACCTAATGAATGGAACATGGAGGTCCTTGGTGGTCTTCATTACTTGGACTTTGAGCTCGTTGAAGATGAGCTGTGCATAGTCTATATGTCTATCTAAGAACATGTTGTACAACAGCTGCATTTCAAACTCGTTAACTTGGTCCAACCCACCAACTTTAGTCCCCGGTGAACGCACCACTGTAGAAACCATGAAGCCACAACTGGTTAGAAAGGTGTCCTTTTTTATTACACCCTCTGTCTACGGGTAACCCATTCTGGGTAGGACTAACCTTGCCACCTGCCTCATGACAGCAGGCTCGAACTCATCTGATTGAGGGAGTCGAAGAACATCCCTTAGCCGCTGCACGGAAAGGATTACTGTTCTATTGCCATTAAGAACAGTCCCCGTAATCTCTCCCCTGTTCTGATCATACGTAGATGTATACGAGAACTCCAGTAGATGTTTAGGAACGATATGAAGAGGTGCGCCACAGAAGGCGAATGCGAGGGGGCATTTACGAATGTAAGCCACCCAGACTTCATATCCTCTGCCTTGTTTCCTCGGAGGAATTGCAAGACAGGCCCGTTGATTGTTGACTTTCAGCAACGGCACTCCATTGTTCTTGAACTGAGCACCTCGAACCATTTGATAACTGAGAACTAATGTGATTCCATCTATATTGGATTGATTACACTGAGTAATTTGTAATTTGCACTGAGCGGTTTAGAAATTGCACTTAGCAATTTAGAGTGTTGAACGGATGAATGCACTAAGCAATTAAGGTGTTTGCGAAAGGTATTGTAGAAGATTAGAAGTCGAACTTGTAAGCGTAAACTTCTCTAAACCGGTTATGATCGGTATATATACCTTTCTTAGGAGAGAGAAAAGTTACCGTTGAAATCCCCTTTTTATCCGTTACACCGTAAATTACGGCTTGATGTAACAGTTAGAGGTTAGAGACACATCGTCTTCCAACGGATACAAGTGTAAAATAATATTATTAACTCATAATAAGATTATAAACACTATTGTATTACACCAATACCGAATTAGTATAATACGCGATGTTGAGACTTACTCAAATACGCACTTGCATATGAAGTAATCACACTCAGTAATTAAATCATAGTTTGGACATACCAAGCTGAGGAAACTAATCACTCAGCATGAATCAATCACTCAGCTTGATATAATTACTCAGCTTGAGAGTGATACTCAGCTTGAGTTTGAGCAGTCAGCTCGATTTGGAGTACTCAGCTCAGAATCAGTGACGCTTACTCATATGTGTTTGAGACTGACTCAAACTTATTTTTAACTATACAGAGTAGTTTAAAAATTGTTTGGAACAAACCAAACATGTGAACTTATCACACAGCTTGAGTTAAGCACATAGCTCAGACTCAATGGCACTTAGTCATTTATGTTTGAAACTTACTCAAACTAATTTTTAACTTCAATGAGTATTTAAAGTTTGTTTGGAACGCACCAAACGTGTGAACTCATCATTCAACTTGACAGGGTATTCAGATTATGAAAACTTATTTATAAACTGTGCACTCAGCTTAAGACACTTAGTCTATGTCAAACTGAAAACTCAGATTCTAGACACTTAGGTAGGGGTTGAGCATACCCAATTTACTTAGCAGATACATAAACCTCTTTTCATCAAGGGGTTTAGTGAAAATATCTGCTAATTGGTCTTCAGTGGAAATAAATTTAATTTCAACTTTACCTTTTTCCACGATGTCCCTGATGAAGTGATGTCAAATTTCAATGTGCTTGGTTCGTGAGTGGAAGACTGGATTGTAAGTGATGGCTATTGCACTTTGGTTATCAGAGGAGATAGGAGTTTTCTTTAAACTCATGCCAAAGTCTTGAAGCTGATGCTGCATCCACAGGAATTAAGCACAACAGCTTCCTGCAGCAACATATTCAGCTTCAGCAGTTAAGGTAGCCACCGAGTTCTGTTTCTTACTAGTCTAGCTGACTAACTTCCCTCCAAGCATTTGACATCCTCCAGTAGTTGATTTTCTGTCTAACTTGCACCCAACATAGTCAGCATCTGAAAAACCAACTAACTCAAATCCAGAGTCCTTTGGATACCAAAGACCTTGATTTGTTGTACCTTTAAGGTACCTAAAGATCCTTTTCACAGCTGGAAGATGTGATTCTTTAGGATCTGCCTGATATCTTGCACACACACATGTAGCAAACTTGATATCAGGTCTACTAGCTGTCAAATAAAGTAATGAACCTATCATTCCTCTATAGGTAGACTGACACACAGACTTACCATCTGAGTCTTTACTCAGCTTGACAGCTGGTGACATGGGTGTTTTCATGGTTGAACTTGAATCAAAACCATATTTCTTTATCAAATCAAGAACATACTTACTTTGATTGATGAATATTCCATCAGGCTTTTGTTGAATTTGTAATCCTAGGAAGTATGTCATCTCACCCATCATGCTCATCTTGTACTTTTGTGATATTATTTTAGAGAACCACTCACACAGAGATTCATTGGTAGAACCAAAGATAATGTCATTAACATAGATTTGTACAAGAATCACCTGCGCTTTACTCTTTTTAATAAAGAGTGTCTTATCTATACTACCTCTGGTGAAGTCCATTGATAGTAGATAAGTGGACAGAGTATCATACCAAGCTCTTGGAGCTTGTTTAAGACCATACAAAGCCTTGTCCAACTTATAGACATGATGTGGAAACTTTGAACTTACAAAGCCAGGAGGTTGTTTCACATAGACTTCCTCCTGAAGTTTTCCATTTAGGAAAGTACTCTTCATATCCATTTGATAGACTTTGAAGTCTTTATATGCTGCATAGGCTAAAAACAGCCTTATGGCTTCAATTCTTGCAACAGAGGCAAAGGTCTCATCATAATCAATTCCCTCTACTTGCTTATACCCTTGTGCTACCAGCCTGGCTTTGTTCCTAACTATCACTCCATCCTTGTCCATTTTATTTCTATAGACCCACTTAGTGCCTATAATTGAATGATCTTTGGGGGGCAGGGACAAGTTTCCAGACTTTGTTTCTCTCAAATTCATTTAGTTCCTCTTGAATAGCATCAATCCAATCCTCATCCTCTAATGCTTCCTCAGTATTCTTTGGTTCCATTTGAGATAGGAAACCAAAGTGAGCAGCATAGTTAGCTGTAGCCTTAGACCTGGTCATGATTCTTTCTTGGACATTTCCAATGATTTGATCTTGAGGATGATCTTTGAGGAATTTAAATGTTGTAGTTGGAGAGTCTGGTTCTGGATCTGAGTGGTGTCAAGAGCCCTGAGGTGAACTTATCTCCTCAGTCTCAAGAGCAGCATTGTCAACAAGCTGTTGATCACCAAGATCTTCAGTCTGAGTGACTTCAGCTCCAAAGGGGTTGATGAACTCATCATCTTTCTCATCCTGAGAATCCCTTGTAGTTTGTGATGATTTCTTTGATGAACACACATCATCATCACTATCATCTCCTATGACATACATAGGATTTGATGAGTTGGTTCCCTTAGGCCTTTCAAGCTCACTTAGACTGACCAAGTCAGCTTGACTTTTATCAGCTTGATCAAAACTGTCTTCACCAAATGAGACATGAATTGATTCTTCTATGGCCTTTCTCCTTGTATTATATATTCTATAAGACTTGGAGATTGAGGAATAACCAACGAATATTCCCAGATCAGCTTTAGGTTCCAACTTATGGAGCTGATCTCTTTGATTCAGCACATAGCATTTTGAACCAAAGATATGGAAATAACCTATATTGCGCTTTCTAGACTTATACATCTCATATGAAGTCTTTCCATGTCTTTTGACAATGATTGATCTATTCTGGGTATAGCAGGCTGTACTAACAGCTTCATCCCAGAAATAGAGTTTCAACCATTGTTCTAGCAGCCTCAATTAGGGTTCTATTTATCCTTTCAGCAACTCCATTTTGTTGTGGAGTTCTGACAGATGAGAAATTTTGTAATATTCTTTTTTGTTCATAGAAGCTCTCAAGGGTTGAGTTTCTGAACTCAGTCCCATGATCACTTCTGAGTTGCTTTACAGACAAACCTTTTTGCAACTCTTCCTATTTGATAAAACTGATTATCTCCAGAGCAGCCTCACTTTTGGCTTTTAGGAATATTACCCAGGTGAATCGTGAGAACTCATCTACTATCACCAGTGTGTACTTCTTGCCACTTAGGCTTGAAGTACTTATGGGTCCAAACAAGTCCATATGCAACATATGCAATTGGTCTGTTATTGAGAAATTTTGCTTTGATTTAAAGGACCCTTTATGGTGTTTCCCTTGTTCATAAGCTGAGCACAATTTGTCTTTGACAAATGTGATCTTTGGTAATCCAGAGACTAACTCTTTATTGGATAGCATATTTATATTTTTAAAGTTTAGATGAGATAAACGTTTATGCCATAACCAACTCAGCTTAGGAACAGAATGGGAATACAAGCAGGTTTCATTATAGGGATTAGCAGAACTAAGATCAAGTAGATACACATCTCTTTCTCTTTTAGCTATTAATACAGGCTTTCCCTTAGCATTATAGATTGTTCCTGCTTTCTTCCTAAAAGTAACTATATTGTCTTCATATCACAATTGACTGATACGAATCAGGTTGTGTTGGAGACCTTTGACATATGCAACTCTCTGGAAAGTGACCTTGCCAGCTTGCATCTTCCCATAGCCTTTAGTTCTTCCATGGGAGTTGTCTCCAAATGTTACTTTAGGACCTTCATCTTCTTGGAAATTACTAAGAAGTCCTTTCCACCCGGTCATGTGCCTTAAGCATCCACTATCCAAGTACCATTTACTTGAACCCCTACACATGATATGAAAACTAAACATATTAGTTTTGTTTGGGAACACACTTCTTGGTGGGTTCAGATGAAGAGCACTTAGCATCTCTATCTTGTTGAACTGACTGTTCAGCTTGAGCAGGAGCTGAGTCCTGTGTAGGCTGATCAACTTGTTCTTGTTCAGGCCTTGAGATTTCTGCATCACAGTCCTTAGCCTCATGACCTCTACTTCTGCACTTGTAGCATCTCCTTCTTCCAATGATTACAGGAGGTAGAGTGTCTAATAATCCTTGTAAGAACTTGCTCTCAGTCTTAGGATTATATGTGGTGGATAACTTTTCAACTTTCTTTGCAAGTTGATTCACATGATGATCACTGTCTTTGGACTTACCTTTGTCACGTCTTTGTTTGTTATCCTTTTGATTAGAAGTTTGACTAACAACCTTCTTTTCCATGACCTTGGACTTACCTTTGTCATGACTACTGGACTCACCAGTTTCAACAGGCTTAGACTTACCACTGTTGATCTTCTTGGACATACCAAGATCTACAACTTTGGACTTACCATTTTGTACTTTGATCTCTAACTTACAATGGTCTTCTTATTCTTGGAACTTCTCTCCGAGCCAGATAGAGAATGTTGTCTTTTGAAAGGATTTGGATTAAGCCTTTCTATGACTGAAGTTCTTTGAATAGGCTGAGTGCTTAATCTGTCCAGCACAGACTTACCATGATGTTTGGATGTTGAGCACTCTTCTTCATGATCTTTAGCCTTACAAACATATTATATTTAAGGTTTTGACCATGTTTCTACTCTGAGGCTGACTTCTGAGACTCAATCAGTAGTATATCCTCCTCAGAGTCTGTACTTGCTATCTCATCATCAGCAACATAAGCTGCTGTTTGATAGTCACCTCCAAGTACACCCTTTACCTGTTTAGGTATTTGTTAGTTTATGCACTTTTCAACAGGCTTTGATGACTTACACCAAGACTCAGTGACCTTTTGAAGTTGGTCAGCTTTGTCTTTAGCTTCCTGAAGTTATTCACTTAGAAGTTTGTTAATGTGTCTTTGGCATTCCAGATCACATTGTGCTTTCTTACCAACATCAATGAGAGATTTATTTTACTTAATCTCATTCTTTAGTTTAGCTATCTCAACTTTAAGGTCATTTTGAGACTTAAGGATGGTCTTGAAATCATTAAGCAAATAATCAAAAGCACTACCCTTTTCTTCGTCGGTGTAAGAGTTGAAATTACTAACCTTATACATGGAAGCAGGATCCCAATCACTGAGCTTGCTGTTTTCCTCAGCTTCCTTCATATCAACTTCCAAAGTTGACTCGGACAGACCATAATCAACTTCGTCAATTTCAAACTCTTCATCTTCTTGAGCCATCAGACATACATCATCATCTGAGGTAGATGATTCTGTATCCCAGGTTTCAGCATATAGTCCTTTTGCACTGGGTTTGTCTTCAGGCTTTCCTTTCTTGAGCTGAGTATATTTCTTCTTGTATTTATCAGCTCTGTAAGCATTCTTATCAACAACTGATGTTGATTCCACCTTCTTTGATCTGCACTCAGCAGCAATATGTTCCTTCTTCTGACAATTGAAGCACACAGCATTCTTGGGATCAAAGGAACTCTTCCCTTTGCCTCTGTCAGATCTTCCTCTTCCCCGTTGAGCTCTTCTCAAGCGTGTGGCTAGCTTGGCCATCTGCTCAGTGATAATCTGAACATCATCAGTATCACTTGAGTCTGAGTCTGAGTGGTCAGCGTGAGATTCTGACTCAGTCTCAGATTCAACAACTAGTGCCTTGGAACTTTTCTTCTTTTTCTGTGCAACCAATGCAACTTCAGTTTTATCCAAAGACTCCTTGAGTTGTTGTTGAGAAGTTCTTTTGTGTTCAGTGATCTGTTCATGATTTAGCAAGAACCCATAAATGGACTGTAGGTTATACAAATGCAATGTTCCTCCAGCCCTCAGTGCTGTGGTCACTTCATTGAACCTTTCTGGTAACACATCCAAAAACTTCAGCACGAGTTCAGCTTCATCCTTCTTAATGCCTACCCTTAGCAGGTCATTTATCAAGCAATGAAACCTGGTAAACACATCAGCAAAGGTTTCATTCTTCTTTGAAAAGAAGTTTTCATATGATCTGTTCAGATGGTTCTTCTTTTGCTGTTTGACCAGATATGTGCCCTCATATGTAACACTTAGAGTATCCGTGATCTCTTTTGCAGATTGACACCCAGTCACTGTGTGCAAGATCTCGTTACTAAGGGCATTTTCCAGAACACTTTTAGCCTTGTCATCCAGATTGTAGAGTTTCCAATCTTCATCAGTCAAGGATGCAACAGGCTTCTTTACCTCGTTTTCACTCTTGATTGTTTTATCAGCGGACGTATCACTGACAACAGCAGAGATCTTGGGGATTATCGGTCCTTTGATAATGACATCGGACATACGATTGTCAATGGACTTGAGAAATAGCATGGCTCTAAACTAACACATAGGATAGTCAGATCCATCAAATATGGGACATCCTTTGGCAGACATCTGTGGAAAGTTTGAAGAATTGTTGCTTGTAGACATCGTAAACTTTCTCAGAATCTTGAACTTTCAACTTATGAAATCGTTTAGCCTGCTCTGATACCAGTTCTTGGTCTCTTGGTGAGAATAACAACAAGCAACAGGTGTGTAGAAGTGGGGTTGAATACACATTCTTCGGAAATTGAACAAATCAAATAAAAGTGTTACACACAGTAAATCAAACCACAATCAATCGAATGCTTTCATTAAGAAGATGATTACAATGCTTTGAATAAGAAAATGATTACAATAACTATCAAGTAAGCAACTCTTGATATGTAAACACCTAATGTAAATCTCTCAAACTTTCAAACTTAGCTATCTATAATCAACTTATGATTATAGATACTGACGCCTCTCTAAACAGGATTTTTATCACAGATTTAATCAACTTATGATTACTTACCAACTTCACAACAAATGTGAATATTCGAACACACGAACAAGTTGGCAATCTGTGAATTTCTTGATCACGTTGAACTTACAAACAGTGATTCAAGAATCGTAACACATACGGTTGAGGTGTGGTTTTTCGGCTCTGCAACACTAAGTTGTTTTCGAATCTGAGTCGTGTGTCGTACCTCTAAACTTATCAGGAGATAAGTATTTATAATCCTATTGCTACGGTTCCTAACAAACTGGACTAATCCTTATTTGCTAACTAACTATCGGATAACTCGGAATCTTGAATCTTCTTATCTTGAGTCTTCAATCTTCAATCTTGATTCTGAAGTCTTCTTATCCTTCCCGTTGATATAGAGAGTTAAAACAGAATTTAAAACATATTTAAATTCTTTTAAAATGACTTCTTTAGTCAGGCTGAGTTACTCAGCTTGAAACCCATCAAGCTGAGTTCTTCGAGAACACACTCGAAAACAAACACGGACTAACATGTATAATTATTAACTCACCCTTAGAAGTCCAAAGAGTTAACCAAAACATATTTAGCAACTGTATTGAGCTGACTCAATATTCATGCTGAGTCGCTCAGCTTGAAACTCATCAAGCTGAAACTCAATATGTATATCTAAGTTTACGCACACAGCTTATCAAACATATTGATAATCTTACTAAGATATAGTCTAAGCTGATCAAACATATGTACAGCTTAAATTCTGCTTATACTCGGTCGAATCACTATAAGTATTCAGTCTGACTAAACTTCATAATTCTGTTTAAGTTGTATGTAGAACACATCTTACAAACTTTACTTTGTCTCAATAAATCTTAACTGATGAGATAATTTTCCCAACACTAATAAAAGTTATCTAATCCTAAACAAACACAAGCCTCCTCCTTCTTTCTCTCTCTCTCTCTCTCTCTGCGATCGGCAGAACACCACCTCAAGGTGGTTTCGGGTTTTCTCCGGCGGCGGAAACCAGCGGCAGCGCCCGGCGGGCACGGCGGTGGTGGACTGCGACCTTAGCGGCGCGAAACCATAGGGCCGAGAGCCCCTTAGCAGCGGCTCTTCCCGGCGGCGGCGGACTAAGGTAAAAACTGAGGCCGGTTTTTGTCGGGTATTATATATACACACGTGACATTCAGTTTTGGTAGTCTAGCAGCCAGTTCAATGGTGTAGTAGCTGTGTATCCCCCTTCAGCAGTTTTCAGGGTATAATTTCTATCTTTTAGAAATTACTATTTTAAACCTATGCATGTTGCATGATATATCTGATTTATGATTCTGGTATTGTTTCCCCACCTGATCCGGTTAGGATCCTGGGAACGTGATTTACAAGTTTTATATATTCCGCTGTGCATTTTTGTACCCTGTAAATCCCTACACTATGGGCGCGGAAAAAGCTGAAGTTGTCTTTCATAAAGATTTGGGGTTGTGAGGCGTTCGGTAAATGACCATTCTAGGATAAACTCAAACCTAAATCAGATAAGTGTATTTTCGTTGTTTATCCTAAGGAAACCGTTGGATACTATTTCTATAATCCCGATGAGAACAAAGTTTTTGTTATTCGGTCAGGTACTTTTCTAGAGGACAAGTTTCTAAGTTCAGAAACCGCTAGAAAGGAAATAGATCTTCAAGAAACTGAAGAAGATGAAGGTATGCCTCCACCATTTGTGGAAGTAGTAATTGAACAGAGAATCGTTGAATCCCAACCCGAGTCTGTGGTTGAGGAAGAAGTGGAAACACGAGACCTTCTCAGGTCCAGTACGATTCATAATAAGCCAAATAGATATCTAGGATTTCTAATTTCTCAAGAAGAAGGGGATCTTTATGAACCCACATCCTACGGGGATACTATGTCCGGCACTGAGTCTGACAAATGGCCAGACGCCAGGAAGGAAGAGATGCAATCCATGTATGACAACCAAGTTTGGGAGTTAGTAGACTTGCCACAACACAGTAGAGATGTCGGATGCAAGTGGGTCTTAAAGAAGAAGACGGACATGGAAGGAAATGTGCATACTTTTAATACTAGGCTTGTTGCGAAAGGTTACACTCAGACTCATGGTATTGATTATGATGAAACCTTCTCTCTAGTAACTATGCTTAAGTCTATTAGCATTCTTATCGCAATATCTGCATACTTCAATTATGAGATATGGCAAATGGATGTCAAAACCGCTTTACTTAATGGGAAACTAACAGAGGATGTGTATATGGCACAACCGGACGGTTTTGAGGATTCCGAGAATCCAGGAAAAGAATGAAAATTGCTAAAATCCATGTATGGATAAAAGCAAGCATTTAAGAGCTGGAACTTGCACTTTGATGAGCGCATCAAAGAGTTTGATTTTACTAAAAGCGAGTTCGAGTCCTATGTTTACACGAAGTTCAGTGGGAGCACAACAATCTTCCTGGTCCTGTATGTGGATGACATACTGATCATAGGAAACGATGTACCAACATTACAAGGAGTAAATTCCTGGTTAGGTAAATGTTTCCAGATGAAGGACCTAGGAGAAGCCGCATATATATTTGGTATAAAGATCTATAGAGATAGATCTAGGAGGCTGATCGGACTTAGTCAAAGTACATACATTGATAAAGTGTTAAAACGCTTTAAGATGGAAGATTCCAAGAAAGGATTCATTCCAATGAGATCTGATATACCATTGAGCAAAGCTCAATGTCCTACTTATCCAGAGGAGCGGTTTGGTTGAGGAATTTTATCTCAGATCTAAGAATAATTACCAGTATCTCTGGACCGATTGATGTATTCTCTGATTCCATGGGAGCTTTAGTGCAAACAAAAGAACCAAGAGATCACGAGTGGACTAGGCACGTACTTTGAAAGTATCGCATCATCCGAGAGATCATCGGAATGGGAGATGTGAGGATATGAAAGATACCAACAGATGACAACGTGGCTGATCCGTTAACTAAAGCGCTTGCTAGAGATAAGCTTGAGAGACATGTTAGTTCTATTGGAATGCAATACATGGGACCTAGCAACTAGTTTTTTAGTATATAATTAAAATGTATGGATTGAATTTTAAGACTTATGATTATGTATTAAACATTTCTGCGTGATGGAAATAGAAGGTTTAATATAATCGTTTTAAATTTCTCCGTTTTTAGCATATTTATCTATCTGTGATATACAAACCTTGTTATATCAGAATTACTCCGTAGCTACTTAATGGATTATTCGTGTAGAGAATAACAGCACAAGTTTTGTGACCAAGTGTTTATAGATATTTGTCAGAGGTACAAATATTGTAGGTGATCCGCATCAGACTAACTTCATGGAGCCTTTGACATGAGTTAGCTGATTGGTTGTCCTTAGACCTGAGATGTTTGGTCTGGGGCACTAGGACTTCTGTACTTTGGAATGTTCTAATGTTACGCCGTAACAGGTTAACTATAACGGGTGTATCTGGGTGCAACGGAAGACGTGTGCTCAAATGCAAGTAGTCAAGATGGGATTTGCAACTTCTCCTAAAGAGATGAGATATTCCAGTGCCTCTTGATAGTTAAGACTAAATGAAATGCGTGGCCGCGCTCGGATAGAATCATTTGGTAACTCTGTAACTGTAGTTAGTCCAGATCAGAAGTCAAGAAATATAATCTGGATTTTTCAGAATAGATCACGTGATCCATGTCTGAAATCCACATTACAGAATATCGCGATGCAAAAGGAAAATCCGGGTAATCGAAGAAAATTATTACCGAATCTATGGTCATAAGAGAACTTATAGTCGTGGTAAACCTAAGTGTCGTTGGGGACCTCCTTAGACCCATGATGAACAAGGGAGTGTAACTATCGTGCACAAGTGGGAGTCTGATAGATTGTGTGCAGGTATAGTGTACACGCGTCATCATATCCATGAACACTATGAGTCACTAAAGGGTCACACAGCTGCACACCCAACTGATTGAACCACGAAACAATACGTTGTGTGTAAAATAGATAATTAATAGTCAACTAATTATTAAGAGAGAAAATAATAAATAGACATTTATTATTAAAGGGAAATATTAGATATTAGTTAATATTTAATATAATAAAGTTTGGTTAGAATATATTAATTAATAGTTAATTAATTAATATTAAACCGAACTAGAGGGTTTGTTTTTGTCAATCGATCAAAGATATTGGTCGTGGACTGGGCTTCGGGTCCAAGGGATTTAATCCAATTAAATAACTATTTAAAGGGATTAAACCTTGAAGTTTAACCTAATCCTAATCATTAAAACAAAAAGACAACAAACACACACTCTCTCTCCCTTGCTCTCTCCTTCTCGGCCGAACACCACCATCACCCTCACGGTGGTCGACGGTGGACATAAGGCAGCGACCAGCAGTGGTCGGCAGCCACCTTCGGCAGAGGACGGCGGCGCCCTGCAGCGGCAATTTTTCCTGCCAACGAACCCACGGCCCGAGCCACTCCTTTGCGGCGGTCTAGCTCTCGGCGGCGGTCGATATAAACCAAAACGCCAGCGGATTTTTGGTGGTTTATACACACACGGGGGTATCGTTTCGTGTAGGCGGTCTAGCAGTCTGTTCACGCGGTGCAGTAGCTGTGTATCCCCCTCTAGTAGTTCAGGGTATAATTCTATCTTTTTTATACTATAATAGACTTATATGCATAATATATCTGTTTTAATTATGATTGGTTGTTCTATTTCCCCACCTGATTCAGTTGTGATCTTGGGATGGGATTTATGTTATTATTATTCTGTTGTGCTTGTTATACCCTGTAAATCGCAATACATTTACATTCCTATTAGGTTAGTTTTGTTAATCCATCTATAATGAACTTAAGATTCAAACATGAGTAGGTTTTCGCCCAAAAATCCATTTATGAAGCGACAAAAGTTAGATACTTTGATTCCATTGTTACTCTTAAGGCAAAAGTGAAATAAAAATATATTCACAGTGACTTTTTAAAGTTAAAGAACTATAAATGAAATTTCATAAAACAAATAGACCATTTATGTAACTAACTCCATTTTAATTTCGTGTTTATTATTAATTATATATTACAAACTATTTGTTTCTCTAATTACTTTTAACTTATAGTGTTTAGTGTAAATATAATTATATATTATTGATACAAGCGTACATGATGTTTTCTAGTTTTGCCGGATGCCATCCACGTGCCGGATTATGAAGTATGTACCAACGTTGTTTGAGCATGCCAAAAGCACACTCAACACCTTTCCGTGCCAATTCTTGCGCGGAATTGAAGTTTTTCCTTTTATCTTCTTGTGGGAACATTAATGATTTCACAAAAGTAGCACACTCCGGATATATTCCATCATTTAGATAATATATGTGCATGTAGGTAACTCCGTTCATCTTAAATGGACACTCAGGTGCATTTCCTTCATAGATATCATTGAAGATGGGTGACTGATTGAGAACATTGATGCAGTTATAGGAACCCGCAACAGCGAAGTATGCGTGCTATAGCCCTAGGTTATGTGAGGCCACAACATCTAGCATTATTTTCGGGTGTTCATGATCACATCTCATGAACTAATCACGCCATGAAACCAGGAAATTTGCCACACCCAGTGAGTACTGTCTACGTTGCCGAGCATGCTGGAGAATCCATGTTTTTTTCATGGACGATGTGTAACTGCTGAATATCAACATAAGTAGGTTTACATAAATATTGCCTAAACAATACCTCGACAGAATTGATGTAGACAATCCTGTGACGTTTTAACTCCCATCCTCAAGTACTCGTCAAACGAGTCGGCGTCTACTCTGTACGCCAATTGCCGAATAGTAGAAGTACACTTTTTTATCGGAGAAAAACTTGTTTCCCTACAGCGTCTCACTGTTGTGTAAAATACGCGTACTATGCTTCTAAATCATTATCTATTCATTCGGAACCACAGTTTAAACATCTCCGTCGAATATATAGAGTTTTCGCCAAAATAGTCACGTAAAAGCCGTTGCAATCACCCAACCTCTTTCTATATTTTTAACTCTTGTTGACGATTCTACGGTGCTACCAAAAATTATGTTTGCGGATTCCTGAACATACCCTATAAGAGTGTCGTCTTCTTTCATGACAAGATCTTCGGTTGATACGGAATCCGATGTATCTAGTCAATGATGCCGATTGTTGTGAATTCATATCGTGTAAAACTTAAAAAATTTGAAAATAGCAAAAGAGGAGAAGAAAGATTCAGAGAAATATAGGATTTGAGATTTGAACTGTAAAGTGTGATTGTGTATTTACACGAGGGAAAAAAGAAATAAAGATAATTTGTTTAATCCGTTGTGCAAAGGTCGAAAAAAAAAGGTTTGGAGTTGAATGAATTGGGGGAGCCGAGAGGTAACCAAAGGAGGGGGCGTAGTGGTGTTCCCAAGCAACCAGAAGGAAGCAGATGCACTTGAGTGGCCTTTGAGTGAGGCGCCACGGATGGCCTTAGAGAGATTAAGCTGTCAGTAATAACACGATAGAATTTGGAAAAAAGAGGAAACTATTACGAAACAGATAAAAACAATAAACTATAGATAAACAATTAGATAGATACAGTAAATGTATCTAACTTATTAAATTCATATTTAAAATTAGGTGTATGGCCTTCGGGCTCTCCGTCGAGTATGTTTTCGGGCTGCCTGGGTTAAAGTTCTACGACGGTACGCCCCCCATGAACAAGTGGATCAGGTGAGACCACTGGTTCTCCACATCCGAAGCCAAGCCAACCTCTTCTCTCCATCAGACTCCTCTCTCTTCCCTATTCTCTCCTTTTCTCTCATTTCATGAAATAATTAAAAGAAATGGGTAAAGTATTGAGTTAGTATGGGTTAGCCTGTACTATATATTTAAATAAGAAAGAGAAACCAATGTAAAAAGTTTTGTGATGTTGATGTAATATTTGGGTAACAAAGAGAAGGAGAATGACCATATGGATAGCTAAAGAGACATCAATCAATTAGTTAGTATGGCGTTGAGAAGGTGATTTTCACTTTGACTGGTTAAGGCTTTGACTATTTTAACATTCTTAATAATTCAAACTAACCTTTTAACATAATTTGTATGAGTGTATAATTTGTATTAAAAACTAATGAATGATCATACAGTAACATCTCAAATAATTGTTGTTATCATGATGATTTGTGTTATGGCATGATGTGTCCAATATTATTAAACGAGAGAAACGAGTAGGTATGATGGTGTCATGTAAGACCAGAATAATACAAAATATGAAAATATTCGAGGATTTGCATGGGTCCACTTTGATTTCTTATGTTTCCTTTGCCTTTGCCCCCCTTACATCCCATGTATCCCCACATTTCATCTTTCTCACTTTGTCTTAAAATCAATTATATCATTTCTTTTAATACAATTTAATATCGTTTTGAACACATCACCAATAATTATTTCAATAAATGTTGGTGTTCCATCAATTATCATTTTAAATGTATAGCAATTTTTTGTGATTAAAATAATTCTCTGTGTAAAAGTATTGTTTTAATTAAAAAAATTATATTTCTTTCTATTAAATTTTCTTATTACTTTTTGCTTACTAGATGAAAACACATGAAATCTAATAATTCTTTTGTCTTATATCTTTGATCATTTCATTTACAAGCACACGTCCTGATAAAGCGAGTAAAAGGATCGACGAATAGAACAAATACTAGAAAGATATATATCATCTCTTTTTGTATAGTATGCATTAGATGATGGGGTTTATCTCGTCATACTCATATTTCACCTCACTTAAATTAAGACATGTATACGTTAGAATCAATGAGAAAAAACAATTAATTAAGAAATTCACATGTAATTATTTAGTACATAGGAGAATGATATATGAGGCTTTAGTGTATGAGAAAAATATAGTTTATCATCTTAGATGTAGATATTATAGTGTATATTGAATGAGAAGTTCTATATCGGGAGATTTTTGTACACAATATTTTTTATGATACACAACAAAAAATTATATGATTAAACCATAATCTTTTTGAATATGTGATTGAGTAAAATAGTTAGTGGGTTTGATTGTGAAATACCTACAGCGAAACTCTAGCATGTGGGGGAGGGGGGAATCATTAAAGCGGGTCAAGAATTATCAACTTTGAGGTTTCCCTAGTTATCTTTTTTCGAAGTTCAAATGGGTAATGGAATGTCGGTCCGTTTCTGGCATGATAAATGGATCAGTGATAATGTTTTAAAAAACTCATTTCCAAGACGTTGCAATAGATTTTTCAATAAAGAAGTACTAGTTCGGGACATGGGGGATTGGTTTAATCTCAAGTGGATCTGGATGGATCATTTTTCTAACTGGCTTAGAGGGAAAATTCGGGTTGAAAAACAGATTTTGTTAAATATTTTGGCTCCTATGTCCTTGCAAAAAGATATTACAGGTAGATGGTGCTGGAATTCAGAAGGGAACAATGTTTACTCCGTCAAAGAACTTAGAAAAAGACTACCTGTTCTTCCGAATTTGGAAAAGAAAGGAATTGATATACCGTCAACTCTATGTCTAAGATGTCTAGAAGATCTTGAATCGATGGACCAAACTCTCCATAGTTGTTGCAAGATCATACACGTATGGAAGGCCATTTTTCATGGTGGAATGTTCCGCTTTCAAGGTTTAGTTTACTAAGGGATATAATATCAGATAGGTCAAATTCCTTATCTTCAATACAATGATGTTTCTGGAAGCGACAGTAATATCTACTAGCTTACTTCATTTGAAAAAATAGAAATGAAAGTATATTCAAACAAAAATCATCCACATTGAGAGAGGTATTATTTGAGGTTCTACTCAATTTGTAATACTGGTTCAAGAACAAATGCAAAAAGCTTCAGAATTTTAGTTGGGCAAGTTTGCTGCAATTTTCAGTGAAAATGGTGAAACAAAAATGAAGATACGGGCTATTTACCTATCTCGATTTCTTAGTGTATTTTCTTCTAGTTCATATCAAAATATTCGGTTATGTTCTACATCGTGCAAAAACATAATCTTAATTTTCATTGTGTTTGTTTTATTTAATATATAATTGTCTTTCAAAAAAAAGTTATATGAATTTATAAAAAAAATCATAATTATATAATAATAATAATAATAATAATAATAATAATAATAATAATAAAATATTACATACAAATTACCTCCCATTTCTTTATATTTAACTTTAATGTCAAGTTATTATTCTAATAGTGTAATAAGATTTTTAGTAACATAAAATAATTATATATGTTTTGAGAGACAAACTTAAAACACGGGTGAGTGAAATGAAATCTAATTCTAACATAGTACAAATAATTAACTTTTACGTAACAAAATATTTTATTCCAACTAATTATATAGCTTTTAGCAACAAAATGGGCAATTATAAGGCCGCGCGTATGGTATCAACTTGAGCCACCGGGCTCCCCATCTATTTAGATTCTTGGTATAGCGGTATTAGAATTTGAAAATGGTGCTTTCCAATTTTAGATTGTGGGTTTACATTTATTAACCTGATCTTTTTTTCTTTCAATTCTCTTTATCTTTTTCTTCCTCATTCTCTCTTTATCTTTCTCTTCCTCGTTTCAATTATAAGGCCGGTTCATTCGAGAACCGTTGTTAGTGCGAGAACCGCGATAATCAATCTCAGTCGTTCCTTAGATATAGGAAGTTTCATGGATGGTGAGTGTGGAGGGATAGAGTGTGACAGGGTGCATGTGAAGAATTCATGGATATGCAATGACATTGAAAGAGGGGAATTGGACGGCTTAAATTGGTTCTCGCGGTTCTCACATTAAGAATGGTTCTCGCATGAACTTTTTCATATATATATATATATATATATAAAATAAAAAATAAGTGAAGATTGAGTTGTGTGTTATACTAATTTTTGAGTTATAAAGAGAAGAAAAGAAAAAAAACAATGTAACGTTAAAAAAGAAGTTGGGTTAGGGAATCCAACAAATGAGTTATAAGGATAGGCTAAGCAGTGATGGAGCCACATTAATCGGAGGTGACGGGGGGAGTTGCCCCGCGTAGATTTGTTAAAAATAGTGAATATTAAGGAAAAAAATCATAGCCCCTACTAATATATCACTTAGGTCCCTTCTAATTTAACTATTTGACATTAAGGCCCCTGAAACTTCATATTAAAGTTTGTAATATAATGAAATTATAAAGTGTGTAATACATCTAACTTCATATTTTAGTCATTTAACATCTAGTTCTTTGAAACTTCACAATTTATTTATTGTAAATTGTGTTAATTATGTTGTGATTGTAAATAACTATTTAAAAGTTCCAAAAATAAAGCTAAATAATTTGATTACCGAACAAGATTGATCCGACCCGTTTTAACCCGAATATACTTTCATTTGTTATGTTAGTCGTCTTGCCAAAGTTGTCCCCCGTAAAGAAAAATTCTGAATCCGCCACTGAGGCTAAGTGTATGAAACATATGTTTAACTATATTCATATCATCTTTTAAAAATGAATAATGATCCATCCATTTGCTTTGTGTATATGAGAGTGATACTATCTCAAGATTTACAGTTTGTGAAATATAGATGTATAAAAGGATATCATTAAAACTTTCTATTATGTGAATGAATTATTGTACGTACCCTTTAGATTCTATTTTCGATACGTTAGCATTACATCACTCTTCTCCTCTTTTCTTTAATCATCTAACCTAGGAACCACTCGTAATCCTATATATTTTTATCTTATTTTTTACTTTTAAAAATATACATCTTTGTTGGTGGATAGATAGAACGTAAGTCATGTCTTGGTCCATAAGCAACTACAGTAAAGGCAAGTGAAGTAAGTTGTAAGGGTGTGAGGCGGTGTTTCCGGCGGCACTAAAAAGCCGTCTCAACATACCATAAGGTGCCATCAGGACGGGTCGAAAGTGTTTGATGTCCAATGCGAAGCGGGCTACTAATGCCACAAAATTTACTATGCACAAGTGAGATATGGAACATATATATAAACAAAAATGTGACGAAATTTTACTTAAAAAGTTCAAATCCTTACACGAAAGTTACAAACTACCTAAAACAATACTTATGTGCATTATTTGTAGCAAAATTATCAACAATCTTGTCATAATTAATATTTGTCAAAATTGATTTTTAAAACTCAAAATTGCTAAACCATTCAATGTGTCTTAAGTCATGGTACACCATTCTATTATAATATACATATTTTATCGTTTTTAAAAGTTAGGGCATAGTTATATCTTTACTATTGTATAATCATACAACACTCTCGCTCTCGTTTTACTTTTAAAACTTCTTAAAATTCAATCAACAATACATCCTCACCCTTCTCTTTATCTAAATTAATCTCATTCACTCAATTTTTAATCAGGTTACTCTCTTAATTACTTTAACTTTTTATTCATTTAAAATATATTCTCCCACTAACAAACTCTCTCACACAAACACAATTATCCACCTACATCAACATAGTTTCAAAATCTTATTAATTTCTTTCTATATATTTTATATACATATATTTTTTTTCTTATTTTAATGTTTTTAGGATTTATTTTTTAAAATTAATAATAAAGATGATAAAAATATAAGAAATTTTTTAAAAAAAGAACATGTTGCTGAAAAAAATTCGTGACATTGAATCTCGCGAATAACATATCATTACATTTTTTAAAACGACATGTTGTAAAGCATAAACTATTTACCGCCGCAACATTGTGCTCGTATGATGTTAGTACATACATGATATTCATATATTGTATAAAAAAACCAGATTAAAAGTCACCCATATAAGAAAATCAGATTTTGATATAATAAACATAATTTATCCTTTTAGAAAATTAGGGTATATACATACATGACATCATTTATATAATTTTATAAATTTTTTTTTGATAATCATTCATATAAAAAGTCAGATTTCTATTACTCTATAATAATACACATAATTCATCCTTTTAAAAAAGGGGTTTAGTTCACGAAAATGTATCCAAGTTGACACCTTTTGCTATTGTATGTATTAAACTTCCAAACTTACCATTTAATGTATCAAACCCTCAAAAGTTACGAGTTGATGTACTTGGTTACCTATTGATCATGTAGTAGGTAATTTATTTCCTTTTTATTTATTTTTAATCTCACAACTCAGAAATTATTGCCACCTCATTTAAATTTTATATTTTTTTAGGTCATGAAGAACACTCTTCATCTTCATCTCTATGGTTCAACATTCAAACACAAACTCTAGAATCATCATTTTTTTGAACATAAACTACAACAAGAAAGTCATAAATACCAAAAATCAAAATCTATACATATGAAATCTAAACTTAATCGCAAACCCAGATTTGGATATCTAAACAAGGACCAGGAAAGATTTACCTTTTGAACAACTTCATGAACCAAAACCAATAACCTTAAGAAACTGAAAAAGATGTCATCAACGTTTAGATCGTGAAAATGGGGCTTCGATCTCAACAGATCTGAAGAAGATGATGAAACAAGAACCATCGAACCAAGCACTAAGAACAATCCATCGAATGTAATCACAACAGAGATGGAACAAGAACCATCGAAACACATCTTCAGATCTAGTCTTATAAACCCTGAATGTACGAAATCGAGAAACATCGAAATATCAAGAGCTCAGATCTGCTAAACCCTAACAAGAAACATCGTTAACAGCACATGCATCATCAACTCAGAAATCGTATGCCTTTAAACAAAATTAACACCAAAATCGCAACCCTAAACTGAATCGTACTAGAAAAACGATTGATGAACCTTCCGGATGAACTTAAACCATCAAATCAGAGAGGGGATAAACTCGAACCTTAGATGGACCTTCGGGATGAAGTCGATTTCTCAAATCAGAGATCCGGTGGAGCCATATTGATGAATGCTGGTCCCTTGGTGAGAGTATCAACAAGCAAGTAATGTGTAGAAGGGTTGAATACACTATCTGCGGAAAATTGAACAAATCAATAAAAAGTGTTAACACACATCAAACCACAAACAATCGAATGCTTTGCTTTTCATTAATAAGAAGATGATTACCGAAACAATCAAGCAAGCAACACTTTATATGTAAACACCTAATGTAAATCAAATCTCTCAATCTCTCAAACTTTGCTATCTATAATCAACTTATGATTATAGATACAAGACAACTCTCTAAACAGGATTTAAACACAGATTGAATACTTACCAACTTCACAACAGGTGTGTAAATTCGACAAACGAACAAATTGGCAATCTGAGAGTTTTCTTGATCACGTTGAACTTACAAATAGTGAATCAAGATTCGTAACACATACGATTAATGGGATGAGGTGAACTGAGTTTGGGTATGTAACTTGTGGTCGTCGTTCCTCAAAACTTATCAGGAGATAAGTATTTATAATCATGTCCCTACGGATCCTAACAAACTAGAACTAATCCTAATCTGCTAACAAACTAACGGATAACCCGGAATCTTGAATCTTGAATCTTCTTATCTTGAGTCTTCAATCTTCAATCTTGATTCTGGAATCTTTTTATCCTTGTCCTAGATATAGAGAGATAAAAGGAATTTAAAACATATTTAAATTCTCTTAAACTGACTTCTTAAGTCGGACTGAGTTACTTAGCTTGAAACTCATCAAGCTGAGTTCTTCGAAAACAAACATGTACTAACATGTATAATGATTAACTCATCCTTAGAAGTCATAAGAGTTAGCTAGAACTTACTTAGCAACTCTGTTTAGCTGACTCAGTCTATACGCTGAGTCACTCAGCTCAAAACACATCAAGCTGAATACTTAACCTATATCTTAGGTGACATACACAGCTCATTAAACACATTTATAATCTTACTAAGATATAGTCTAAACTGATTGGATATATGCTTAGCTTATATTCAGCTTTTGCTCAGTCTGAAAAACTATTAGTGCTCAGTCTGATCAAGCCTCATAATTCTGTTTAAGTTATATATTTAGAACACATCTTACAAACTTAACTTTGTCTCATCAAATTTCAACTGATGAGATCATTTGACCAACAAACTCCCCCTATTTGATGATGACAAAACCATCAAACAGTTCTTAAGTTTGTTTAACAGAATTATGTTTTAAATCTTAAACTTATTAAGATTTTATATTTGAACTAATCAAATATTAATTGAACTTATCAATCATCAATTGAACTTATCAGTTTTAAGTTGAACAAACCAACCAAACATTTAAATGAACACGAACTTATCATTTTGTTCATTCAAGCTGAACTAAGCTAGTTAATAATTATGAACATATCATAACACAGTCGAACATATCAAACTAATACTTGTATTCATTTTAATTGAACACATCAGAATACAAAAATTTTGATCACTTAGATCATGCACACTTAGTGCTTACACATTATTAGAACTAATCTAATAATTACATAGAACTAATCTATTTAGGATGTAGCTCTTCAAACTTTTTAATCTCCTTGTTGATTTCTTCAAGAAGTTCTTGTAGATTTGGCAAGTGTTGAAGCTGATCCTTTTGTGATCTTATTGCTCTGTTTAGTCTGTACCTGAACCTTGCATTCTATTCAGTCTTTGCCACTAGTAGTCTCAGAGCAAACACTTGAGATACCCTACATGTATATATATTTGCATCAGACTGGAAGCACAATTCACCATTTCTGTCTAAGTACATGAATCCTTTCTGAGGCTTTTCCACATAAGTATTTTCTTTGAATTCCATGCCTTCAGGAAGATCCAGACTGTACTTGTCTGCTTTTGCTAATCCAACTGGCTTTGATGATCTCTTCTTCCCATCTTTGTGAAAAGAAGTCAGTAGGGTAGTTATCTCCGATCTGGGTATGATTTCCATCGCATCAGCTCTTGCAAGTAGCCTTAGAATTTCATCTTTCACTTGATTTCTAGCAGATGACTTTTCCATCTGCTTAATAAGTATCACTACCTGCTTCCATTCTTCATATCCCAGTCTGTGAAGTTGATTCAGCTCCAGGGAAGGTGTTTCACCATTTCTTAAGACGAACTCCAGAATAACTATCCCTTAGACTGAGCTCAACTTGAGTGATTTGCTTTGAGAATAGTGTTAGAAATATTAAAGTGAGGGGTGTAATATGTAATTACTCAAAGTTGGGGAAATGCTATATAAAGGCATTTCCCCCACATTTCAATGTCAAGCTTTGCATTATTCATCCTTTGTGTTTGTGAACTCTCTCAAGCTCTCGGCTCTCTCTCATTACCGAATACACACACAAACACACACTAAAGATCTAGCATTGCTTCATCCGTATAATTTACGGGACCATCAATTGGTATCAGAGCCAAACTTGTTTTTGGCTCGTGATTGTTCGAAAGAAGACAACAAAATCTCGAAGTGTTCAAGCTTCCAAGAAGAAAAAGCTCTCGGTTTTGCAAAGGCTCAAGAACGTCAGTTTTCTTCAAGATAAACTCAAGCTCAAACGACTTTTAAAGGTAGAACTCATTAAAGGTATAAACTACATCTTCTTTAACTTTCCTTTGAGTTGTTTCGATAGTCTTACAAAGGTTACAAAACATTCTTTGAAGAAAAACACAAACCGTGGGTGTTTTTATAAGCATTAAGTCAAGAAGGTCATTAAATACCCACTTTTTCAACATTAAATTTTCTGGGTATTTAAGCATTTATGGTGTTCTTGGTCTGAAAATACACATTGAAGAAGAAGAAATCGTATTTTGTAATTTATTTAATTATAAATTCTTAATAGTTTAAGTGTTATACAAGGAAAATCAAGTACTTGCCATACCAATCAAGTACAAGTGGTTAGACACTATTCAGGGTATGGCAATCTGATTTGAAAAGGACACATCATACTCTATCAGCCGGATCCCCTATCACTCGCGATTGGGCTGTGCGGCTTATAGAGTATCACAAGAAACGTTCAAGTGTTGATATTCTATCAGCCTGATCTTTAAAGGCAATCGCTCTTTCATTAACAAACGCTTTAATAAAACTCCATATGAACTGGCCAATGGCATAGTGCCTAATATCAAATACTTCCATGTATTTGGTAATAGGTGCTTTGTACTAAATGACAAGGATAATCTAGGAAAATTTGCTCCCAAAGCGGATGATGCTGTTTTCTTAGGTTATTCTACTGAGTCCAAAGCCTACAGAGTTTTTAACAAACGTACAAAGAGCATTGTTGAAAGTATCAACGTAACATTTGATGATACATTGAATGTTACAGATTTTCCACCTAAATCAACAGTTAATGCTTCTGAACATACCTGTTCAGGACCTGCACTTCAAAATAAAGAATCAGACAATCCATCCAGTTCAAATATACATCTTGATTTTTTGTTTGATTTCATTCGATCTGAATCTTCTCCTGTTTTAACTGACAACAAGAACAACACAGCTGTTCAAACAAGTGTTACTCTAACGGCTCCTACGGTCACTGAGACGAATCCATTTGCAGATCTATACGCTGAGGATTCAACTTCTGTTTCTGTCACTTGTCCCCCTGTGACTTGTCAGATTCCTGACCCAGAGAGCCCTCCTGTGTTTGATTCAGACCCTCATTTCTCTACGGATGATGAAGAAGAAGCACGCCACCTGCAAGATCTCTTTCCTTCAGTTTCCACTTCTCATGAAACTAAGTGGACCAGACATCACGCTGAAGAGAACATCATCGGAGATCCTTCCCTTGGCATTCAAACAAGATCAGCAACAGCAAACGAATGCCAATTCTCGGGTTTCTTAAGCATTATTGAACCCAGCAAGACTTGTGACGCATTAGATGATCCAGATTGGGTAATTGCCATGCAGGAAGAATTACACCAATTTGATCGTCTTAAAGTCTGGAGATTAGTTCCTCTTCCATATGGCAAATCTGTTGTCGGAACTAAATGGGTATTCAAGAACAAACGGGATTCGGATGGAGTGGTCATCCGTAACAAAGCTAGGTTGGTTGCTAAGGGCTACAATCAACAATAGGGCATTGACTATGATGAAACTTTTGCCCCTGTTGCTCGAATTGAAGCCATACGGCTATTTCTTGCTTATGCAGCCTCTAGAAGCTTTCGTGTCTTCCAAATGGATGTGCAGACAGCTTTTCTTAATGGTGTAAGTAGTTTATGTCTCACAGCCTGAGGGTTTCATCAATTCAAAACATCCAAATCATGTTTATATCTTAGATAAGGCCTTGTACGGGTTAAAGCAAGCTCCGCGTGCATGGTACGACGTCTTATCTGCATATTTGATTGGTGAAGGCTACTCCAAAGGAAAGACTGATACCACTCTCTTCACAAAGACAAAGGGTCGGGATAAGATTTTGGTTCAGATATATGTGGACGATATTATTTTTTGATCTACAAATCCAAAATACAGTGACGAGTTTGCTAAAATCATGGCAAACAGATTCCAAATGAGTATGATGGGGGAGTTGTCATTCTTTCTCGGACTCCAGGTGAAGCAGTTAAGTCATGGCAGCTTTATTTGCCAATCAAAGTACATCAAAGATCTTCTCACGAAGTATGATATGATTAACTGTACACCCATATCCACACCCATGGCTGCTAAGGCACAACTCTCAGCAGATCTTGATGGTTCTCCTGTAGATCTGAAAAACTATCGTGGGATGATTGGATCGTTACTGTATCTCACTGCTAGTCGTCCGGATATCATGTTCTCTACCTGTCTATGTGCCAGATATCAGGCAAACCCTAAAGAGTCACATCTTCTGGCAGTCAAGCGGATATTCAGATATCTTAAAGGGTCTATGGATTTAGGTCTGTGGTATCCGAAAGATTCAAATCTGGATCTACATGCTTACTCAGATGCTGACTATGCCGGTTGCTGGAATTGATAGGAAAAGCACCTCTGGTAGTGCACACTTTCTGGATGATCGTTTAGTCTGCTGGGCCTCCAAGAAGCAAAACTTCGTATCCACTTCTACAGCTGAAGCTGAGTATGTTGCTACTGCAATGTGTTGTTCACAAAGTCTCTGAATACGCACACAGTTATCAGACTTTGGCCTTAAGAATGACAACATTCCATTACTATGCGATTCCCAGTCTGCCATAGCTATCTCTTGCAATCCGGTACACCACTCTAAAACCAAACACATTGATATACGTTATCACTTCATAAAAGATAATGTAGAGAAAGGTCTTATTGAGCTCCAATATGTTCCTACTGAAAATCAGCTTGCTGACTTGTTTACCAAACCATTAGACGAAAGTCGCTTCACTGAGTTGGTATCCAAGTTAGGGATGCTCAATCTGAAAATATAACATACTGTTGCTCCATTTTTTCTTTCTTTCCTTTTTGTTTAGAGTATGTGTTACACTGTTTGTTCTTTGTGCAGCTTCATGATGCAATAATCAAGGGGGAGTAACTTTCTGGTGCTACACATGTATCATATGTGTAGGGGGAGAAAAATCATACACATACTGCACATGTGTAGTGGGAGAAGCATCAAACTGACACATTCCCTAAAAATTATGCAAGAGTCTAGGGGGAGTGTGTCAAACAAACATTCAAATCAACCATATCTGAAAATTTCAATTTTCAAAATTCAGATATCTTGAGTTTTTCAAGTATTGGATCAATCGCATGGATAACCAAAGAGTTAATCGCACGCGATTAAAGTCCTAAAGAGTTAATCGCATAGATTGAGACCAAGGGTTGATCGCACACGATTAAAGCCCCAAAGATTCAATCGCATCGAATGAGACCAAGTGTTAATCGCATGGATAACCAAAGGGTTAATCGCACGCGATTAAAACCCCAAAGAGTCAGTAGCATCGATTGAAAGAACAAGTGTTAATCACACACGATTCATTAGCATGTTAATAGGAACAAGTGTTAATCACATGTGATTAACACATCAAAGGGTTAATCGCGAGCTCTATAAGTCGGGTTTCTTTACCATTCGCATTGGCTATCAGCTGTGTTTTTAACCGACTGTGAGGGCCAATCAGAGCTTGACACGTGTCTTTTTTCACTGACATAAGTTACTCATCAGTTACCAAACGTCCTTCACACGATTCAAAATTCGAAAATTCGACTAAGTGTTCTCTCGTTTTGTTGGTTACTTGATTTCGACAAACATCCCGTTACTCTGCCAAAATTTGCAATTTTAGTGTCAAAATACTCCTAATCTCAAAGGTAACAACTTGTACGGTTTACATTTTGAAGATTTTGAGTTAAAAGGGTATTTTTCGGCCTTAGAACACCCATATGCGAATGAGAGTCTCAACACTTTGAAGGGATTTTTGGTACACGAAACTAACTTGTTTGATGAAACAAAGTATGCGATGAGTATATTGAACACTTGGGGAACACTTTGATGTAAAAATATTTCAAAAATCTCGAAAAGTGTTCTTCGTGTTCTTGGGGGGTATAAACATACACTAACAATTTGGTTTTTGGCCTAAAAAGAGGTGTTAGGGTGATTTTTTTTACTAAGCTTCAGTACTACAAAGTTGTTCAGTACTATATAATTGACATTTTTAAAGTATCAAAACAACTTTTTTATACTAAAAATCATCCTATACACAGTGAGGGTTCAACACTTAGGGTGTTAGAACATTGGTCAACATGGGTCAAACTTTTGTCATGCATATCTCTTTATCCTTAACTTAACTGTTTTATCTATCTGTACAGATAGAATGGCTCAAGCTGTACGTGACCCAGAGGAGATCATGCCCCAAGCAGAATTCCTTAACACCAAATCTCATGAAAACAACCATTTTGTTGACTTAAGAAAACTGAGAAACCTTACCTACCCAATTGTCACTGAAATTCTCAAAATACACCTACTCAATCACCTACTGACCTATAACCCAGCCAAAACAGGCACACATGTAACTGAACTATACGTTCAACAATTTTGGAAAACATGTGATGTGCGGATCAATGACAGGGGTTATGAAGTAATCCATGCTGAGGTCGACGAATTTCAAGTCAATATATCTCTTAGTCGCCTTAGAACAATTTTTGCCCTACCCAGAGCAGACAGCAGACCTCCTACAACAGACTTTGAGGAAATCCCAGACGAGGATGCATGTCTTGCAGCTATAATTGAGATGGGGTATGATAGTGAGCTCATACGTAAAGGTCAATTCAAACGCAACAGATTGCACTCAAAGTATAATACATTAATGACAGTGCTTCAAAGGTGTCTCACCCCAAAGAACTCGGGTTATGAATTCCCCACTGAGTATCAGCTCAAATTTTTTGTCGCTGCAGCCAACCATATGCATGTAGACTATGCATTTCTTCTCTTCCAAGATATTAAAGCTACTATGCAATGGAAGATTTCCCAAAATAAGAAAGATGCAAACATGCTGCCGTACCACCGCTTCCTACCAATGATCATCCAGTTTGTGATGGATCGGAATGCTGATATTCCTCGGAGGACAGGTTTACCTTCTATTACTCCTAAACTTTTCTTGTATATAAAACCTGCCGCTCCAGCCAACATGCCAATTCCAAGACCCTTCCCTGTATCTCTCTTAGATCTTTGTGAGCAGAATGATATTGTTAAGAGTTATAGGGAGAGTGTAGGAATACCTCCCATGGTTGTGCCAGAACCGGCCATACCTGCCCAGGGAGGTGTAGAACCTGGTGAGGAATTAGAACATAGGTCTCAGACATCTATGGGAGATGCTGAGAGGGAAGAGCAGAGAGAAAATGAAGAGAGGGGAGGAGAAGACGGTGAAGGTGATGAGATTAGAGAGGGAGGGGATGCATATGATCCCGCCACCATTCAAGCCATCGTTCAATCTCTTTCTCAATCCACCCGCACCCAAGCTGTTCTTACAGAACTTGGTCTTGACGTTTCTGAGTCATCCAGTTCTTCTCGTGATGAGTCTGCTTCTCATCCAGGAGATGCCCCTGCCTTTGAACCTGTTATATCTCCCATGGGCACTCCTGAGCACCCAATCGAACAACCAGCAGAAAGCACACCCTCCTTCATGAAATTAACCGACCCACAACCAACCTCACCAGATGTGACACCCACTGCTCAACCTGTACTACAATTTCTCAAGCAGGTGGGCTTGTCATACCTTTGAATCAAGCAAGAAGGGCCATAGTTTCCCCTGAACATGACATTCCAGTCACTTCACCAAGTCATTCCTTATCTGTTGAACCTGGTTCTATCACCCCTGACTCTCTCATTCAACCTGATCAATATGCGGGGTATGGTGCGGGTAGCGGTGATGATGAAGATAGTTTTGTTGTTAGGAGTGCGAGTGATAGAGAGGAGGTGAGAAAAGAAAAAATGAGTGTTGAGGGTTCCCCAAACCCAGAAAGCCGGGAAGCCACATCTACTATGGGGCCTAGCACTGTTGGGCCTCATATTGAAGAAGTTGCGGTGATCCCACCCGTGTAAGTTTCTGCCCCACAAAGCCACTACGGTGTCTCTCAACAGGCACCATCTTTATTACACAGGGTTATAGCACATACACTGGGTCAACCCCAATTGGGTGTTGGACCTATTGAACAAAGAGGACCGCCTCCCTCGTCCTCGACTCCTTTTCGTGCACAATTTGATATACCGCGGATTTCCGCATATCTTGATCAACACCGTGTTACCATAGATGCACTGAGCTTGTTGACTCAACAAGTCTCCTCAACTTCCAGAGGTGGTACTTTTTCAGGTGCCATTCGAGGATTGGAAGGAAATCCTGCTGGAGCCAACATTCCAGCTGCTCCAGTAGGTAGAACTGCCTATGTGGCTGGTACTTCAACCGGAAGTCTTCGTGATTCCGGGTTTGTTTCACGTGCAGAACATCATGATCACATTCAACAAGCCGTGGCACCAATCCACCAACAACTACTAACGACAAATCAAAGGTTGGATCGTTTTGAACAATCTTCCCAGGCCCAAGCTCAACAATCGAACAGAATAGAAGCACTCCTTAATGCTAGACCTGTAGTGCCAGAACCACAGCCACAACCTGATCCATCATCTTTGTCAGTGGATGCCTTAAAGAGCTTGCTATATGTCAGACTTCTGGAACAACATCCAGAATCAGCTCATGATCAAGACCTTCTGACTACTCTTCGCAATGAACAGCGTCCATCGGGAATCTCCATGGTTGACTTTCAAGAGTTTCATGAAGACGTAAACAACAAGATAGATGGGATCACCAGAGGTTTCTATACTTTTTTATCAAAGGTTACTGATCGGCTGACAATTCTTGAACAAACTTGTCAGACTCAGGCTCAGGAGAGCAAGAGGAGACAGAATGATCAAGATCCTTATGATCAACCCGAGGGGGAGAAAAGAAGAAGATTATATCTCACTTCTCCTGCGGCTGCAAATGTACCAGTTGTACCTGTTCCTCAATTCACTTCATACTTATATGCAGGTACAAGTTCAGCTGGGTCTGGGAGTCAACAACAACAACATATGGCCGATGAAGTTTATGAACCACAACAAAAGGAAAATGCTGAAAAACAAATTGTATAGTATGTACCTCAACAACAATCAGAACCGAGGCCAAGTGATCTTGAAGAAGGTGAAATACCTTACGAGCAGCCCCATGCCGAGATGTTTGACTGGTCTAGTGACTCAGAGGAACAAGTGGAAGATTTATATGAGTCTATTCACACATCACCTGCAAGGCATGTGGGGGAAGGTAGTTCTGCTCAACCGGAGGAGGAGACTGAGGATTCTGAGATGGAAAGACTATTCAAAGGCATTGATGAATATGTCGAGTTTGCTGCACGTCAAGATTCTCCTAGAATTGTCCACAAATTTGATGATATTCCCAGTGAAAAAGAACTTGCACTTAAAAGAAAAGAAAGGGAAGCAATTTCTAGAAGGGAAGCTAGGAGAAAGCCTAAACAAAAGAAACCAATCTTCGACGTGTCCAGGGTTCTCAGTGGGATTAATGTTGAAGTTCATGAAACTTTCCCTCCTCCTCCTGGTCAGTTTCAAGAATCAGCTGCCGATGTACTTGAAAGAAACAAACAGAGAGAGGCAGCTGAGAAAACAAGACAAGAGTCTGAATGGCCCTTGCCAAGGAGCTTCATTGTGCCACCTGCTCCTCTAGTGTATCGTGGGGATCCAGGACTTGATGCAGGCAACATGTTCACAAGAAGTGCTACCCAACAACCTATATGGAAACCGTATTTTGTCAATGCTACTAATCTTGAAGAAAAAATTCCAGACATATTCAGCAATGAGCTAATACAGGTTATTTCCCCTGAGTTGCGGAACATGGACGACAAACAGAGAAGAAGATATGAACACATCCTTTCTCAGTCCATGACAAAACCTGAAGAGATCAAATCAGAGTATCCTATAGTTGAACTTATCAATATATATACTCAGACAACCTTCAGAATAAAGTATGCCATCTTTCATGTCAGAAGAGCAAACAACCTGTCATACTTCCTCAACGAAGAAGACTTAAGGTTTGTAAGTATTGAAGACATCAGCTTCATCCTTGACACCCTCTCTCAGAAAAGAGGAAAGTGGCCTGAAGAAGAGTTTGGAAGAGGTGCTCTGATGAAATACATGAGAAATTTAATGGAATACTTTGAGGAACATGACCTGCAACTCGGAGCTGAAAACAACTATCTGAAAGTCAATCTCTTAAAGCCTAACCAGAGCCATCCAGATCTAGAAAAGCTTGAAGAATTGACAGTTATCTATGATGGGCATCCAAACTTCAAAGGTGATCGAGGGGTCGTCTCAAAGAATACAAAAGGAGAAAAGATCTTCATCAGACTTGATGAACTCATGGCGTATTCAGACGGCACTTTGAAAATTCTCCATCATAAGATACATCAGAAAGTGTGGGATAACCGGGCAGCCTATACTGATGAAGAACATGCGGAAGCCTATCGTGCTATAGAAAGGATGAGAACGACACTAGCAAGCAGAAGGAAAATACGCAAGTGGCAAGTGGCATTCGGGATTCACAACAAATCAACCTATGAATAGATTAATGTATTTATTTGTTGTGAATGTTTACACACCTCACTTAGGGGGAGATTGTTAGAAATATTAAAGTGAGGGGTGTAATATGTAATTAGTCAAAGCTGGGGAAATGCTATATAAAGGCATTTCCCCCACATTTCAATGTCAAGCTTTGCATTATTCATACTTTGTGTTTGTGAACTCTCTCAAGCTCTCGGATCTCTCTCATTACCGAATACACACACAAACACACACTAAAGATCTAGCATTGCATCATCCGTATAATTTACGGGACCATCAAATAGAAGTATGTTCTTGTATAACACTGAGTTATATCTTTCTCCTCTTGTTGATTCTTAACAGGAGGTTCTTCTACTTCCTCTTCCTTAGGCACTATAGGCAATCTGAGTTTTGCTAGTTCCTCATTATGCTTTCTGATTTGTTCAGCCCACGCCTGTTCTCTTGCTTCTTTCTCCTATCCGAACTCAGCTTGTACGTTCATTTTCCTCCTTCTTAGTTCATTGATTGGCATCCCAAGCTGGTCAGCATCCTCTTGTTCCATCCTTCTCACTGCCAACAGAGAAGCTCTTTCTTGTAATGTCATCTTGTCTGCAGAGTATTCATCTGAGGCTGATTCACTAAGAATCATTTTCCTTCTTTTCTGCTTGGGGGATTCTGAATCATTTGAGCTGACTACTACAGGTCTCTTTCCTTTAGCCTTTTCAGTCAGCCCAACTTCTATCTCCTTTTCTTTCTCCCCCTCAATCTGATCTGCTCCCTTAGCTAATAGTAACAAGGCTTCAGCTTGGACAGACTCAGCTTCAGCCTCTTTAACCTTCTCCCCCTTTTTGTCATCATCAATAGGGTTCGGAGTCTGTTTTTGAGATAGGGCAGCAACCGCAGATTTTAACCGCAACACCTCTTCATCCAAAAAGTCTAGAATTTGCAACATATGCTTCTTTGTTTGTCGTCTTTTGAGGTGCAATGTGTCAAACCGACCTTTAACAAAGTTCAGTAGATCATCCAGGTCAGCTTGAGAAGGTTTGGACTTGGGTACATCATTCAAGGGTTGGTGCATACCCTCAAACTCATGTGTACTAGAGTTTGGACCCTGTGATTCACCTTGGTATGTAGATGAATCATTGACAGGTCTTGCAAGTGGGTATGAGAAGTGAAGAGAAGTAATAGGGCTCGAGACGTGAAGTGTATGGGTAGGTGGTTGGCTTGTTCGGTTGGAGAGGAGTGATTGACCCTGGGGATTGGTTATTCTTTCAATGTAACCTGAGTGTGTCTACTCAGGCACAGCAGTGGGCTCTCCCATGGCTCTAGAGAGTGTAGGCTGAGTAGACACCACACCCGGTTTAAGCTGTAGGGTTAAAGTGAGCCTCGAGGTTGACACCTGAAGAGTAGGTGTCTCCCCCTCAACTCCTGCCTGGGGAGGGATCAAAGTGATCTCAGCTCCAGTGATGCCTGTTAGAGTGGCACTACCTTTCGCAGTTTTTCGTGTATAGGTTTGGATATTCTCCTTAGTAGCAGTGGGCATACTAGGGGTGGCTTCAGAATGGAGTTGAATGGAAGGTGGAGTAGATGGGTTAGACTGGGTTGGGTCTACCATAGTCTTGTCTCCAAAAGATGATGGAGAGAAGTGAGAAGAAGTTGAGAGAGGACGAGTGATACCTGGTCTGAGTCTTTCATCGAATACAGACTCTCAAGATGACTTAGAACCAGAGGAGGATGAAGCACCATTAGATTCAGAGGAAGGCTCAGCTTGAGCAGGCTGCTCAACTCAATGATCTGGTTCAGCTCTAGATGCTCCCCCTTGATCCGACTTCTCAGCTTCACTTGCAGATGAAGCTCTCTCAGCTATCCATCGCATTGGGTCACTCAGACCTTCCTGCTCTGGAAAGATGTCATAGTTGAACATCTTTGAGCTGAGTGCTGGAGCAGGGAACACATCCTGTCTAGCTTCATATTGTTGTTCTCACAACTCAGCTTCCACCACTAAGGATAAGTACCTTATAAATGGTACATGGAGATCCCTTGGTGTCTTCACAGCTTGGGCTTTGAGCTCGTTGAAGATGAGCAGTGAATAATCCAGATTTCTAGCATGATACACGTTGTAGAGCAGCTGCATCTCGAACTCATTGACTTGATCCAAGCCTCCAATCTTAGTACCAAGTGAACATATCACAGCGGACACCATGAAGCCCCATCAAGTGGGAAAAGTGGCTTTCTTTATCACACCCTCTGTTTGTGGGTGACCCATGTTGGGTAGGACTGACCTTGCCACTTGTCTTGTTACAGCAGCTTCGAACACATCATTTGCAGGGATTTGAAGAACTTCCCTTATCCGCTGCACAGTAATGACAACTATTATATCCCCATTTAGAACAGTGCCAGTTATCTATCCCCAGTTCTGGTTATAAGTACAAGTGTACCAGAACTCCAACAGGTGTTGTGGAACGATATGGAGTGGTGCTCTAGAAAAAGCGAATGCCAAGGGGCATTTTCAAATATAGTCTACCCATATTTCGTATCCTCTGCCTCGTTTCCTCTCTAGAATTGTGAGACAGGCATGTTGATTGTTCATTCGAATCAACGGCACACCATTGTTCTTCAATTGAGCACCTCTTACCATTCTATCACTGAGAATGAGAATGGTTCCGTCCATCGTTGATTTCGTTGATTCACACTGGGTAAATTTTGAATTCGCACTAAGCGATTTGGAATTCGCACTGAGCAAATTAGAATTCGCATTTGAACGGTTGATTGCACTAAGCAAGGAGAGGTGTTTGTGAAAGGTATATGTGTATAGTAGAAGTTTAAGAAGGAGAAATGTAAGCATGTACTTCTGAATATCGGTTATGGTCGTTATATATACCTTTCCGAGGAGAGAGAAAAGTTACCATTGGAAGTCTCTTTTTATCCGTTACACATAACAAATTTATGGCGCAAGGTAACAGTAATTGAGATGAAACTTATCATCTCCCAACGGTTAATTTTGTAAAATAATATTATTGACTTACAACAATATTATTTACACTGTTGGATTACACCAATATGCAATGGGTATAAAACGTGATTTGAGACTGACTCAAATACACAATGACTCATGAATTAATAAGACATAGTAATTCAATCTTAATTTGGACACACCAAGCTGAGTAAACTTATCACTCAGCGTAAGTCAAGCACTCAGCTTGATTTGATCACTCAGCTTGAGATTGATACTCAGCTTGAGTAGAGCACACAGCTCAGAATCAATGACACATAGTCATTTATGTTTGAGACTGACTCAAACTTATATTTTAACTAAACTGAGTAGTTAAAACATGTTTGGGACTTACCAAACGTGTGAACTCATTATGCAGCTTGACAATATATTCAGTTTATGAAAAATCATTTATAAACTGTGCACTCAGCTTAAGACACTTAGTCTTTGTCAAACTGAAACTCAAATTCTAGATACTTAGCTAGGGGTTGAGCATACCCAATTCACTTAGCAAATACATAAACCTCTTTCATCAAGTGGTTTTGTAAATATATCTGCCCATTGGTCATCAGTGGAGATAAATTTGATGTCAACTTTACCTTTTTTCACGATGTCCCTGATGAAATGGTGTCTAATTTCAATGTGCTTGGTTCTTGAGTGGAAGACTGGATTGTAAGTAATGGCTATAGCACTTTGGTTATCACAGAATATAGGAGTTTTCCTAAAATTCATACCAATGTTTTGAAGCTGATGTTGCATCCACAGGATTTGAGCACAACAGCTTCCTGCTGCAACATACTCAGCTTCAGCAGTTGAAGTAGCCACTGAATTCTGTTTCTTACTAGTCCAGCTTACTAACTTCCCTCCATGCATTTGACATCCTTCTGTTGTTGATTTTCTATCTAACTTGCACCCAGCATAGTCAGCATCTGAAAAACCAACTAACTCAAATCCAGAGTCCTTTGGATACCAAAGACCTAGATTTGGTGTACCTTTAAGGTACCTAAAGATCCTTTTCACAGCTTGAAGATGTGATTCCTTAGGATCTGCTTGATATCTTGCACAAACACATGTAGCAAACTTGATATCAGGTCTACTAGCTGTCAAATAGAGTAGTGAACCTATCATTCCTCTATAGGTAGACTGACATATAGACTTACCATCTGAGTCTTTACTCAGCTTGACAGCTGGTGACATAGGTATTTTCATGGTTGAACTTCAATCAAAACCATATTTCTTTATCAAATCAAGAACATACTTGCTTTGATTAATGAATATTCCATCAGGCTTTTGTTGAATTTGCAAGCCTAGGAAATATGTCATTTCACCCATCATACTCATCTTGTACCTTTTTGACGTAATTTTGGAGAACCATTCACATAGAGATTTATTTGTAGAACCAAAAATAATGTCATCCACATAGATTTGTACAATAATCACCTGTCCTTTACTTTTTTTAATAAAGAATGTCTTGTCTATACTACCTCTGGTGAAATCCATTGATAGTAAATAGTTGGACAGGGTATCATACCAAACTCTTGGAGCTTGTTTAAGACCATACAAAGCCTTGTTTAACTTGTAGAAATGATGTGGAAACTTTGAATTAACAAAGCCAGGAGGTTGTTTCACATAGACTTCCTCCTGAAGTTTTCCATTTAGGAAAGCACTCTTCACATCCATTTGATAGACTTTGAAGTCTTTATATGCTGCATAAGCTAGGAACAGCCTTATGGCTTCAATTCTAGCAACAGGGGCAAAGGTCTCATCATAATCGATTCCTTCTTCTTGTTTATACCCTTGTGCTACCAGCCTGGCTTTGTTCCTAACAATCACTCCATTCCTATCCATTTTGTTTCTATAGACCCAGTTATTGCCTATAATTGTATGATTTTTGGGGGCTGGGACAAGACTCCAGACTTTGTTTCTCTCAAACTCATTTAATTCCTTTTGCATAGCTTCAATCCAGTCCTCATCCTCTAAGGCTTCTTCAGTCTTCTTTGGTTCCATTTGAGATTGGAATCCAAATTAAGTAGCATAGTTTGTTGTTGCCTTTGATCTTGTCATTACTCTTTCTTGAACATTACCAATTATTTGATCTTGATAATGATCTTTGATGAATTTAAATGTTGTCGTAGGAGATTGTGGTTTTGAATCTGAGTGATATTGAGGACTCTGAGGTGAACTTACCTCCTCAGTCTCAATTACAGCATTGTTATCAAACTGTTGATCACTAAGATCTTCAGTCTGAGTAACATCAGCTCCAAAGGGATTGACGAACTCATCATCTTTCTCAGCTTGTGAGTCCTTTGGAGCTTGTGATGATTTCTTTGATGGACACACATCATCATCACTGTCATCATCCATGACATACATGGGATTTGACATTTTGGTTTCCTCAGGCTTTTCAAGCTCACTAGACTGACTAAGTCAGCTTGTCTTTTATCAGCTTGATCAAAACTGTCTTTTTCAAATGAGACATGAATTAATTCTTCTATTGCCTTTCTCCTTAAGTTTTATACTCTGTAAGACTTGGAGATTGAGGAATAACCAACAAAGATTCTAGGATCAACTTTAGGTTCCAACTTATGGAGCTGATCTCTTTGATTCAACACATAGCATTTTGAACCAAAGACATGGAAGTAACCTATATTGGGCTTTCTAGATTTATACATCTCATATGCTATTTTGCCATATCTTTTGACAATGATTGATTTATTCTGGGTATAGCTTGATGTACTTACAGCTTCATCCCAGAAATAGAGTTTCAATCCTACCTCGCATAACATTGTTCTAGTAGCGTCAATTAAGGTTCTGTTTCTCCTTTCAGCCACTCCATTTTGTTGAGGAGTTCTGACTGAGGAGAAATTTTGTAATATTTCTTTTTGTTCACAAAAGCCTTCTAGGGTTGATTTTCTGAACTCAGTCTCATGATCACTTCGGAGTTGCTTTACAGACTTACCTTTTTGCAACTCTTCCTGTTTGATAAAACTTATTATCTCCAGGGCAGCTTCAATTTTTGCTTTAAGGAATATTACCCAGGTGAATCGTGAGAACTCATCTACTATCACTAGAGTGTACTTCTTGTTACTTAGGCTTGGAGTACTTATGGGTCCAAACAGATCCATATGCAACATATGCAGTGGGTCTGTTATTGAAAAATTTTGCTTTGATTTGAAGGACCCTTTATGATGTTTCCCTTATTCACAAGTTGAGCACAATTTGTCCTTGACAAATGTGATCTTTGGCAATCCAGAGACTAACTCTTTATTGGATAGCATATTTATATTCTTGAAATTTAAGTGTGATAATCTTTTACGCTACAATTAACTCAGCTTAGGAACAGATTGGGAATACAAGCTGGTTTCCGTATAAGGATCAGCAGAATTAAGATCAAGTAGATACACATCTCTTTCTCTTTTTGCTATTAATACAGGCTTACCCTTAGCATTATATATAGTTCCTGCTTTCTTCGTAAAAGTAACAATATTGTCTTCATCACACAATTGGCTAATACTTATCAGATTGTGTTTAAGTCCTTTAACATATGCAACTTTCTGGAAAGTCACCTTCCCAGCATACATCTTCCCATATCTTTTGGTTCTTCCATGGGAGTTATCACCAAATGTTACTTTAGGACCTTCATATTCCTGAAAATCACTAAGAAGTCCTTTCCACCTAGTCATGTGCCTTGAACATCCACTATCCAAGTACCATTTACTTGAACCCTGCACATGATAAGAAAACTAAACACATTAGTTTTGTTTGGGAACCCACTTCATAGTGGGTTCAGATGATGAGCACTTAGCAACTTCATCTTGTGGAACTGACTGGTCAGCTTGAGCAGTTGCTGAGTCCTGTGTAGGCTGATCAGCTTGTTCCTTTTCAGGCCTTAACATTTCAATTTCACAGTCATTGGCTTCATGTCCTATACCTTTTCACTTGTAGCATCTTCTTCTACCAATGCTTACAGGAGATAAATCATTCAAAAATCCTTTAGGGGACTTACCCTCAGTTTTAGGAATATTGGTGGTGGATAACTTCTCAACTTTCTTAGCAAGTTGATTCACCTGATCCTCATTGACTTTGGACATACTTTTGTCAAATCTTGGTTTATTATCCTTTTGATTAGAAGCTTGACCAACAAACTTCTTTTCGATGACTTTGGACTTACCATTGTCGTGTTTTCTGGACTTATCAGTTTCAACAGTCTTGGACTTACCGCTGTTGATTTCTTTGGACTTACCATTGTCAAAAACTTTGAACTTACCATTGTTATGATGTGACCTCTGACTTACAGTGATCTTCCTATTCTTGTAACTTCTCTCTGAGCCAGATATAGAGTGTTGTATTTTGAAAGGATTTGAATTAAGCCTTTCTATGACAGAAGTTCTTTGAATAAGCTGAGTGCCTAATCTGTCCATCACAGACATAATGTGTTGTTTAGATGTTGAACACTCATTTCCATGATCTTTTGCCTTTACAAACATATTGTATTTAAGGTTTTGACCATGTTTCTTTTCTGAGGCTGACTTCTGAGAGTCAATCAGTTGTCTATCTTCCTCAGAATTTGTACTTGCTATCTCATCATCATCAGCTGCATAAGTTACGGATTGATAGTCACCTCCAAGTACAGCTTGTACCTATTTAGGAATTTGTTGGTTGATGCACTTTTCAGCAAGCCTTGATGACTTACACCATGATTCAGTGACCTTTTGAAGTTGGTTAGCTTTATCTTTGGCTTCCTGAAGTTCTTCACTTAGAAGCTTATTAATGTGTCTTTGACATTCAAGATCACATTGTGCCTTCTTACCAACATCAATGAGAGATTGATTTTCCTTAATCTTATTTTTCAATTTAGCTATCTCAGCTTTGAGGTCATTTTGAGACTTAAAGCTGGTCTTGAAATCATTTAACAGATAATCGAATGCAAGATCTTTTTCTTCATCGGTGTAAGAGTTGAAATTACTAACCTTGTATATGGAGGAAGGATCCCAGTCACCAAGTTTGTTGTTTTCCTCTGCTTCCTTCATGTCAGCTTCAAAAGTTGATTCAGACAAACCATAATCAACTTCATCTATTTCAAACTCTTCATCTTCTTGAGCCATCAGACACTTGAAATCATCATCTGAGGTAGATGATTTTGTATCCCAAGTTTCAACGTAGAGTCCTTTTTGTTGGATTATGTGCAGAGATAATTAACGGGCATATTGTATCCAATGTTATAAGAGACTAAAGGGTCACACTGCTACACACCTAATTCAGAACAGTTGGTTTTCACCATAAATCTGTGTGGAAATAATTAATCAGTTAGATTAATTATTAAAGAGAAAAAGGAAATAATTAATCAGTTAGATTAATTAAAGAGATAAACGAATAATTAATCAGTAGTATTAATTATTGAAAAGAGAGAAATAAATAATTATCCAGTTTGGATTCATTATTAGAAAGGAATAAATAATAAATAGTTATTTATTATTCAAAGAGAATTAAATATTAAGTTTTAATATTTAACGGAGCAATTAATTAATTAACTAGTAAAGTTCAGGGGGTCAAAGTGAAGAGACTGAAAGTTTAATTAAAACCAGTGGGCTTTTAATTAAACGGGCTTAGGTCCATCTAATCCTTATATATATCCTTAAGGCTTAAGGATTTAGATATATGAGACAAGGGTTAACCTAGCCACCATAACACACTCTCTCACTCTCGATCTTGGCCTTCTCTCTCTCTCTCATCGCACGCCGATCTCTCTCTCGGCTTGTCTCTCTCTCGTCGAAGTCAAAGGCAAAACACCAAGGGTGTTTTGCACACCTGTTGATCGACGCAAGGCAAGTACACACACACATTCTCGTTTTTCGAGAATTGAAGGCTTAGTGGTCCAGGAGAGGTCTAGCAGCCAGTTCAATCGTAGGTGCAGTAGTGGTGGACTACTTTAGCAATCCCAAGTTTTCTGATCAGGTATATTTCTTATAACCTTATATGTGGATTGTTTTGCAAGAAACTATGTTGATCAAGTTAGTTTAAAGATCCTAACCCTTTTTGGGGTTTAGAGGGTTGTGTTCAATCCAGTTCCGCTTTTAGGATTGAACCAGTAGAATCAAACCTAGGATTGACAAGTTTGAGTCATGTGGTGGTTTGGTCAGATTCAAAACCCTTCAGTGGTATCAGAGCCTCGGCTCTATGATCCATAGTTTCTAGTTTTATCCGTTTCTAGGATTAAGGTTTGATTCTTGATCTTCTACTTGCTCTAGGCTATTTCGAAAATCACCAAGGGCAACAAAAACAGTTTGTTTTTGTTATCCAGTTTTAAGAAGTCTAATCCTATAAATTAGAAAGTTTAAACAGTTAGTTTAAACGGTTAAAAAAGATTGTGATTTTTGGATAAGAACAAGTTTTGGATTAAGATAAATTAAACAGTTTGTTTTAATTAGTTAAATCTAGTTAGTTGGTTTGTTTGATAGTTATATGATCTTCTACATCTTATTTTTCTTCTCCTCTGTTTTTCGAAAACCATAGATGGATAAAACAAGTTTTCTGTTTGTATCCAGTTTATAAAAGGTTTGATTTTAATCAGTTAGGTTTAAACCAGATTTGTGTTTAAACGGTTAAAAAGGATAAACTTTTATCTAAAACTAAATTTTGACCAGTTTTTTTTTTTAACTTTTGTTTAAAGGGTTGAATTCAAGTTTTAGAATAATTAATTATTAATAAAACAAGTTTTTGTTAAAATTAATAATTGATAGTTTTTGGTTTTTGAATTGAATCTAGTTTTTAATCAATATATTAAAACAGTTAGTTTTAATAGGTTAAAAAGGATTTAAAATATTTTTGTTAAATCGGAAAACGCGAATTGAAACCGTGACCATAACTGTTAGCGGCGCTAAAAGAGGTTTAGCGGCGCTAAGATGAGTTAGCGGCGCTAAGCCCAGTAAACTGCGGCCCAGTAATGTTGGCCCAAGTTAACGGCACTAAAGAAGGCTTAGCGGCGCTAAGGCCTAATGGGCTTCGGCCCAAGGGGTTTTGGCCCAAGGAAGTTTTCGGTCCAGTGGGTCTTCGACCCAAGAGGGTCTCGGCCCAATAGGTTTCTCGGGTTGACGGGAGATGTTGGCCCAAATTGTTTTTCCGGATTAATACAAATAGGACTATTAATTTTTAAGTTATAAAATTAATAATATGTTATATATAAACTAGTGTTATATATATTTTAATTAGTTTAGTTAAAATATATATTTTAGACTTTTATTTATTATGACTAGTTTAGTCATTTTAAATATAATTCTAAAAGGATAAAGTTTATATAATAAGATGGAGAATTAAACAAGATAATTTTTTAATTAACCAAAAGTTGTCGGTTTTAAGTTATTGGATAACTAGTAATAAAATCCGACATAAGTTTTTCATTCAAGTTTTGAATGAGATCGAGTTTTTTGAAGTTTTTGTTAGAAAACTATTTTTGGTCAGATAATTAGAAGATCATAATTCTCATTTTTTGTTAATAGGTATTAATCAAAGGGTAAATGAGAAAGTTTAAACAAATCAGGTTGTGTGTTTAACAGCATAATTTATTGTTTATATATTATAACTGCGTGGTTGACTTTTATATATATAGTGCTTATATATAATTGCGTGGTTGTGATAACTATAGTTTTGCCGACTTAGGACTCGTTTTTCCTTTTCTTCTTTTATTTTGGTTTTTGGGAAGGCCTGCGTGCCAATTACAATCTCTTTCTTACTTTAATATTGTACTGGTTCGGGGAGGCCTGCGTGCCACTTACAACCCCATTCAATATTGTATTTGTAATAGACGAGAAATAGTTTAATCCCTCAACCAAGGTGGACTCCAAGAAGGTAACAAGATAAATGGTGTTCTATACGCGTAGCACGGATACTTCGGGAAGGTGTCAAGGCTAGTGGGAGTAGCATATCAAGAAAGATGAATCCAAGTCATTTTATCCTTAGGTTTGACCTTAGGATTAGTTGGCAAAACTATAGGGTTTTATATGCTTTCTATTATTATCTGCGTGGTTGTGATTCTTTTATTTACTGTTTTCATATTTGCATATGATATGTTTGTGATGGTAAATAAAAAGGGATTTAATAACAGGTTGTTATTAAACAGAGAAAAACCACGCGCTTTATGACAAACTAGAATACGACTACAGGTTGCTAGTCGTGTTAGTTAATTTTTTATAAATTTTTTGTCAAGATTATAAGTTTGGAACTTATAAAAGCCGTTTTTTGCACCTAGTTTAGGTACACATATAAATCGTATTTCTAAAACAGTTAGTTTTAAAATGGTTTTTCAATAACTGGAAAATTAAGTTTTTAACTTAATTATAAAACCCAAGAAAATCTTAGATCAGTGTGCTACCCACCTAATGGTACACCCTTGCTGTTAAATGGTACTCGGGTGTCGAAAGTGCCCAAACCTTGGGCATCCGGGTTCAAACCATTGCGGGAAGGGGCATGAAAGATTCTGCGATAATCGGGATTCCCGGCCAGAATTCATGTTGTCTTAGGTGGTGCGATCTATTTTGGTGATAATCGGGGGTCCCGGCCCAAAAAGCACTATAGTAGAGTTAAACATACTAGACTGGGTCTAAGTGCTCTATGAGGTCCTAGGAGTCGTATCAGTTAGATACGATTGGTACAGGGTGTTACCTACCAGAAATAGCATGACTTGGCGGGAAGTGCCCAAACCTTGCGTCAAGTATGTGAAATATGGGTCCTTGGTCTAATATATATTGTTTACGGGTTTGATGATATATGATTAGAAAGTATATTTGCAATTACTAATTAAACCGGGTTTTAATTTGTAGATGGCAACCAACGTTAATAGTACCAACAACCTCTCTCTCCGCTCCATTCTTGAAAAGGACAAGCTTGTCGGTCCTAACTTTCTCACATGGGAGAGAAATCTCCGGATCGTGCTTAGGCACGAGAGAAAGTGGTATGTCCTAGAACAACCTCTAGGAAATCCTCCTGCCAGTAACGCTAGGGCAGACGTCAGGGAGGCTTTTCAGAAGCGGTCAAATGACGCCCTAGACGTCAGCTGCCTCATGCTCGTAACTATGAGTTCAGAGTTGCAGTCGAGCATGATGGAAACTCCTGCCTATGACATGATCCACCAGTTGAGGGACATGTTCCAAGAGCAAGCTCGCACAGAGCGTTATGATGCCACCAGGGCATTTAACTCGTGCAAGATGGCTAAGGGGACCTCGGTCAGTAACCACGTCATGAAAATGAAAGGTTACATGGACCACCTAGAGAGACTTGGGCACCCAGTTCCGTTGCAGCTAGCAACGGATACGATACTCAACTCGTTGTCGGATGACTATAAGCCTTTTATAGTCAACTACAACATGAACAACATGGAGAAATCCGTGGCTGAGTTGCACTCAATGCTCAAGATTGCTGAGCAGAGTATCGGGACCAAGTCTAAGGACATTCTCATGGTGGGTCATGGCGGGCATAAGAAGAGGAAGCGGCGCAACGGAAAGGGAAAGGCCAAGGCCCAGCCCAGCCAGAATGCACCCAGGGCTAATAACGACAACAAGGGCAAGAAGCCGAAACCGAACAAAGCAAAAGCCGAGAATCGGTGCTTTAAGTGCGGTGAGGTCGGGCACTGGAAAAGAGATTGCCCGAAGGGTCACGAGGCAGGTGGAAAGGCTGGCACCTCAGGTATCGTGTAGCTTCTTTGTCACTTTCCACTTGTAAAAGTTTTTTACAAGTATTCTAACGTCTTGCAATCGTTTATTGCAGGAGGGGATGGAAAGTGATACGGCCCAGCATGAGGAGATCACACATGCAGCATGCGGATATTATTAATATTTACATTTCCTAGTTTATTAAACTCTTAAAGTTTATTTGAACAATTTTTTTATATTGTTGGTTTATGAATACTTTTGAGTTTATGGAAATTTAATTATTTAGTTATATATCCGTGCACATGTTCTTATTTTATGAATCAGGATTAGTCCAGTTGTGACTAAAAGAATACCAATAAGTCAAGTCTTGACTTGATTGGTGATTCATAATAATCTTATGCTATGATTTGTTGTAGTTATATAAATGTTGGCTCCACTTTTTCAAACGCTTAAAAGTATTGTTTATAAAATTAGATAATTTTTCTAATTTAAGAAGTGTTTAAGTTATTTATGAAAAGTGAATGTTCAAAGTCTTGAACTAAATATAAATGATAGTTATTATTTCTAAGTGAAAATAGTTTTTGATAAAACATTTAAGGAACTATAAAAATGATTATGGTAATCAAGGGAGTTTTATACTAAATGTTTTGGAAAGAAATTTAAAGTGCCTTCACAAGTGTTTTACACTCATGGCAAGTTTGATGAAACCACTTTCTGTAATTAGAAAGATGGATATGTAAAGATCCAAGTTCTTGGTTTCATAAAACGAATTTCTTGCAAAAACTAAGTTTTAAAACATGTGTTTGGAACACATGTTCTAGGCATGGTAATCAAGGATTGACTAAAGCCTAAAGGAATGTTTTAAAGTAATGCACTTTTTCATAAAAGATAGTGGGAGCATCTGACTAATGTATTTATCAAAGTTAATAAAAGTTTTTTTTAACCAGTGTGATAAATACAAGTTTGAACTTCTAGAGTATGTAATTATCGGATGTTTTTAAAAGCTATCTAAAATAGTAAGTTCTTGAGAAAGAACTAATCCGAGGAATGCATGATTTATTGAGAGGTACTCGATAAAGATATCATTGCAAGTTTTTGAGTCAAGTTATGACTTAAACAAAAAATTATGCTCATTAAGTTCAGTAAGTCAGCTTAATTAAATATTGTTGGTTGGTTAACGTTAGAATTGATAAAATAGGATGTTCTTTAACCTTCTTGGTAGTGAGATTAGATTAGTGTTGGCATACACAGGAAATCTAATTTCAAGGTTCTTACAAGTAGGTGTAAGAAGGTTTATCATTTCAAATGGATAATAAAATCTAGTTAGATTTAATATATCTACAAATGTAATTAAAGTATTAATTACAGGGAGGTTATTTTGTAAAATCAGAAACTTTGGAGTTATTTCCAGTTTCTCCGAATTTAAGGAATTTTATAAAATAAGTAAGTCTAGAACTGTTCTAGGGTTGCAAGAACGATTTCTAGCGAAACCAAGAAAGAGTACTTCTAAGTACTAGTCTTGATTTTCAGGTTTAAAATCATATTATTTCCTTTGTAATCTGTGATAAGTTACAATGCAAAATAATTAGTAATTCAGATATACGCCGTGAATTGAGTCAATGAAATGGTAGAAATTATGCGCCTTTATTCCAGGGTGGAATATGGGAGGGTGTAGAAATTAGTTTCATTGCTCTTCACAAATTTTGTATGTTTTGGTTTATCCAGGAATAAACTAAGTTTATTCAAAACATTATCCGTGACTACTTATTATGGTGGGAACTATGATAGGGCTATAAAGTCATCGTAATTTTGGGGTAGATTCGAAAGTTTGTCAAATATAGCTGCAAAAGTTTTTGCGGACCAAAATTGACGGATATTCGTTAGAGTTACGAATATTGGTGTAACACCGTCCTTACCGGCCTAGTGGATTAAGGCAATTAAGTGGCTTAATCTTGATTCAATTAATTAATTGATTAATTAATTGTTATTATTATGTGGTAACTGATTTTTAATTAATTAAGAGATGAATAATAATTAAATAATAGTAGTGTTAGTTAGTGGAAGAGTGACTTGTGGGTTTGACACCTATTACACTTCTAATTGCCACCTAATTGCCATTACATGCAAATTGAATTAAAGTGTTTGTGTGTGTATTGTGTTTCGGCCGAGAACAAAGAAAAAGAAGAAAGAATTGGACTTTATTGATTCTGATTTGCGCTAACTGATTTACTGAAGTGTTTATCTTCATCAAAAGGTTAGAAATTCTAAAACAATATGTTAATTGTTGATTAATTACGGATTTATATGATTTTATATGTGAAAATCCGATTGAATGAAATGTATGATGAATTTGTGATTTAGAATGCATGTTTGTTAGTATTTGATGTTAATATGAACAATACATGCTTAGAATTCAGTTCTAGAAACCATAGATGAGTTGCATGTCTGAAATCAGATTGAAAATTGAGTATATGCATGATCTAGAATGTCTCGAAATTACAAAGTATGAATTGATCGGGATTCATGTATGAATCGATCGGATTTGGTGAAATCCGATTAAATCTATCGGAATTGGTGAATTCCGATCATTTCTATCGGAATTGGTTAGAATCCGAGAAAACTGGACTATTTGTCTTAGCTTTTTATCGGATTAGCTTTTATCGGATTGTTGGATTATCGGATTGTTGGTTTGGGCTTTATGCCTTGTATGTTTGTGATATCTATTCTCTCACTTAACTTTGTGCTAATCCTCCATTGTTGTAATCTTTTACAGGTTAAACCTGGTATGTGGATCAAAGAGATGAAACTGGAATTTTGGGACTGATCATAACTCTGATATTGAAAATGTTTTGTACAGAGCCTGTTTTTGAGTAACACTGTATATGTTGTTTTGTAAATCAAACAGATTAAAGTTGTATTTTCTTTATTATGTTATATTAGAAATGTGTTTTAGCTTCCGCGCGTATTTCAAGGTAGTATTAGAAAGTACGGTGTTACAAGTGGATTGACCCACTGTGAAAAATACTTCGTGGATTTATGTCAAAAGTATTTATCACATCGGTTATCCTTAAGCCTGAGGTATTTGGTTTGGGATGATGTAACTACTGTCTTCTTAGCTAGCTCTAACGCCACGCCGTAACAGGGTGGTCATAAGGGGTGTGTCTAGATTTAGTGGGAGCCGTATTTCCAAATGCGAATATGCAAGATGGTAATTGCACCTTCTTTTTAGAAGAGATATTTCCGGGTCCCTTGACTGATTATAGAAACTGGTAAGTGCACGGCAGTGCCCAAACGAACTGATCTGTTCTTTGTCTTTTATCACGCAGTTTCAAGATCAAGTATGTCATGAACAAATTTTTGAGTCTCTGAGTTGACTTTTTCCATGCTCATGCTCAAAATTGAAATATCGCGTTGCAAGGGACAAACCTATATATATGCAAGTTTGTATATATAAAAACGTACCCATTCATAAACAGAGAGTTTATGATAGTTTAGTTTATAAACAGTCAGTTTATAACATGTCACTTCTAAGCAGGTTGCTTATGAAGTTTTATCACAAGTTACTTTGGGGTATAAGAGTTCTTATAACCTGGTTACCCTAAGTGTCTGGCTAGGGACCTCCTTAGGCTAACAATGTGCAGTAACTATTACTTATCTTGCACAAGTGGGAGTCTGTTGGATTATGTGCAGAGATAATTAACGGACATATTGTATCCAACGTTATAAGAGACTAAAGGGTCACACTGCTACCCACCAAATTCAGAACAGTTGGTTTTCACCATAAATCTGTGTGGAAATAATTAATCAGTTAGATTAATTATTAAAGAGAAAAAGGAAATAATTAATCAGTTAGATTAATTAAAGAGATAAACGAATAATTAATCAGTAGTATTAATTATTGAAAAGAGAGAAATAAATAATTATCCAGTTTGGATTACTTATTAGAAAGGAATAAATAATAAATAGTTATTTATTATTTAAAGAGAATTAAATATTAAGTTTTAATATTTAACGGAGCAGTTAATTAATAGTTAATTAATTAACTAGTATAGTTCAAGGGGTCAAAGTGAAGAGATTGAAAGTTTAATTAAAACCAGTGGGCTTTTAATTAAACGGGCTTAGGTCCATCTAATCCTTATATATATCCTTAAGGCTTAAGGATTAAGATATATGAGACAAGGGTTAACCTAGCCACCATAACACACTCTCTCACTCTCGATCTCGGCCTTCTCTCTCTCTCTCTCTCTCTCTCTCTCTCTCTCTCTCTCTCTCGTCGCACGCCGATCTCTCTCTCGGCTTGTCTCTCTCTCGTCGAAGTCAAAGGCAAAACACCAAGGGTGTTTTGCGCAGCTGTTGATTGACGCAAGGCAAGTACACACACACATTCTTGTTTTTCGAGAATTGAAGGATTGGTGATCCAGGAGTGGTCTAGCAGCCAGTTCAATCGGAGGTGCAGTAGTGGTGGACTACTTTAGCAATCCCAAGTTTTCTGATCAGGTATATTTCTTATAACCTTATCTGTGGATTGTTTTGCAAGAAACTATGTTGATCAAGTTAGTTTAAAGATCCTAACCCTTTTTGGGGTTTAGAGGGTTGTGTTCAATCCAGTTCCGCTTTTAGGATTGAACCAGTAGAATCAAACCCAGGATTGACCAGTTTGAGTCATGTGGTGGTTTGGTCAGGTTCAAAACCCTTCACTTTTGCACTGGGCTTGTCTTCAGGCTTTCCTTTCTTAAGCTAAGTATATTTCTTCTTATACTTAACAGCTTTGTAAGAATTCTTATCAGCTACTGAAGCTGATTCATCCTTCTTTGATCTACACTCAGCAGCAATGTGTCCCTTCCTCTGACAATTGAAGCACACAACTTTCTTGGGATCAAAAGAACTCTTTCCTTTGCCCCTGTCAGATATTCCTCTTCCCCTTTGAGCTCTTCTCAAATGTCTGGCTTGCATAGCCATTTTCTCAGTGATAGTCTGAACATCATCAACATCACTTGAGTCTGAGTCTGAGTAATCAGCTTCAGAGTCTGACTCAGTCTCAGATTCAACAACTAAGGCTTTTGAACTTTTCTTCTTTTTTTGTGCAACTAATGCAACATCAGTTTTATCAAAAGAATCCTTCAGTTATTGTTGAGAAGTTCTCTTGTGCTCTGTGATCTGTTCATGATTGAGCAAGAACCCATATATGGACTGTAGGTTATACATGTGTAATGTTCCTTCAGCCCTTAGTGCTGTAGTTACTTCATTGAACTTTTCTGGTAACACATCCAGAAATTTCAGCACTAGGTCAGCTTAATTCTTTTTAATGCCCACACCTAGCATGTCATTAATCAAGCAGTGAAACCTGGTAAACACATCAGCCAAAGTTTCAATCTTCTTAGAGAAGAAGTTTTCATAGGATCTGTTCAGATGATTCTTCTTCTGCTGTTTGACCAGATCTGTGCCCTCATATGTAATACTCAGAGTATCCCAGATCTCTTTTGCAGATTGACACTCAGTCACAGTATGCAAGAACTCATTAGTCAGGGCATTAGCCTGAACACTCTTTGCCTTGTCATCCAGAGGATATAGTTTCCAATCCTCATCAGTCCATGATGCAACAGGCTTCTTTACTTCCTTTTCAGTTTTGTCAATGGACGTATCACTAACAACAGCAGGAATCTTGGGGATGATTGGTCCTTTAATGATGACATCGTACATACGATTGTCAATGGAAATGAGGAAAAGAATGGTTTTGAATTTCCACAGAGGATAATCAGATCCATCGAAGATGGGACAACCCTTAGCAGACATCTGAGGAAAGTTTGATGAATTGTTGCTTGTCGACATTTTATACTTTGTCAGAATCTTGAACTTTCAACTTATGAAATCGTTCAGCCTGCTCTGATACCAGTTGTTGGTCCCTTGGTGAGAATATCAACAAGCAAGTAATGTGTAGAAGGGGGGTTGAATACAATTTCTGCGGAAAATTGAACAAATCAATAAAAAGTGTTAACACACATCAAACCACAAACAATTGAATGCTTTGCTTTTCATTAATAAAAAGATGATTACAGAAACAATCAAGTAAGCAACACTTGATATGTAAACACCTAATGTAAATCAAATCTCTCAATCTCTCAAACTTTGCTATCTATAATCAACTTATGATTATAGATATAGGACGACTCTCTAAACAGGATTTAATCACAGATTGAATACTTATCGACTTCACAACAGATGTGAAGATTCGACACACAAACAAATTGGCAATCTGTAAGTTTTCTTGATCACGTTAAACTTAGAAACAGTGAATCAAGATTCGTAACACATACGATCAATGGGTTGAGGTGAACTGAGTTTGGCTCTGTAACTCGTCGTCGTCGTTCCTCAAAACTTATTAGGAGATAAGTATTTATAATCCTGTTCCTACGGATCCTAACAAACTAGAACTAATCCTAATCTGCTAACAAACTAACGGATAACCCGGAATCTTGAATCTTCTTATCTTGAGTCTTCAATCTTCAATCTTAAGTCTGGAATCTTCTTATCTTTGCCGTAGATATAGAGAGATAAAAGGAATTTAAAACATATTTAAATTCTCTTAAACTGACTTCTTCAGTCGGATTGAGTTACTCAGCTTGAAACTCATCAAGCTCAGTTCTTCGAGAACAAACCCGAAAACAAACATGTACTAACACGTATAATGATTAACTCATCCTTAGAAGTCATAAGAGTTTAGCTAGAACTTACTTAGCAACTCTGTTGAGCTGACTCAGTCTATACGCTGAGTCACTCAGCTTGAAACACATCAAGCTGAATACTCAACCTATATCTTAGGTGACATACACAACTCATCAAACACATTGATAATCTTACTAAGATATAGTCTAAGTTGATCGAATATATGCTCAGCTTATATTCAGCTTGTACTCAATCTGAAACACTATAAGTGCTCAGTCTGATCAAACCTCATAATTCTATTTATGTTATATTTAGAACACATCTTACAAACTTAACTTTGTCTTATCAGATTTTAACTGATGAGATCATTTGACCAACAATGAATTTACACATAAAGTGGAGAAGATTAATGGTGGTGGTTGAACAAATCTGGAACTTGTGCCATATCCGGAACAAATCGCCATTCCATCTTGTTATTATTATTTATTAATATTAATAATATTATTACTATTATTAAATTGACTTTTAACTTTATTTTTTAATTTTCTTTTAGTTTGAAATGCCATGTCACTTGCCAAATCATTCGCCACGGTAGCAAAATCGGTGACACGTCAACATGTAACCTGCTATAGGAGGTTGAGTACATTAATTGGTAAATTTTGAGACATGGATACAATAAATGGTAAGTTTGGAAGTTCAATACATACAATAGTAAAAGGTGTCAACTTGGATACTTTTTCATGAACTAAACCCTTTAAAAAATTAGGGCATATACATACATGATACATCATTCATATAATTTTTATAAACAAAACCGACTGATAATCATTCATATAAAAAATCAAATTTCTATAAAAATGCATGATACATTCATGACAGATTGATATTTCATATTTGCTTTAAACTATAAATATATATACAGATTGAAGTACAAAACTTTAGCCTTGAGGGCGACGGTGATCGGCAAGTGGGTTGTGGGCGATGGCCGACGGTGACTGGAAAGTAGGCAACGGTCGACGCGCGTGGTAAAGTGGTACTTCAAAGAACAACGGAGGAGTAGATGGCGACGCTTGGATAGTGGGAATCGACAAAGTAATTTGAAAATGGAGATTCAAGAGAAGAGTGTACGGTGTATCTGGTCGTAGTTGGGGTAAGAAAGTGGAGTAGCCGAGTACAAGATAATTGGTAACGGCATTGTGTGTCTCTTTCATTCCATCATCAGTCAAGCCTAGATCTCATATTTTAATCTTTTTATTTTAATCTTATTTTTAAAGTTAAAAAATTTAAATGTGTACGGAGAATAATCAAGGTTATAAATAACGTGAGACGTGACATGATGGTAAGGATAAGCCTCAAGCCTGAAGCCTTGGAAGTCGTGGCGAGGTCACGACGTTTCACAAGACGCGACTTAAGGCAACAATTATATATATATATATATATATATATATATATATATATATATATATATATATATATATATATATATATATATATATATATACTAGCAGTGTACCCGCGCAATGCTGCGGTAGTAAATAGTTCTGTTTTGCAACATGTCGTTTTCAAGGATGTAATACGTAATTCAATGTCACGGAAAAAATTCAGCAACATGTCCGTTTTTTTCTTCAACTTTTCTTAAATTTTTATCAACTATTTTATTAATTTTAAAAATAAATTTTAAAAAACATTAGAAATTAAAAAAATTTATATTTATGAAATATAAGAAGAGAGAAGTTAATAAGATTTTGAAAATTATATTGATGTGGGTGGATAATTGTATTTGTGTAAGAGAGTGCGTTAATGAAAGAATATATTTTAAATAAAAAAAGGTTAAAATTTATTAGGAGAGAGAAATAGTTAAAAATTGAGTGGATGAGATTCATTTAGATAAAAAGAATGATAGAGATTAGAGATTGACATAATTTTAAGAAGTTCTTAAAGTTTGAAGGAGAGAGAGTGTTAAATGGTTTATATAGTATATATATATATATATATATATATATATATATATATATATATATAAAGTTATACGAACATATATAAAAAATACATAATTATAGGTTGATAACGTAGTTCATTAATTTTTTTCTTTGTTTTTGGTATACCCATTCATCCTTATAACTGAATAACTACATATATTCAACTTATATGACTCAGTATCTCTAACACGCCTTAAAAACATAGCTTATAATAGGTAAAGGTATGTCAAGTTAGAACTCAGCGTCCGCAAGCCTTACGTCCAAGCCTTGGACCATGTCGTGGCGACATGATCAAGCCTCAAGCCTTGACGGAGCTATAGCGAAGACAAGACGAGCTTCTTAAAACCATGAGAAAAAAAAGGTTCAAAACTTTATATGCGTGTGAGATATATTATAATAGTCATGACACTTATTATTCGACGTGTTTCTATAAGATTGAGAGGTGGTATTTTTAATGTAACACATGCATATAACTCGGTTAATGATTTACGTACAACAACTTTTAGTATACATAATAAAAAGTGATTTTTCAACCCTTATATACTTACATTATGGATAAAAATAATATATAGTGAGTTAATATAAGTATAAATATATTACTTTTTATATATGACAAAAGGTTGTTGTATACAAAATCACCTTCCGACTTTAATGTGAAATACTTATAGAATATGAAGATTCTTCTTATATAATCAATACTTAATTCATAGTTTTAAAAGACTAAATTTTTAATAACATTAATAATCCAGATTTAAATTTTGAATAAAGAAGTATTTTTATATTTAATATATAATACTTTTACAAATCATATGTAATTATATATTGAAACTAACTGTAATTGCATATAAATCCTTTAGTATTAATTTTTTTTTAAAAATTTTTATGTAACAGAAACACCTGTTTTATCGAAGTTCGAAAGTAACATGAGTAGGCTGTTTGTCCTTTCTATTAAATGGACCCACAATAAAATGAAATGAAATGATAGGTGTAGGCATAGAAAAAAGCACAAAACACTCATAAACACAGAGCAACAACAGGTGTGTTGCTTTATAGAAATTAAATATGCTTTCCAGTTTCTTGCTTCAACTTTTAATGGTATTTAAAAAAACTTTCGCATGGTGCAAATTCAATTTTCATCTCAAAAAGCAAGATCACTCACACACGAACACCAAAAAGCTTTTTGAGAAGGAAATAATATTTCTTAGGACCAAGATTATAAATTAAGAGTTATGATTACAAGCCATTTATATGTTAATAAAATAATCAAATTTAAAAAAGTAAGTTCACATATACATACACAAGTTTAGAATCAAGCGGACCAAGAATATATAATTTAGTAGTTGTAAAAATGTAGTTATGGGTATCACTTAAATAAACAAACAAATCCTAAAAAAACAAAACAACAAAAAAAGCGTGTTTGATTTGTAGGATTTTGAAGGATTTCGTAGAATATGTATTTGAATTCTTTTTTGATAAGCTTATGTGAAAATGTTCTAGATAATTAGTTTCCACTATTTGAAAAAGCGATATGATGCTTAAACTAGAATTAAATGCCCGATCCACACTTATGAATCCATAAACTTAATTATAATATGTAATAGATATGTATAGTGTGTTTAAAATAGTAATGAAATTAGTTAAAACAAAAACATGGTACATGAAACTCAGCTAAATCATGAAAGTATCTTGTGAACAGATAACGGAGACGGGATAAGCTACCTTTGTTGGTGGGGGCTTTATGTAAAGCATGTATATATGAGAAGCATGCTAATTGATTATAGCTTTTCTAGAACGGTATGAGTAGGTATGTAGGATTCCAGTCCTTATTCCGCTTTATGCTAGATTATAATTATTTAAAAATGGTTTATACCCGAAGTGGTCAAAATGCTAAGAACTAGGGAGCAAGTACTAGTTAACCCCGTGAAGAGGAAGAAACAAGTGGCTAATGAGGTCATTCTTACACTAGTGCTTACACCATCAGTACTTCATGTGATAGAACCTACTGCTAATGTGGTCAATCAATCACCAATGATAAAGGAAGTACGTCAAGGCTTTGCTAAGCTACCATTAAGGAAACGGTGATTAGAGAAGTCGTTGAGGTCTTTCTTAGAGGTGATCCTTATTATGATGGAGCAGATGAAAGCGAATATGAAGGTGATGATGAAATAACAAGTGAATGTTGATCTTGTTGCAAGAAAATATAACTACTAATCAGGTTAACCCTAATGTAAACTATGAGAAAAGAAAGAAATGCACTTATAGGAATTTCGCTGCTCGTCAACCACCTTTGAGTGAGTGCAAGATCCAATAGTGAGCTATCAGTGGATTGATGAAATAGAGGTTTATTTTAACTCCCGTTATTGCACACCCGAATCTAAGCTGCAATTCACCTCCAATCTCCTAAGACGTGAGGTTAAGGATTGGTGAAACTATTGGTACAAAGAAAAGAACTGCGGGAAAAGAATAGTTGTCTTGGGAAGAGTTTTCAAAGTTGTTCATGGAATAGTTTTCTTGCAACAAGGTTGTAGGCCAAGGATTGAAGATAACTGCTACAAGGTTGTAGGCCAATGATTGATGGATATTAACCAGGGGAGTGAATATTGGATAGACCTACTGTGAAGAATAACTCGTGGTGTGAGTAAAAGGTATTCATCACGTAGGTTGTCCTCAAGCCTAATATATTTGGTTTAGGATGTGGGGACTTCTGGTAATTTTGAACGTATTAACGTTACGCCGTAATAGGGTAGCCATACGGGACGTGTCTAGTGCGAGGGGAAACCATGTTGCCAAATACAAATATGCGAGAGATATTTTCGGGCCCCTTGACTGAGCTAGACTGATGAAGTGCATGGCAATGCCCAAATGAACTGATTTGTTCTTTGTCGTTTATTACGCGGTCGAAATCGGATAGGCAAGAAAAGTTGTGAGCGTTCAAAGGTCGACTATTACCATGCTCAGACTCATAATCGAAATATCGAGATGCAAAGGGAAAAAACCTAAATTATACCCATTATGAAATAGTTTCTTTTATAAGATTTTATATATTGCATTGTCACAATATCTCGGTATAAACATCGACTTGTCTAGAGGTCACCTTAGGCCAGTGTCATCAACTACGGGTTGCCAACTTACACAAGTGTGAGTCTGATAGAGTTGTGTTGTGTCCATAGCCGGCGAACCCTGATGTCACGTACAACATCATACGACACTCAAGGGTCACACTTGTGAGGTCATATAATCCGAGAAGTAATGCAACCGTACTCGGGAAAACGGATTTGTAATTAGTTTGTTATAAATCAGTAATCGTAAGTTACGATTTTAACTTACGTGTGGGAGAAATTACCAAGTTAATTAACTGACAAGGAAATATATATTTATTAGTTAATAAATATATATTGTTAATTAATTATTTAATTCCAGATTAAATACTTTACGTTTGAATTATTTTATTTGGACTAATTAAAAATAAAGGAATAGTAAATTTATATATATATATATATATATATATATATATATATATATATATATATATATATATGTTGGTCCCGAATGGATACTACAACAACAAATGTTTGTATAAGGGGTTGTTGAATACAAACTTTAGCAAATTAAAATTTAAAAGACACACGGTTTACTTTTATATAATTCTTATTGATGTAAATCAAGAATTACATGAACTAGATGCGAAAAATTTAAGTTCAATAAAAGGTAGCAACTAAATTTGTCTAATACATAGACTATGCTAATCTTAAACAACTTATGTCTAAGATGTTCAACACATGAACAAGTTTGTTACACTGAAAGTAAAATGTTAACTCTTCTAATTCTCAACAGATGAGATTTCAGTGTTCAACTCTATCTATTCGCATACTTAGCATGTTTCCATGCATGAGTATATATAAGTAAAGGTGTCCGGGTTGATGAAGAGGAGTAGGAGACAAAGGTACTTGGTTTAATAATATTATAATAGATAAAGTTAGTGGGTGAAAGGTAAGTTAACTTTATACACAAAGTGTGCAAAGTGAACATACTTTTCAGTAAGGTGTTTACCCACTATCTATTATTATATTATTAAAGTACTACCTTTATGTCTTGGGAAAGTAAACTTCTCCTTCCATGCTTGTGCTTTAATCAACACCATGCTTTTTGAAGACTTGACTTAACCAAGTATAGAATTGTCAGCCATACTTAGTTGTTGAAGCATATCTTCGAGATCTTCTCTTCTAAAGTATCTTTCTCCTTTTCCAGAGGATAAATATCTATCCTTTTTGTTTCTTTGCAGATCCAAAAAGTGCTATGTACTTTTACAACGAGAGATCTAAGGCATAGTAGAACAACACATGTTCTGCCTTTGACTTAAGAAAATATTACACTGAAGAACTATTAGCTGATTAAAGACTCAGCTAACATACACTGAACAGCTAACGTAAATTTGCTCAACTAAGGACAATTGTAAAAGGCTCAGCTAATTAGATCTGCTCAGCTGATCAAACTGATCAACTAATCAATATAATTAGGGTACAACTAATAAACTAATCAAAACAAACTCTCAGCTGGTCCCAAGGGCTCAGCTAATCATTTGAGTATGATTAGCTTATTGAGACAAGAACGAATAAGTGTAGAATACCTTATCTGACATGTGGAAGGTATCAGCTGACCAATGAGATACTGTCAGCTGATCCTTGACTGCTCAGCTGATTTTTTAGGAACCCTCAGCTGATGGTTTGCACCATCAACTGATGCTTTGTAGATGCATAGCTGATGCTTCTTGACTTGTCTTTTCTTCTTAGCTGATCTTCCTGAAGCTAGTCCTATGGCTGATACTCAGTGTTCAGCTGACACTTTGGCTCATCAACTGACATTTCTTACTTAGAAATTCTTTAAGTCTAATATGAAAAACAACACATGTTTTTCATTAATCTAAGTTCAAAACTGAATATGTGGTTTTGTTAACATCAAATCCTATTTTAATTAATAGACAGGTTTGATTTAGGTTTGATATTGCTATCTCCCCAACAATCTCCCCCTATTTGATGATGACAAAACCTTATCTTGTTTAAGAAGAATCAGTTTGACTCAGATTTGTAAGGATAAAACTTTTAAGTGTAATTTGGTTACCTATCTATCTGTTTTTGGTAACTCTTTAAGATATGTTCCCTGATATTCTGTTTTTGGGAATCTTTTTATTTATGAAGTACCATAGTTCTGTTTTTGTGGTATCTTTCTATCCTTTTTCTGTTTTTAGGATTTTTGATTTTCTAAATATACACTAGGTGAGCTATCTACTAAGAATCATCTATACTAGCAGTTTTAGCTAAGTAGTCAATGATCAAAGTTTCAAGCTTGATTACAAAACAAATAATTACAGAAGAGTTTGTACAGAGTAATCTAACTAAGAATTAACTAAGTACAGAGGTTGAACTATTCTAGAAATTTAAAATACAACTAGTCTAGTTATGAAGTATCAGTTGTCTTCACACCAAGGTTCTTCCTTGACTTCAAAAGTTCTGATCTGTGGATTTTCAGCTAGAAGTTGATCAGCTCTTGATTTAATCAATTGTTCAAAGTGCTCACTTCCTGTCAAATCTCTTATAGCTATTACAGCATGAAATATTAGTTCTTTTGAGCTTTCCCTATCTCAGATTCTCTCAGAAATCTCCAATTACCAGCTCTGTTCATGAAGAACATTCCTCTTTCAGGTTCAGTTATATACCTGAACATTTCAGGATGAGTATTGGGAGGAAGAGCAGTGTTCAGATTCTCATAAGCAGGGAGATAGGGATAATCAGGTTTGAGAATGATTTGTTCAGCAGCAACAAAGGATTTTGAAGTCTTCTTGAAGGCATCCTCAATTGTTTGAACATGATCAAAAAATTGATCATGAGTGAAGAGTCTATGATATACTGACATTCGGATCCAGTACTCAAACTTTCCCATGAATCTTTGAACAATTTCACTTTTGGACTTTAGGAGATGGTACAGGATCTCTATCATCTCAAAGAAGGATAGCAGTTTGCAGTGATGTAGATAGGTATCTTCATAAGTGTTTCTTTCATCTCTTCTCACTACTCTGAGATAAGGACCTTCATCTGTACCTTTGTAAGGAGTAACCCTAGAAATGATGTATGCACATCTTCTATTCACCAAGTTTTCTTTATTATCCCCGAACTCCTTGGATTGCCTTCCAGTTTGCTAAGCAGTGCTTCCAAAGTTGAAGTTGAGCAAAGCTTGAATGGCTTCCTTGTGAGTCTTTCCTCTTTTAAGTGCTTTCTTGGTGGAAGGGTCATATTTCTGTGGTGCAACTTGTACTTGATGTGTTTGAGATGACAGCATGATCAATTCTTCTTCTTGAATTTCTCTCAGTTCATCATCTGTAGCACCAATGATTGCAGCAAGATCTTCAGGAGTAGTGAAATCCTGATGCCTTTCCTTGGATTTTAAAACTTCTTCAATGGAGGTACCAAGTGCAGCAGCTAAGTCACTAAGCTCTCTGAGACTCTCATCTTCTTTATGAAGTTCTTCCTCTCTTCTTTCTTCAGCTTCAATCTCCTCAGCATACATAATTTTCTTTCCTTTTCTCCTTGATGTGCTGCCGGGAGTTGGTTGACTTGATTGTACTGGAGAGGAAGCTTGGACTGGTGGAGCTTTTGTAGAGAGACTCCGCTTTTTCAAGTTGAACAGAGAGGACAGAGGCACCCTATCTTCATCATCATCATTAGAATCTTCTGATGGAACTTTGATTGGTGCACAAGATTCACCTTGTCTAGGATTTTTGGCACTCTTCCTTATGGCCATTTGTTTTAGCCTTCTTTTAGGCCTCTGCTCATCTTGAGCATGTTGCTCCCCCTCAGATGGATTTTTCCTCTCAGTAGTTGATTGATTCAGAATTTCTGCTTCATTGAGGTCTGTTTGATCTGCTGCTGCCTTATCCAGGATTCCCATTTTCCCTCTCTGTTTGATCTGCTGCTGCCTTATCCAGGATTCCCATTGTTAAAGACACAGTGTGACCTTGGGCAAAGGTCTGTCTTTCAATGGTATCACTCTGTTGGGAGAGTGACCCAGATTCTAGGATTCCCATTGTTACATATGCACCTTGTTGAGAAGATGCATCCACTGGCTTAAGGGTTAAGTCAACATCCATAAGCTCCCCCTCAACATAAGAGGAAACTATAGGAGTTGAGGTCTGAGGTGCAGTGTGCAATCCCTCTGAGATAAGTGCAGTATGCACTATCTCTAATGACCTTGTATCTATATGGGTGATAGAGGGAGTAGAACTAGTGACTGTTGGGAATACACTAGAGCTTGGATGTTGTGGAGGTGTTACAACTAGAGAAGAGGATGGGTTCTCACTGGTGGGGTTTACCAAGTGAGTGTCCTCAAGAGTAGTATAGATTATACCTGAGATGTGCTGAGTTTTGCTGATCTCAATCAGTTGAATGAGATTGTCAGAAATTGTATCATCCTCAGCATAATCACCATCAGCTGCACCTCCACTTTGTTGATTACGTGGTGTGCTAGAACCAACATCACCACCATGAAAGTCATCATCTTCTCCATCATCATCACCTCTACCAATGTCAGCACTTCTATCATATACATCAACATCTTCAGCATCAGGAATGAAAGGTTCATCCTGTGCTGGCATTTCAAAAGCTTCCTCAGCAAACATTTCAACATTACTTAAGGCTTCATCAGAGTGCTCAGTAACTACATTAGGAGACTCTGAATCATTAGCCACTTCTTCATTTACATTTTCACCAACTACCTCCTCTTCATTAACATCCTCTTATTCATTAACATCCTCTTCTTCATTAACATCCTCCTCATCTGCAGCAACATCAATCAACTCTTGCATTTGTTCCGTGATTACAGGACCAGCATCATCTCTTACTAAGTGAAAAACCTTTTGACCCATCTGTGGGATTGGCATTGTATTATATGTAACATTCAGATGTGTATATACCTCCCACTGCAAAGCTTGTAGTGCAATCAAGCTGAGAAATCTAATGTAGGGCACATGGGTCCTGGTTGTCTTTTTGGCAGTGGCCAAGGTGATCTTATCCACCATCTCAGTAAATATTACCTGAGCAAAATCCGCATTTCTCCCAGTTACCAGAGCATGAAGAACCATGAGTTCAGTTTGATTCAGTAGGTCATGGCTCCCTAAATTGTGACCAAAGCATCTTATGATAACACCGGCCAAATACTTCCAAGGGTGACCTAAAACTGATAGCTTATATCGCCCATGAGATACAGGTTCATTGTAACCAATCAGTGGCAGAACTTCCAAGGTTTGATCAGCAGTGGCAAAAGGTTGGTATGGGGCAAAATTTGGTATGGATAAGGCTTGTCTGAGGATTTCAACAGAGATGACAATGGGGGTTTGATTATTCTGGATAGTGCAAGTGATTGTTTGATTGTTAGGGTGGTATCTAGCAGTGTACTACATCTCCCCAATAATGTGAGGGAAGATGAACATAGGATGAGCAGAAAGGCAGGGAAACAGGGGGTGTGTTTTTAAGAAGTTAACTATGGGTTCAAAGCCCTGATTTGCCTTGGATTGAAGTATATCGGTGTTGATTATGATGTTATTTGTGGAAATGTTGAAGGGAGAGTTAGGAGTAACATTCTCACTTGAAACAACGTTGGGAACCTCGGTAGGGTTGAACATCACCATTATTGCAGAGCTTGAGATCATGGAGACAGAGTTACTTGAAAGCAGTGAAAGAAGAAGGATTTCCGAAAATTTCTTTTGAGAATTTTAAAATCGTAAGAAATGAGAACTGCTCAAAACATCATTTATATCTTTTTGGGAAACCGATACTGTCACAGAAAAGTCTTTTTTAAAAAGTAACTGTCACTTCTGCAAAAGGTAATAAACGGAAAAGTTAATATACACAAACAACTAACGGACAATTAAAAGAAATTAAATACTATCTAGGAACACATTAAATACAAATGATAAATTAATAAAATAAGTGTGGGGACACAAGAATTTTAACTCTGAGTATCATCAGCTGACAAATGAAAGTGTTAGCTGATCCTTGTTGAGAGAAAATAAGTGTCAGCTAATGAATGCACTTAGCTGAGCGTCTAAGTCTTAGCTGATGGTTGATCAGCTGAGGTATTGCATCGGCTGATGGTCGTCAGCTGACATAATTCCATTAGCTGATGTGTCATTAATAAGGCATACAGAAGCTTAGATAAGTACTTCATCTCACACACAAACAGAATTACTTTCTCACAATAAATTAACTACCTACGAAAGGAATATGTTACAAATTTAACATGCCAAGTTTGGATATTAGGATGTTGAACCAAGACTCATCCAAATGTTTTGTGAAAAGATCAGCTAATTGAATATTAGTGCTAATGTAATGCATGAAAACTTTCTTTTTCTGCACATTATCTCTTAAAAAGTGATGCCTGATTTCATTATGTTTGGTCTTGGAGTGCAAAAAAGGATTGTTAGAGATAGAAATGGCACTTGTGTTGTCACATAGGATTGGGGAGTTTTCAAACTGTAAGTCATAATCAAGTAGTTGGTTTTGCAGCCATAGGAGTTGAGCACAACAGCTTCTAGCAGCAATGTATTCTGCCTCAGCTGTAGAAGTGGAAACAGAGTTCTGTTTCTTGCTTGACCAGCTGGCTAACCTTCCACCTAACAATTGACAACCACCAGATGTACTCATCTGTCCAGTGTGCAACCTACAAAATCAGAATCAGTGTATCCAACTAACTCAAAATCTGAGTCCTTGGGGTACCAAAGACCTAGATTAGGAGTTCCTTTGAGATACTTGAAAATCCTTTTAACAGCAGCTAAGTGAGATTCTTTGGGATCTGCTTGGTATCTAGCACAGAGACATGTTGAAAACATTATATCGGGTCTGCTTGCAGTAAGGTATAAAAGTAACCCTATCATGCCTCTATAAGCTGTAATGTTCACTGATTTACCATCAGTGTCCTTTCCAAGCTTTAATGCAGTGGACATGGGTGTTTTCATTAACATACTTAGCTTGATGAATGACAATTCCATCAACCTCTTGTCTAATTTGAAGTCCAAGAAAATAGTTTAGTTCACCCATCATGCTCATCTGATAGTTATCAGACATGAGTTTAGAAAACTTTTTACAAAGATCGAAATTTGTAGACCCGAATATTATGTCATCTACATATATCTACACTAGAATTACATCACCCTTGAATTTTCTTATAAACAAAGTGCTATCTATGCTTCCTCCTATAAAGCCTTTGGTGGTTAGAAAAGAAGAGAGAGTATCATACCAGGCTCTTGGAGCTTGCTTTAGACCATACAAAGCTTTGTTCAAGAAGTATACATGGTATGGCTTGCTTGCATCCTCAAAACCTGGAGGTTGTTTGACATACACCTCTTCCTTCAATTCTCCATTGAGGAAAGCACTCTTAACATCGATTTGAAACACTTTGAAGTCTTTGAAGGCAGCATAGGCTAGAAACAGTCTTATAGCTTCAAGTCTTGCAACAGGGGTAAAGGTTTCATCAAAATCAATACCTTCTTCTAGGCAATACCCCTGTGCAACCAGCCTTGCTTTGTTTCTGATAATCAGCCCTTGTTCATCCATTTTGTTTCTGAACACCCACTTAGTACCAATGATGGTTTTGTCCTTTGGTCTTGGCACCAAAGTCCATACATTGTTCCTTGTGAATTCTGCCAATTCTTCTTGCATGGCATTAATCTAGTGGGGATCATTTAAAGCTTCATCCACCTTCTTTGGTTCAATCATAGAAACAAAACCTGTGTATAAACGGAAATTACAAGCTTTTGATCTTGTTAGTACAGGTGCTTCTTTGTTACCTATGACCTGATCTTTAGGATGATCCTTGTGGTCCTTATAGGCATTTTGGATTCAGGGAGAGTTTGAATTATTTTGGATTATGGGAATTGAAATTCTTTGGTTTAGATCAGCTGATGAGACTTCTGGTTGATCAGCTGACAGAATTTCAGGAATGTTATCTGTTGGAACTTCTACTGATGAGAGAATGTTTGATATGGAATTAGAGTCCATTGATGTTGAATCATGATTCTCATCATTCAGTAAAAGTGTGGGTTGGTTTAAGATAGGATGTGTATTGGTTTCATGTACATTTGGAACAGTTTCATCTAAATCCTCTACATCAGCTAATGGGAGTGGATCAGCTGACGCTAGAATGTTGTCTTCAGTATGCAGCATATCATTAAATTCCTCACCTGTAGATGGATTAGTAGAACAGGAAGCAACAAAGTCATTTTCATTAAAACTTACATTGATTGATTCTTCTATGACCTTTGTTCTGAGGTTGTAGATTCTGTAAGCTTTGAAGATCACAAAATATCCAACAAACACACCTTCAACAGCTTTTGGTGCAAACTTCTGCAATTGATCTCTCTGGTTCAGAATGAAACACTGACACCCAAAGATATGCAGAAAGATGATGTTGGGCTTCCTTCCCTTGAGCACTTCATAAGGAGTCTTGTTGTGCCTCTTGATGACTAGGGGTCTGTTCTGAGTGAAACATGCACAGCTGACAGCTTCAGCCCAAAGATTGAATCCTAACCCACTCTCACACAACATGGTTCTTGCAACTTCTATCAATGTTATGTTTCTTTATTCAGCTACACCATTCTGTTGTGGAGTTCTTGGGGCAGATAAGTTTTGAGATATGCCTTCATCATCACAGAAACCTTCTAGAGTTTGATTTCTAAACTCAGTTCCATGATCACTTCTGAGCATCCTTATTAGATTTCCATTTAGCACTTCCATTTTCTTAATGAAGCTTATTATCTCTTCAACAGTCTCACTCTTTGCTTTTAGGAAGATGACCCAAGTGTATCTTGAGAATTCATCAACCATCACCAATGCATACTTACTTCCACCAATACTAGCAGTAGCAACATGACCAAATAGATCCATGTGCAACATGTAGAAAGGTTCAGTAATGGAGAAGGCTTGCTTAGATGGAAAAGAAGTCTTGTGCTGCTTTCTCTTCTCACAGGCGGAGCAAGGTTTAGGCTTAACATATGTCAGTGAAGGTAGTCCTGACACTAGATCACCCTTGCTTAATTTGTTAATGTTTTTAAAGTTTAATTGAGAAAGCCTTTTGTGCCATAACCAGTTTGTGTCAGTTACAAATTTTGTATACAAATAGGTTAACTTGGATGGATCACCTGAGGACATATCAAGAGTATATACATCCTTTGTTTTTTTTGCACAAATTATTGTTTCACCTTCTTGATTTAAAATGGAACACTTTATGATCACCATTACATAACTGACTTATGCTGATGAGATTGTACTTAAGCCCTTTAACATATGATATTTTGGACAAGGTTAAGTTCCCATTATGAAGTTCACCGTAGACTTTTGTTTGTCCACAGTTGTTATCACCAAAGGTCACCCTTGGACCCTTTTCCTTCTTGTAATTACTTAACAGAGCTTTACAACCTGTCATAGTGCTTGAACATCCACTGTCTAGATACCATGTATTAAGACCCTGCAAAGATTAGATTGAAAGAAGGTTAGTGACACTTGGGCATCCACTGTTAAGTGGATCCCTGTGGATTGCACCTAGCCATCCACTTCATATTAGGTTGATTATTAATGATTGGAACCACAGTGTTATCAAAATCAGTCCGCTGTCTTGAGTTACCTTCAAGAGAACAATCACTTGCCTTATGCCTTTTGCTCCCACATTTATAACATTTTTGACTTTTGGAGCCTTTGACATGTTTTAGTGATTGCCCAGGAGATGTCTTAACTATCTTCTGATGACTTTGGGTCATCAGCTGACATATTTCACCATTCAGCTGTTGCAGCTGATTCTGTAAACTAATTAGGTCTTTGTTCACAGTCACCTTAAATTGATCCTTAGGAAAAAGGAGTTTTTGATCAACCTTAGATGTGGCAGTCTTAGACTTCATGTGAACATTTAGTCCTTTTCTCTTTGTTTCTTTTATTGAAAGAGTTTGAAGTGATACTGGATAAGCTAAACAGTTTACAGAGGATTTTTGATCAGCTGACAGGGTATCAGCTGAGCAACTATCATCTGTTCTCTGATCAGCTGATGATTGAGAATCATCAGCTAATGAAATGTCAGTCAGCTGAGCACTTAAATTTAATGTATCAGCTTTCAAGGTTTGACAACATAATGTCTCTTTGGTAGCAAAAAATGATTCCATTCCTTTACTGACTTCCTTTACTATTAAATTTTTTGTACTTTTGCTTTCTGTCAAAACAATAGAATTTGAACCAACCTTTGAAGTGGTTAAGTCTTTCACCTGAGTACTTTTTCTTTTGACAAATCTTTTGGTGATAATACTTTTTCCTTTTACAATTTTTTGAAAAGATAGAGGTAGAATATCAGCCTTTTCTAAGATATTTATGTCCTTACTAAAATCAACACAATTAGCAGCTTGAGAATAATTCCCACCAATAATAGCTTGAACTTGTTTTGGAATCTGCTCATTGACACACTGAGTGGTCTTCTCAGCAGATACACACCAAGATTTTACTACTTTTTGAAGGTCATTAAACTTTATAGATGCCTCATTGGTTTCTTTTATTAAGATATGATTAAGTATCTTTTGATTAGCTAAATCAACCTCCAGTTTTGTCATTTGTTTTAATTTCTCATCTTTAAGAGTTAACTTCTCTTTTAGTGATTCTATTTCTAATTATAGCTTCTTTTCTCTTTGAATATTTGACTGAAACTCAACACACAGATAATCAAACATAGTGTTCTTTTCATTGTCTTCATAATTAATAAATTTTCTAACCTGATACATAGAAGAAGGATCCCAGTCAGGAGAAGTACAAGCTTTAGCAGCTTTCTTCATGTCCTCATCAAAGGAACTTGTGCTTGCTGTGTTGGTCATCAAGCTGAGCTGAGCAGTGAGGATCTCATCTTCATCACTTGAGAGATCTTCCTTAGCCCAATCTTCTTCTTCAGCCACCAACACACTATTCTGGGCTTTCTTCTTCTTCTTGTCAAGGACAGCAGCAAGAAGCTTCTTGTACTTAGCTTCATAATCAACCTAGCTGTCTGAGCTTGAGGAACCCTTGAAGCATGTGCTTCTTCTGGACTTACATTCACTGGCATAGTGACCAGTCTTGCCACATGAGAAACACCCTTTAGAAGCCTTTGGTTTGAACTTGGCTTTTTCTCCTTTGAAGGGTTTCCTCTCAAACCTCTTGACACCCTTTCTTTTCAAGAAAGTTTAGAACCTTTTTACCAACATGGCTGCCTGCTCAATAGCAGCTTCAATGCTGTCCATGTTCTCTAGAACTTTATCCCCATAAGCCACTTGCTCATCATCAGAAGACTCCTCCTCTTCCTCCTCATCACTGGACTCATCCACTACTGCAGCAAAACTCCTAGATCTTGTATCCTTAGACACAAGGGCAGTAGATGGAGCTTTTGAAGCCTCCTTCATATCCTTGGTAGAGAGTTTCCTTTGTTTCACTGATTGTTCATGATTCATAAAGTTTCCATATAACCCAACCAGTGTAAGACCCTTGATTTTCTCACCATGTTTTAGCACAGTGATAAAATGATCCCAAGATTCTGGGAGAGTGTCTAGAAACTTGTTTACAAGCTTCTTATTGCTCTTGGGAACCTCTACCCTTCTTAAGTCATTAATAAGGCAGTTGAACCTGGTGTAGGTCTGAGTAAGACTTTCACCTTTATGAGCAAAGAAGAACTCATATTCTCTTACCAGAAAGAGTTTCTTATTCTCCTGCACTTCTTCAGTGCCTTCATAAGCAACAGTCAAAGTATCTAGCATCTCCTTTGTAGATTTGCAGTTAAGAACTTGATGATAGACATCATTTGGAAGTGCTGAGACTAAGGCTGTCCTGGCTTTGACATCAAGATTAACCAGCCTTTTATCTTTATCAGACCATAGATGAATAGTTTTAACAAAATATCTTTGTACTGCAGGAGTTGAATCAGTGGAAGCAGTGACTTCTATAGTGGAGGAAGGAACATATGGACCTTCAATAACAGTCTTGAGCATCACGTCATCTAGGCTTGACATATAGAGAAGAACTTTACTCTTCCAGAGAGAAAAGTTTTCTCCATCAAACATTGGACACCTTGTGAGTGAGCCATTGTTGGAAGAACCGTTAGAAGCAGCAACAGAAGTGGCCATTTTGTAGTGTGGGGTAGAAGCAGTTGAAGAGTAAGCAAAACAGTTCTTAGATATGAGTTATCTAGCTTGCTCTGATACCAGGTGTTGGTCCCGAATGAATACTACAACAACAAATGTTTGTAGAAGGGGAGTTGAATACAAACTTTAGCAAATTAAAATTTAAAAGACACACGGTTTACTTTTATATAATTCTTATTGATGTAAATTAAGAATTACATGAACTAGATGCGGAAAATCTAAGTTCAATAAAAGGTGGCAACTAAACTTGTCTAACACATAGACTATGCTAATCTTAAACAACTTATGTCTAAGATGTTCAACACATGAACAAGTTTGTTACACTGAAAGTAAAATGTTAACTCTTCTAATTCTCAACAGATGAGATTTCAGTGTTCAACTCTATCTATTCGCATACTTAGCATGTTTCCATGCATGAGTATATATAAGTAAAGGTGTCCGGGTTGATGAAGAGGAGAAGGAGACAAAGGTACTTGGTTTAATAATATTATAATAGATAAAGTTAGTGGGTGAAAGGTAAGTTAACTTTATACACAAAGTGTGCAAAGTGAACATACTTTTCAGTAAGGTGTTTACCCACTATCTATTATTATATTATTAAAGTACTACCTTTATGTCTTGGGAAAGTAAACTTCTCCTTCCATGCTTGTGCTTTAATCAACACCATGCTTTTTGAAGACTTGACTTAACCAAGTATAGAATTGCCAGCCATACTTAGTTGTTGAAGCATATCTTCGAGATCTTCTCTTCTAAAGTATCTTTCTCCTTTTCCAGAGGATAAAGATCTATCCTTTTTGTTTATTTGCAGATCCAAAAAGTGCTATGTACTTTTACAACGAGAGATCTAAGGCATAGTAGAACAACACATGTTCTGCCTTTGACTTAAGAAAATATTACACTGAAGAACTATTAGCTGATTAAAGACTCAGCTAACATACACTGAACAGCTAACGTAATTTTGCTCTGCTAAGGATAATTGTAAAAGGCTCAGCTAATTAGATCTGCTCAGCTGATCAAACTGATCAGCTAATCAATATAATTAGGGTACATCTAATAAACTAATCAACACAAACTCTCAGCTGATCCCAAGGGCTCAGCTAATCATTTGAGTATGATCAGTTTATTGAGACAAGAACGAATAAGTGTAGAATATCTTATCTGACATGTGGGAGGTATCAGCTGGCCAATGAGATACTGTCAGCTGATCCTTGACTGCTCAGCTGATCTTTGAGGAACCCTCAGCTGATGCTTTGTAGATGCATAGTTGATGCTTCTTGACTTGTCTTTTCTTCTTAGCTGGTCTTCCTGAAGCTGGTCCTTTGGCTGATACTCAGTGTTCAGCTGACACTTTGGCTCGCCAGCGGACATTTCTTACTTAGAAATTCTTTAAGTATAATAAGAAAAACAACACATGTTTTTCATTAATCTAAGTCCAGAACTGAATATGTGGTTTTGTTAACATCAAATCTTATTTTAATTAATAGACTAGTTTGATTTAGGTTTGATATTGCTATCTCCCCAACAATATATATATATATATATATATATATATATATATAGGACTAATTAAGGGAGGTTCTTTATATATTCTTATTATTATTATTAGTTACTTAGTGATTAAGTTTCTTTAATTCAAATTAGAAAAGGATAAACATGTTTCCTAATTTTAATCCAATCCTATTAGTATAAATAGGTGTTAAGGGGATGAATTAAAGGTTACACCATTCTAAGAATTAGAAATATAAATTCTCTCTCTCCCTCTTGTTTGTTCTCCTCGTTAGCCGAAGTTCCCAAGAAAAATGGATTTTCGGTTTAGTAGATTTTGAGTCACCGATCGTTGTATGGTAGTTTGCAATCCTTTCTAGTGGGTAAGATAAGTACAATCTCTTAATCCATCTGTCATGTTGTTATTTATGTTCTTGTATATGTATTTAATTTATATTATGTATTGTTTAATCCAGTCAAGTTTGGATTAGGATGACACGGGAGGTGATTAAAACCCAACATCTCCTGGATCCCATCAGCTGAAACTTCAAGAAGAAATTCGAGCTAAAAAAGAAAAAGAACCGAATAAGAAGTAAGAAATATAGAGAAAGCAACAAGACTGACTATCCACCAGTAACAAAAGATATCATCCTGAGCGAATAACATCAGTCTTATTGAAAAGGGATGATGGAGGTCTTCTTCTAAACTTGCAAAGGAAAGGTGATCCTTTACACTACAACATACCATTCAATAGATCATAATGAAGTTCGGGTACACCTAAAATCATGAGTTATTTGTCAAGACTGCAGCAAACTAATGATATCGATGCGGTTCGGACAGATATTTCTAACACCATTCACTTGTACAACTACAAGTTGAAAGGAAGAGCTTCTAAAACTAGTGTCAGCCAAGAGAAGTCCAATCCTTATGAGACAAACACCATGTTGTGCAAAAGAAGGAAGCTAATTTTAGAGAAATCTCAGGATCCGATACTGCACTTAATTGCTATGGGAGAATTGCCTAATTGTAGAGAAATTGACACTTCCTTGCCCATGGAATAGGAACCTGTTGCTGGAAAAGTCACCACTAATGCCGTGGATTATTCTTTCTTGATACATCTGACAAAGTAAGATTTCAGGAGTATCTGAGTTTTCTAAACATTTGACATCATTAAGATACCTCGTAAACCAGAAGGATCCATCGATAAAGGACATCATTGATGAATACATGAAAAAAGTGAAACTGAATATGCTATTTCAGAGCAAGCTCAAAAAATACTTCCACCACAAAATTCTCTTCACTTTATCTTGATTGAAAACAACAAAAACTTTTGAAAAGAAAAAGGAGTTAATTACAAATTTCGTCCTTTTAGATTAGGGCCTTTTGCACTATTGGTCCTTTAGCCAAAATTCTTGCAATTTTAGTCCTTTATTTAAGAATTTGTTACACTAGATGTCCTTTCTCATTACGCCGTTGGTTTCTATCGTTAGTTTTAGGGGTATTATGGTCAAATGAATAGTATATAACAAACACCCGCCTAAATAAACAACCTTCATCGTGACTGTAATCGTTTGACAAAAGAGAAGAAGATGGTGTTCATCACTTGTGGAAGTATAGCTATTATACGTACCTCGTGGACATCCCTGAACAATGGTTGTAGGTTCTATGCATGTCCTCAACAGGTAAGATGTGTTTTTGACCTAAATTAGGATTTGGTTTTGAGCTAAATTAGGATAGCAATTAAGTTGTTTAATCTGTGTTTCTTGAATTAGGGCTCATCTTGTAGGTTTATTGGGTGGGTTGACCTTGTTATGTGCCAACGTGTGTTTGACATTATTCCAGGGTTACTAAGCTCCAAGAACAAGGTGGAACAAGAATTGAAAGCAAGTATAGCCCAAAATAGGAGGTTGAAGTTGTACTTGTTCCTTTCATGGATGGTATTTAGAGTTTATTTATTGCATTAGGGTTGGTGTTGGTACTTTACTGGTTTTTTTGTTGATGTAATGAGTTTGTGTTGGTACTTTACTGTTTTTAAGTATAATTTTTGTATGTCAGTGTGTAAGCACTTATGGTATGTACGTAGTTGACAATCTGTTGAATTAATTACAGAAAATCTTGGTAGTTGGCATGATATTTTTGGCATATATGTTACTGCATTGTGTATTAACTTATTGGCAGATTTATGGTGGTTGGATTTGAAGTGTAGGTGAGTTAATATGGTGGTTGGAATTGAAGTCAAAGTTGTCTATATATACTAGTTGATACTAATCTATGTCACTCACACACCACATTACACTACTCACACGTACACAACTTGCAAAGCTTTGAAAATGGGTGATCAACTTCCTACTGCTGACAAGTACCTCAGCATTCAGTTTGAGAAGCATATCAGGAAGAATGGGAGGCTGGTATGTTCTTTAATTTTCTGTTTTGTTATAAGTAAATGTATATAAACTACATGATCTTGTTGATGATATTTTTTATGTTATATACATACTATACCTGCTTACTTTGTAAGGATGCATGGACTGTGAAGGTTTGATATGTGTCTCATTCAAGTTGGTGACTCGATGCACCCAATGCAGTTGCATGTGCATGGAGACAAGAGAAGGAACTTGGAAACTCCTAATCATGTTGTGGTGCATGGAGACTTTGACTTCTTGGGTGTGTTTCATAAGTGGGCTACCAACTGTTGGATAAGGTTCACCATTGAGGATGAACATCTCAATGAAGGGGAGGATGTTGTGTTTAATGTTGTGTTTAATGTTAGGATCAACTAGATGGAGTTGTATGATGTAGTGATGGTCAATGTGTTTTGTTAAAAGTCTGTATGGTAGTTTTATGTTAGTATTGTCTTTTGTCTAGTGTTGGTCGTAATGTTAGGACATGGTGGTGAACCATTTTGAACAAGTTATGTAATGTTCACTGCAGCCTTTAATGAAATGGGATTATGTTACCTGAATGTGTTTATGCTATTGTTTCAACAACCAAAGTTCACTGCATAAAATGACTGATCCATACACATGACAGATCACAAAATGTGTTTATGCACATGGTTTGAACAACTATACACATGACAAAATGTATTTCACTACATAAAACAGATCCATAAACATAAACAGACCAAAACATATCCATAAACTTAAACATAAAACAGATTAAACAACCAACTCCATTACATGTTAAAGAGTTATCCATACACATGACAGATCCATTACAAGTTATCAAAACATACCAAGTGAATATCCTAAAGTCTCAAAAACTAGTACATATTAAAGAGTACTTAATTACAACAAATCTAAGGTTGATTCCCTGATCCTTGAGATTGTGAACTTCCTTGACCAACTCCAGTACATGTTCTTTGATTGTGACCAAATCCACCACATTTGCTGCACTTGACACTGAAAGTCCTTTTCTTCTTGTTGCTTTGGGATGCAACATCCTCATAAGCAGCCTTTCTCCTCTTTTTTTAGGTCTTCCAATTTGCACATGGTACTTGGGTGGCAACAAAGTTGTGGGAACACCAGTTTTATGCCACATTGTTTGGCCACTGATTGGGTTCACTTTGTGAGAATACTGTTGGTCCCTTGGTGAGAAGATTAACAAGCAAGTAATGTGTAGAATGGGGGGTTGAATACACTTTGTGTGGAAAATTGAACAAATCAATAAAAAGTGTTAACACACATCAAACCACAAATAATCGAATGCTTTGCTTTCATTAATAAGAAGATGATTATAGGAAAAACCAAGTAAGAAACACTTGATATGTAAAAACCTAATGTAAATCAAATTTCTAAGTCTCTCAAACTTTGCTATCTATTATCAACTTATGATTATAGATACATAACGACTCTCTAAACAGGATTTCTTCACAGATTGAATACTTACCAATTTCATAACAGACGTTAAGATTCGAACACACGAACAATTGGCAATATGTGAATTTCTTGAGCACGTTGAACTTACAAACTGTGCATCAAGATTCGTAACACATACGATTAGTAGGTTGAGGTGAATTGAGTTTGGCTCGGTAACTCGTTCTGTTTGTTGTTGTACCTCTAAACCTATCAGATGATAAGTATTTATAATCCTGTTCCAACGGATCCTAACAAACTAGAACTTATCCAAATCTACAAACAAACTAACGATAACCCGGAATCTTGAATCTTGAATTTTCTATCTTGAGTCTTCAATCTTCAATCTTGATTCTGGAATCTTCTTATCCTTGTCGTAGATGTAGAGAGATAAAAAGGAATTTAAAACACATTTAAATTCTCTTAAACTGACTTCTTTAGTCTGACTAAGTTACTCAGCTTGAAACTCATCAAGCTGAGTTCTTCTAGAACAAACCCGAAAACAAACATGTACTAACACGTATAATGATTAACTCATCCTTAGAAGTCATAAGAGTTATCTAGAACTTACTTAGCAACTCTGTTGAGCTGACTCAGTCTATAAGCTGAGTCACTCAGCTCAAAACGCATCCAGCTGAATACTCAACCTATATCTTAGGTGACACACACAGCTTATCAAACACATTGATAATCTTACAAAGATATAGTCTAAGCTGATCAAACACACGCTCAGCTTATATTCAGCATATGCTCAGTCTGAAACACTATAAGTGCTCAGCCTGATCAAGCTTCATAATTTTGTTTAAGTTATCTTCAGAACATATCTTACAAACTTAACTTTGTCTCATCAAAATTCAACTGATGAGATCATTTGACCAACAAATACACATTCTTCTATGTCTCAAATCTGTAAATCTTTGACACCCAAAACTCATGTATTGCTACACTTTGACAATTTAAGGTTGCATTCCATATGCTTGCAACAACATGTTTCCAGTTATCTCCTACTTGTTACAATTACAAATTTTGGCATTCAAATCTACAATACATTGGTCACCCTAAGGTCCACTAACCTGATACTTGTCCCCACCATTCCATATAGCATTATACTTTGAAGCTTCCTTCTTAACTTGTTCCAATAGTTTTGTAGCAGCAGGAGTCAAAGGTCCATCAATCCTATCTATCACAACCAACACATTCACAATCCTTTTCTAGTAGGCTCTCTGCTTCTACATCTCCTTTGAGTTCCTTCTGTTGCACTCTGATGATTTTATTCAGCTTGTATTTCACGAAATGATTTGAGCTTTCACCACAGCAACTTCTTATGTGTAAGGCATCCCTAGCTTTTAGATAGCAGATTTCATTCAGCTTGATGAAACTAGGTTTGCTTGCCTGATCCTTAAATATAAACCCCTGAACAGGTCATCAATACCTTGATTCTATTTGAACTCCACACCATCAGGTATCTCGAATAGACTCTCCCATTGTTGACCGGGAACTAGGACATACCTCTACTCCTCAGCTTGAGAAATTAGCTTAGAGACTTCAGTTGTAATCTCTTGCTTGATCTGACTCTTCTTGAATTTCTTGAGCATCGTCAGTATTCTTTGCCATTCAAGGTAGCCCATCCTGTGAACATATCTCAGGTCCACTCCCACTATTTATTTATCATTAAATAGGAAGGTGAGAATGATGACTCAATCTACTCTACTCAGAGTCATACTCTTGATTTCCTTGCTGGTGCTGCGTCTGAAGTAGCACTCCTGAATGTCTGCATCAGTGTATGGGATATGATCAGGTCTTGTACCAGTGTATTCAGCTTCAACTAGAGCCAAAGCTTTTCTTTCTCTTTCTCTTTCTTGGTCCTTTGCCTCTTTCTCCTTCCATTTTCTTATCTCATAAAGTGATATTCCTAGCTCAGTAGCTTCCTCTTGTTCGCGCATTTCAATCATAAGCCTTGTGGCTTTTTCTTCGTCAGTTCAGAAACACTATCAGCTTCAGGTTCAGATTCTATCACTTTTTGTCTCTTAGCTACAGGTTCCTCTTTCTCTAACTCCAGCTCCCCCTCAAACTGAGCTTGCCTCTCACCTCCTCTTGCTAGTGCCAGTAGAGCTTCAGCTTTAGCTTGAACTAACTCAGCGTCAGCTTCAGCTTGAACCTTCTCCCCCTTTTGGTCATCATCAACAGGGTTCGAAGTATGTTTTTGTTGAAGGGAAGAAACTTCAGAGGCAATCTCCTTAACATTCTTAGTCAGCTTCTCAAGCCTCTGATAGATTTGATGTTTATGCTTCTTCTGCTTGAGATGGAATAGACCAAACTGAGCTGCTATGTATTGTTTCAACTGTTGGATGCCTGAGGAGGCAGATTCATCTAGAGGATACTGACTCCTGTCCTTAAACTCAAAATGTTAAGCCTGTAAAGTGAAAGTGTTGGGAGAATGATCTCATCAGTTAAGATTTGATGAGACAAAGTTAAGTTTGTAAGATGTGTTCTACATATAACTTAAACAGAATTATAAAGCTTAGTCAGACTGAACACTCATAGTGATTCAGACTGAGTATAAGCTAAGTGTAAGCTGTACATATGTTTGATCAGCTTAGACTATATCTTAGTAAGATTATCAATATGTTTGACTAGCAGTGTGCGTAAACTAAGATATATATATTGAGTTTCAGCTTGATAAGAGTCAAGCTGAGCGACTCAGTGTGAATACTGAGTCAGCTCAATAGAGTTGCTAAATATGTTTTAGTTAATTATTTAGACTTCTAAGGATGAGTTATGAACTATACATGTTGGTCCATATTTGTTTTCGAGTGTGTTCTCGAAGAACTCAGCTTGATGAGTTTCAAGCTGAGTAACTCAGCCTGACTAAAAAAGTTAGTTTAAAAGAATTTAAATGTGTTTTAAATTCTGTTTTAACTCTCTATATCTACGAAAAGGATAAGAAGACTTCAGAATCAAGATTGAAGATTGAAGAGTCAAGATAAGAAGATTCAAGATTCAAGATTCCGAGTTATCCGATAGTTAGTTAGCAAATTAGGATTAGTCCAGTTTGTTAGGAACCGTAGCAACAGGATTATAAATACTTATCTCCTGATAAGTTTTGAGGTACGACTACGATTCTAAAACAAGTTACAGAGCCAAAACCTCACCTCACCGTATGTGTTACGAATCTTGATTACTGTTTGTTAGTTCAACGTGATCGAGAAACTCACAGATTGCCAAAGTGTTCGTGTGTTCGAACTATCACATCAGTTGTGATATTGGTAAGTTATCAATCTGTGTAAATCCTGTTTAGAGAGTCGTCAGTATCTATAATCATAAGCTGATTATAGATAGCTATGTTTGAGAGATTGAGAGATTTATATTAGGTGGTATATATATCAAGAGTTGCTTACTTGATAGTTAGTGTAATCATCTTCTTATTCAAACCATTGTAATCATCTTCTTTATAAAAGCATTCAATTGATTGTGGTTTGATTTACTGTGTGTGACACTTTTATTTGATTTCTTCAATTTCCGCAGAAAGTGTATTCAACCCCCCTTCTACACACCTGTTGCTTGTTGTTATTCTCATACAAAGGACCAACAGAAAGAGTCAAGGACAGCAATTGGTGAGTGTTTGGGTGCATCATCCAAGGGCTGGTTTATACCCTCAAAATCATGTGCACCAGAGATTGGACCTGGTAATTCACCTTGGTATGTAGATGAATCATTGAAAGGCCGTGCTGGTGGGAGTGAGAAGTGAAGAGAAGTGATTGAGCTCGACACGCAATGTGTATGGGTTGGTGGTTGGCTTATTGGGTTCTTGCTTAATCATGAACATATCACTAAACACAAGAGAACTTATCAACAACAACTCAAGGAGTCTCTGGATAAAACTGAAGTTGCATTGGTTGTACAGAAAAAGAAGAAAAGTTCCAAGACACTGGTTGTTGAATCTGAGACTGAGTCAGAATATCAAGCTGACCACTCAGACTCAGACTCAGATGATACTGATGATGTTCAGAATATCACTGAGCAAATGGCAATGCTAGCCAGACGTTTGAGAAGAGCTCAAAGGGGAAGAGGAAGAACTGACAGGGGCAAAGGGAAGAGTTCTTTTGATCCCAAGAATGTTGTGTGCTTCAACTGTCAGAAGAAGGTACACATTGCTGCTGAGTGCAGATCAAAGAAGGTGGAATCAACATCAGTTGTTGATAAGAATGCTTATAGAGCTGATAAGTACAAGAAGAAATATACTCAGCTCAAGAAAGGAAAGCCAGAAGACAAACCCAGTGCAAAAGGGTTATATGATGAAACCTGGGATACATAATCATCCACCTCAGATGATGATGTATGTCTTATGGATCAAGAAGATGAAGAGTTAGAATTAGATTAGGTTGATTATGGTCAGTCCGAATCAATCTTTGAAGCTGACATGAAGGAAGCTGAGGAAAACAGCAAGCTCAGTGATTGGGATCCTGCTTCCATGTATAAGTTCAGTAATTTCTACTCTTACGCTGATGAAGAAAAAGGTCTTGTTTTTTATTATCTCCTGAATGATTTCAAGACCAGCCTTAAGTCTCAAAATGACCTCAAAGTTGAGATAGCTAAACTGAAAGATGAGATTAAGGAAAATCAATCTCTCATTGATAATGGTAAGAAAGCACAATGTGATCTTGAATGTCAAAGACACATTAACAAACTTCTAAGTGAAGAACTTTAGAAAGCTAAAGACAAAGCTGACCAGCTTCAAAAGGTCACTGAGTCTTGGTGTAAGTCATCAAAGCTTGCTGAAAAGTGCATAAACCAACAAATACCTAAACAGGTGAAGGCTGTACTTGGAGGTGACTACCACACAGCTGCTTATGTAGCTTATGATGAGATAGCAAGTACAGACTCTGAGGAGGATAGTCAATTGATTGAGTATCAGAAGTCAACCTCAGAGAAGAACCATGATCAAAACCTTATATACAATAAGTTTGTAAAGGCTAAAGATCATGGAAATGAGTGCTCAACATCCAAACAACTTGGTAAGTCTGTGTTGGACAGATTAGACACTCAGCCTATTCAAAGAACTTCAGTCATAGAAAGGCTAAATCCAAATCCTTTCAAAAGACAAAATTCTCTATCTTGCTCGGAGAGAAGTTACAAGAATAGGAAGACCACTGTAAGTCAGAGGTCAAATCACAACAATGGTAAGTCCAAAGTGGTAGATCTTGGTAAGTCCAAGAAGATCAACAGTGGTAAGTCCAAACCTGTTGAAACTGGTGAGTCCAGTCACCATGGCAATGGTAAGTCCAAAGTCATGGAGAAGAAGGTTGTTAGTCAAACTTTTAAGGATAACAAACAAAGATCTGACAAAGGTAAGTTCAAAGTCAGTGATCATCAAGTGAATCAACTTGCAAAGAAAGTTGAAAAGTTATCCACCACTTACAATCCTAAGACTGAGAGTAAGTTCTCACAAGGATTGTTAGACTCTCTACCTCCTGTAATCATTGGAAGAAGGAGATGCTATAAGTGCAGAAGTAGAGGTCATGAGGCTAAGGACTGTGATGCAGAAATCTCAAGGCCTGAACAAGAACAAGCTAATCAGCCTACACAGGACTTAGCTCCTGCTCAAGCTAACCAGTCAGTTCAACCAGATGGAGATGCTAAGTGCTCCTCATCTGAACCCACCAAGAAGTGGGTGCCCAAACAAAACTAATGTGTTTAGTTTTCATATCATGTGCAGGGTTCAAGTAAATGGTACTTGGATAGTGGATGCTCAAGGCACATGACTGGGTGGAAAGGACTTCTTAGTGATTTCTAAGAAGATGACGGTCCTAAAGTAACATTTGGTGACAACTCCCATGGAAGAACTAAAGGGTATAGGAAGATGCAAGCTGGCAAGGTTACTTTCCAGAGGGTTGCATATGTCAAAGGCCTCAAACACAACCTGATTAGTATCAGTCAATTGTGTGATGAAGATAATGTTGTTACTTTTAGGAAGAAAGCAGGAACAATTTATAATGCTAAGGGAAAGCCTGTATTAATAGCTAAAAGAGAAAGAGATGTGTATCTACTTGATCTAAATTCTGCTGATCCCTATAATAAAACCTGCTTATATTCCCAATCTGTTCCTAAGCTGAGTTGGTTGTGGCATAAACGTTTATCTCATTTAAACTTCAAATATATAAATATGCTATCCAATAAAGAGTTAGTCTCTGGATTACCAAAGATCACATTTGTCAAAGACAAATTGTGCTCAGCTTGTGAACAAGGGAAGCATCATAAAGGGTCCTTTAAATCAAAGCAAAATTTTTCAATAACAGACCCATTGCATATGTTGCACATGGATTTGTTTGGACCCATAAGTACTCCAAGCCTAAGTGGCAAGAAGTACACACTGGTGATAGTATACGAGTTCTGAAGATTCACCTGGGTAATATTCCTTAAAGCCAAAAGTGAGGATGCCCTGGAGATAATCAATTTTATCAAACAGGAAGAGTTGCAGAAAGGTTTGTCTGTAAAGAAACTCAGAAGTGATCATGGGACTGAGTTCAGGAACTCAACCCTTGAAAGCTTCTGTGAGAAAAAGGGAATATTACAAAATTTCTCATCTGTCAGAACTCCACAACAAAATGGGGTTGCTGAAAGGAGAAATAGAACCTTGATTGAGGCTGCTAGAACAATGCTATGTGAGGCAAGATTGAAACTCTATTTATGGGATGAAGTTGTTAGTACAGCCTGTTATACTCAGAATAGGTCAATCATTGTCAAAAGACATGGAAAGACTTCGTATGAAATGTACAAGTCTAGAAAGCCCAATATAGGTTATTTCTATATCTTTGGTTCAAAATGCTATGTGCTGAATCAAAGAGATCAGCTCCATAAGTTGGAACCTAAAGCTGATCCAGGAATATTTGTTGGTTATTCCTCACTCTCCAAATCCTACAGAGTGTATAACACTAGGAGAAAGGCCATAGAAGAATCAATTCATGTCTCATTTGATGAAGACAGTCTTGATCAAGCTGAGAAAAGACAAGCTGACTCAGTCAGTCTGAGTGAGCTTGAAAAGCCTAAGGAAACCAACTTATCAAATCCTATGTATGTCATGGGAAATGATAGTGATGATGATGTGTGTCCATCACATGCTCAAATGGATTCTCAAGCTGAGAAGGATGATGATTTCGTCAATCTATTTGGAGCTGACATTCCTCAGACTGAAAATCTTAGTGATCAACAGTTTGATGCTGCAGAGACTGAGGAGATTAGTTCATCTCAGGACTCTCAACATCACTCAGATTCTGAACCAGATTCTCCAACTACAACATTTAAATTCCTCAAAGATCATCCTTAAGATCAAATTATTGGAAATGTCCAAGAAAAGGTCATGACCAGATCAAAGGCCACAACTAACTATGCTGCTTACTTTGGTTTCCTATCTCAAATGGAACCAAAGAAGACTGAGGAAGCCTTGGAGGATGAGGATTGGATTGATGCTATGCAAGAGGAACTGAATGAATTTGAGAGAAACAAAGTCTGGAAACTTGTCCCTACCCCAAAAATCATTCTATTATAGGCACTAAGTGGGTCTACAGAAATAAAATGGACAAGGATGGAGTGATAGTTAGGAACAAAGCCAGGCTGGTAGCACAATAGTATAAGCAAGAGGAAGGAATTGATTATGATGAGACCTTTGCCCCTGTTGCTAGAATTGAGACCATAAGGCTGTTCCTAGTCTATGCAGCATATAAAGACTTCAAAGTCTATCAGATGGATGTGAAGAGTGCCTTCCTTAATGGAAAACTTCAGGAGGAAGTCTATGTGAAACAACCTCATGGCTTTGTAAGTTCAATGTTTCCACATCATGTCTATATGTTGGACAAGGCTTTGTATGGTCTTAAAAAAGCTCCAAGAGCTTGGTATGATACTCTGTCCACTTATCTACTATCAATGGACTTCACCAGAGGTAGTATAGATAAGACACTCTTTATTAAAAAGAGTAAATGACAGATAATTCTTGTACAAATCTATGTGGATGATATTATCTTTGGTTCTACCAATGAATCTCTGTGTGAGTGGTTTTCTAAAATAATGTCACAAAAGTACAAGATGTGTATGATGGGTGAGATGACATACTTCCTAGGCTTACAAATTCAACAAAATCCAGATGGAATATTCATCAATCAAAGCAAGTATGTTCTTGATTTGATAAAGAAATATGGTTTTGATTCAAGTTCAACCATGAAAACACCCATGTCACTAGCTGTCAAGCTGAGGAAAGACTCAGATGGTAAGTCTGTGTGTCAGTCTACCCATAGAGGAATGATAGGTTCATTGCTCTATTTGACAGCTAGTAGACCTGATATCATGTTTGCAACATGTGTTTGTGCAATATATCAGGCAGATCCTAAAGAATCACATCTTCAAGCTGTGAAAAGGATCTTTAGGTACCTTAAAGGTACACCAAATCTAGGTCTTTGGTATCCAAAGGACTCTGGATTTGAGTTAGTTTTTTTTTCAGATGCTGACTATGATGGGTGCAAGTTGGACAGAAAATCAACTACTGGAGGATGTCAAATGCTTGGAGGGAAGTTAGTCAGTTGGACTAGTAAGAAACATAACTCAGTGGCTACTTTAACTGCTGAAGCTGAGTATGTTGCAGCAGGGAGCTGTTGGGTTCAAATCCTATGGATGCAGCATCAGCTTCAAGACTTTGGCATAAGTTTCAATAAAACTTCTATCTTCTGTGATAACCAAAGTGCAATAGCCATCACTTACAATCCAGTCTTCCACTCAAGAACCAAGCACATTGTAATTCGACATCACTTCATAAGGGACATCGTGGAAAAAGGTAAAGTTGATATTAAATTTATCTCCACTGATGATCAACTAGCAAATATCTTTACTAAACCCTTTGATGAAAAGAGGTTTAAGTGTCTTAAGCTGACTACACAATTTATGAATATGTTTTCATAAACTGATAAAACGGTCAAGCCGAATGATGAGTTCACATGTTTGGTCAGTTCCAAACTCTCTTTAACTACTCAGTGTAGTTAAAATGTACGTTTGAGTCAGTTTCAAATGTAAATGACTATGTGTCATTGAGTCTGAGCTTTGTGCTTAACTCAAGCAGTGTGATTGGTTCACACGTTTGGTAAGTTCTGAACATGTTTTAAACTACTCAGTTTAGTTAAAAATAAGTTTCAGTTAGTCTCAAATATATATGACTAAGTGTCACTGATTCTGAGCCGAGTGCTCGAAGTCGAGCTGAGTGCTCAAAATTGAGCTAAGTGCTCAAACTCAAGCTGAGTATCAATCTCAAGCTGAGTAATGAAATCAAGCTGAGTGCTTGATTCACGCTGAGTGATTAGTTTCCTCAGCTCGGTGTGTCCAAATTATGACTTAATTACTAAGTGTCATTAATTCATATGTACATGTGTATTTGAGTAAGTTTCAAATCGTATCGTATATCAATTGTGTATTGGTATACGTTATCCGTGTTTATACTATAATTATTAGTTAATTATACTATTCTACACTTGTATCCGTTGGAAGATGATGTGTTTCTACCCTCTCACTGTTACATCAAGCTGGAATTTTTTTTACGGTGTAACGGATAAAAAGGGAGTTCAACGGTAACTTTTCTCTCTCCTCGGAAAGGTATATATACCGACTCTATTCGGTTTAGAGAAGTTTACGCTTACATAACAAACTTCTCACATTCTAAAATACCTTTCGCAAATAACCAATTGCTCAGTGCGATTACTCGTTTCATCGTTCTCAAAACCCTACATCGCTCAGTGCGACTTCATTTGCTCAGTGCGAATACAGAAAAGTTACTCAGTGTAATCTTCAAATTTCAACGATGGAAGGAACTATTCTGATTCTAAGTGACATAATGGTAAGAGGTGCTGCGTTCAAGAACAACGGATTGCCGCTGATGAAAATCAACAATCAGCGTGCTTGTCTTGCAATCCCTCAACGCAAGCTTAACAGAGGATACGAACCATGGGTCAATTACATTCGAAAATGCCTATTGGCCTTCGCTTTCACTGGAGCACCTCTGCATATGGTTCCTCAGCATCTGCTCGAGTTTTGGTATATGTGTGTCTATGACCAAACCTCTTCCTCAATCCGAGGCACAGTGCTGAATGGGGAGAGGACCATTACTCTCACTGTTGATAGGCTGAGGGAAGTTCTTCAACTCCCTCAATCTAATGTGTTAGAGCCTGCGGTGATGATACAGGTGGCTAGGTCTGTCCTACCTAGAATGGGACACCCACAAACAGAGGGTGTCATCAAGAAGGCTACCTTTCCAACCAGTTTGGGTTTCATGGTGTCCACACTGATCCGTTCACTTGGTACTAAGGTTGGAGGATTGGACCAAGTTAACGAGTTCGAGATGCAGCTGATGTACAATATATACTTTGCTCGGAACGTAGACTATGCATAGCTCATCTTCAACGAGCTCAGGGTCCAAGTGATGAAGACCACAAGGGATCTTCATGTACAGTTCATCAGGTACCTGTCCTTGGCATTTGAAGCCAAGCTGGGGACATCACTCTATGAAGCTGATCAGGATGTGTTCATGTTTCCTACACTCAGCCCCAAGATGTTCAACAACGACATCTTCCCAGAACAAGAGGGTCTGAGTGAGCCCATGCTACTGATTGCTGAGGGAGCTTCATCTGCAAGTGGAGAAGAGGGATCCAGTCAAGGGGGAGACCTCTCAGGCTGAACCAGTACATTCTGAAGCTTCTTCTGGTAAGACCTCTCCACTTTCTCTTTCTTCTCATTTTTCTCCATCCACTTTTGGAGACAAGACTGCAGTAAACCCAACTTAGTCTAACCCATCTCCTCCACCCTTCATTCAAATCCAATATGAAGACATCCCTAGTATGCCCACTGCTGCTAGGGAGAATATCCGAACCTATACACGTAAAACTGCCATAGGTGGTGCCACTCCTACAAGCATCACTGGAGCTGAGATCACATTGATCCCTCCACCGGTAGGTGTTGAGGGGGAGACGCCTACTCTTATGGTGTCAACCTCGAGGCTCATTACAACCCAACAGCCTAAGCCGGGTGTGGTGTCTACTCAGCCCACACTCTCTAGTGCATGGGAGAGCCCACTACTGTGCCTAAGCAGACACACTTAGGTAACATTGAATATATGACCAATCCCCAAGGTCAATCACCCCCTTCCAAACCATTAAGCCAACCACCAACCCATACACTACATATTTCGAGCCCCATTACTTCTCTTAACTTTTCACACCCTAATGTACGACCTGTCAATGTTTCATCTTCAAACCAAGATGATTCACAGGGTCCAAACTCTGGTGCAAATGAGTTTGAGGGTCCACACCAACCCTTGGCTGATGTACCCAAGTTCCAACCTACTTAAGCTGACTTGGATGATTTGCTAACATTCTTCAAAGGTCAGTTTGATACATTGCATCTCAAAAGGAAGAAAGCAAACAAAGATATGCTGATGATTCTTGATAATCTAGATGAGGAGGTGCTAATGTTAAAATCTTCTGTTGCTGCCTTACAAAAACAAAAGACTTCAACCCCTATTGATGATGACAAAAAGGGGGAGAAGGTTCAAGAAGCTGAAGCTGAGTCAGTCAAAGCTGAAGCTCTACTACTATTGGCAGAGGGAGCAGACCAGATTGAGGGGGAGAAAGAAACAGAGAAAGAACCTGAGCTGACTGAGAAAGCAAAAGGCAAAAGACCAGTAGTGGTCAGCTCAGATGAATCAGAAGCCCCTCAACAGAAAAGAAGAAAAGTGATTCTAATTGAATCATCAGCCTTAGATGAAGACTCTGCGGATAAAATGACATTACAAGAGAGAGCTTCAATGATGGCAGTAAGAAGATTGGAACAAGAGGATGTTGACCAGCTTGGGATGTCGATTAATGAATTAAGAAGAATACAGATGGATGTTGAAGCTGTGTTAGCAGATGAGAAAGAGAGAAGAGAAAAGGCCTGGGGGCTGAGCAAATCAGAAAGCAGAATAAGGATTTAGCTAAACTCAATCTGTTAATTGTGCCTAAGGAGGAAAAGGAAGAAAAACCTCCTGTTCAAGATCAAAAAGAGGAGGAAAATATAATTCATTGTTATACAAGAACATTCTTCTCTTCTCAAATAACCTCATTACAGTTGAGCTCAGCTCAAGGGATCATCATTCTAGAGTTTGTCTTTAGAAATGGTGAGACATCATCTCTGGAGCTGAATCAAATGCATAGACTGGGTTATGAAGAGTGGAAGCAAGTTTCCATACTTATTAAGCAGATGGAAAAGTCCTCTGCCAGAAATCAAGTTAAAGATGAGCTGCTAAGGCTACTTACAATAGCTGATTCGTTGAAACTCATACCCAGATCGGAGATAGCTACCCTACTAATTTCTTTTCATAAAGTTGGAAAGAAGAAGCGAACAAAGCCAGCTGGACTAGCAAATCTTGATACATATAGTCTTGTTCTCCCTGAAGGCTTGGAGTTTAAAGAAAAAACTTATGTGGAAAAGCATGAGAAAGGATTCATGTACCTGGATAGAAACGGTGAACAATGCTTCCAGTCTGATGCATGTATTTACACATGTGGGGTATCTCAAGTGTTTGATCTAAGACAAATTGTGGAAAATACTGAACAAACTACAAGGTTAAGATACAGAATAAACCGAGCAATCAGATCACAAAAGGATCAACTTCAACATATACCTAATTTGCAAGAAATCCTTGAAGAAATAAATAAGGAGATTAAGGAGTTTGAAGAGCTGCATCCTCAATAGATTAGTTCTATTGTAAATATTAGATTAGTTCTAATATTTTTGTGCATGATCTAAGTGATCAATCATTTTGTATTATGATATATTCAATTAATACAAGTATAAGTTTGATATGTTCAACTGTGTTGTGATGTGTTCATATTTATAAGTCTGATAAGTTCAGCTTAAATGAATAAATGATAAGTTCTTATTCATTGATAAGTTCTTATTCATTGATAAGTTTGGTTGGTGTGTTCAACTAAAAGTTGGTTTGTTCCACATATAATTGATAAGTTCAATTAAAATTGATATGTTCAATCAATATTTGATTAGTTCAGATATAAAATCTTGATAAGTTTAAGATTTAAAATATAATTTTGTTAAACAAACTTACTAACTGTTTGATGCTTTGTTAGATTATGTGTAGACATAATTAATGGGCACATTGTATCCAATGTTATAAGAGAATAAAGGGTCACACTTCTACACACTCAATTCAGAACAGTTGGATTATACCATAAATCTATGTAGAAATAATTAATCAGTTAGATTAATTATTAAAGAGAAAGACGAAATAATTAATCATTAGTATTAATTATTGAAAAGAGAGAAATAAATAATTAATCAGTTTGTATTAATTATTAGAAAGGAAATAAATAATAAATAGTTATTTATTATTTAAGGAGAATTAAATATTAAATTTTAATATTTAACGGGCTAAGTTAATTAATAGTTAATTAATTAACTAGTAAAGTCTAGGGGGTCAATATGAGAAGAGATGAAAGTTTAATTTAAACCAGCGGGCTTTTAATTAAACGGGCTTAGGTCCAAGTTAATCCCTATATAATATCCTTAAGCCTTAAGGATTAGATACATGTGTGACAAGGATTAACCTAGCCACCACTCTCCTCACTCTCTCCCTCGTCGCATCTCTCTCTCGTCGACCTCCCTCTCTCGGTCGACTATCTCTCTCTCGGCTCTCTTTCCTCTCGACGAAATCGAAAGGCAAAACACCAAGGTGTTTTGCGACTTGGTGTTATACGAGAAGCACACACACAATCAAGCTTGGAGCTTTGCTGTTGCTTGGTGATCCAGGAGCTGTCTAGCAGCCAGTTCAATCGGAGGTGCAGTAGTGGTGGACTATCTTTAGCAATCCTAAAGGTTTTGTTCAGGTATAATCTTATAACCTTATCTATGGGTTGTATGTAAGAAACTATGTTGATCATATAATTTTTAAAGATCCTAACCCTTTTAGGGTTTAGAGGGTTGTGTTCAATCCAGTTCCGCTTTTAGGATTGAACCAGTAGAATCAAACCCAGGATTGACCAGTTTGAGTCATATGGTGTTTTGGTCAGGTTCAAAACCCTTCAGTGGTATCAGAGCCTCGGCTCTATGATCCATAGTTTCTAGTTTGTTTTGTTTCTAGATTTAAGGTTTTCGTTTTTGGTCTTCTACTTATTCTTGAGTTTTTCGAAAATCAAGAAGGTATCAAAAACAGTTTGTTTTTTGCTACCAAGCTTAATCCTATTAATCAGAAAGTTCAAACAGTTAGTTTGAATGGTTAAAAGGTATATGATTTTTTTTGGATAAGGGTAGTTTTTGATCAATATTAAACAGTTTGTTTAATTAGACAAACCTAGATAATCTAGTTAGTTGGTTTGTTTAATAGTTGTATGATCTCCGTTCATCTTATTCTTCTCTTTTTGGAATTTTCGAAAACCATAATGTGGTAAAAACAAGTTTTCTGTTTTTATCCAGTTTATAAAAGGTTTAATTTTAACCAGTTAGGTTTAAACCAGGTTTGTGTTTAAACGGTTAAAAGGGATAAACTTTTATCTAAAACTAGATTTTAACAAGTTTTGAATTTTTTGGTTAAAAAGGTTGAAATCAAGTTTTAGGATAATTAGTTATTAATAAACAAGTTTTGTTGATATTAATAACTAATAGTTTTTTGGTTTTAGAAATTAAATCCGTTTTTTAATCAGTATATTAAAACAGTTAGTTTTAATAGGTTAAAAGGATTTAAAATGTATCAATCGGAAAACACGAACCGAGAACATCACCGTGTCGCGGTGCTGGTTAGCGGCGCTAAGGGTCATGGTGGGCTTCGGCCCAAGTGATTTCGACCCAGTACGCCACGGCCCAAGATAGCGGCGCTAAAGAAGGCGTAGCGGCGCTAAGTAGGACTTAGCGACGCTAAGTCCTAATGGGCTTCGGCCCAAGGGGTTTTGGCCCAAGGAAGTTTTCGGTCCAGTGGGTCTTCGACTCAAGAGGGTCTCGGCCCAAATAGGTTTCTCGGGTTGACGGGAGATGTTAGCCCAGATTGTTTTTCCGGATTAATACAAAAAGGATTATTAATTTTGAAGTTATAAAATTAATAAGGTGTTATATAAACTAGGACTATATATATTTTAATTAGTTTAGTTAAAATATATATTTTAGATTTTATTTATTATGACTAGTTCAAGTCATTTTTGAATAAAGTCTAAAAGGATAAAGTTTATATATATATATATATATATATATATATATATATATATATATATATATATATATATATTTAATGGAGAAACAAATGAGATAGTAATTAATTGACCAAAGTTGTCGGTTTTAAGTTTTTGGAAAACTAGTAATAAAACTCGACGTTAGGATATCATTCAAGTTTTGAATGAGGTCAAGGTTTTAAGTTTTGTTGAAAGACTAGTTTGGTCAAATAAATTAGAAGATCATAATTCTCATATTTGGTTAATAGGTATTAATCAAAGGGTAAATGAGAAAGTTTAAACAAATCAGGCTGCGTGCTTAACAACACAGTTTATTGTTTACTTTTATTATAACTGCGTGGTTGACTTTTATATATACAGTGCTTATATATAATTGCGTGGTTGTGATAACTATAGTTTTGCCGACTTAGGACTCGTTTTTCCTTTTCTTCTTTTTCTTTTGGTTTTGGGAAGGCCTGCGTGCCAATTACAATCCCTTCTTATTTGTAATATTGTACTGGTTTGGGGGGGGGGGGGGCATGCGTGCCACTTACAACCCCATTCAATATTGTATTTGTAATAGACTAGTGTTAGTTTAATCCCTCAACCAAGATGGACTCCAAGAAGGTGACAAGATAAATGGTATTCTATACGCGTAGCACGGATACTTCGGGAAGGTGTCAAGGCTAGTGGGAGCAGCATGTCAAGAAAGGCGAATCCAAGTCACTTTGTCGTTAGGTTTTACCTTAGGATCAGTTGGCAAAACTATAGGGTTTTATATGCTTACTCTTATATCTGCGTGGTTGTGTTTCTTTTATTTAATGTTTATCACATATTCTTGCGACACTTATATGATGCTAAATAAAAAGGGATTTAATAACAGGCTGTTATTAAACAGTGAAAAACCACGCGCTTTATGACAAACTAGAATACGACTACAGGCTGTTAGTCGTGTTAATTAAATTTTTAAATTTAAAGTTTTGTCAAGGTTATAAGTTTGGAACTTATAAAGGCCGTTTTTTTGCACCTAGTGTAGGTACACATATAAATCGTATTTTTAAAACAGTTAGTTTTATAATGGTTTTTCAAAAACTGGAAAATTAAGTTTTAACTTAATTATAAAATCCAAGAAAAATCTTAGATCAGTGTGCTACCCACCTAATGGTACACCCTAACTGTTAAACGGTACTCAGGTGTCGGAAGTGCCCAAACCTTGGGCATCCGGGTTCTAACCATTGCGGGAAGGGGCATGAAAGGTTCTGCGATAATCGGGAGTCCCGGCTAGAATTCATGCTGTCTTAGGTGATGCGATCGATTTTGGTGATAATCGGGAGTCCCGGCCCAAAAAGCACTAGAGTAGAGTTAAACATACTAGACTGGGTCTAAGTGCTCTACGAGGTTCTAGGAGTCGTATCAGTTAGGTACGATTGGTACAGGGTGTTACCCACCAGAAATAGCATGACTTGGCGGGAAGTGCCCAAACCTTGCGTCAAGTATGTGAAATATGGATCCTAGGTCTAATATATATTATTTATGGGTTTGATGATATATGATTAGAAATTTTATTTGCGATTACTAATTAAACCGGGTTTTAATTTGTAGATGGCAACTAACGTTACTAGTACCAATAACCTCTCTCTCCGCTCCATTCTTGAGAAGGACAAGCTTGTCAGTCCTAACTTTCTCACATGGGAGAGAAATCTCTGGATTGTGCTTAGGCACGAGAGAAAGTGGTATGTCCTAGAACAACCTCTAGGAAATCCTCCTACCAACAACGCTAGGGCAGAAGTCAGGGAGGCTTTTCAGAAGCGCTCCAATGACGCCCTGGACGTTAGCTGCCTCATGCTCGCAACTATGAGTCCAGAGTTGCAGTCGAGCATGATGGAAACTCTTGCCTATGACATGATCCATTAGCTAAGGGACATGTTCCAAGAGCAAGCTCGCACTGAGCGTTATGATGCCACCAGGGCATTTAACTCGTGCAAGATGGGTAAGGGGACCTCGGTCAGTAACCACGTCATGAAAATGAAGGGTTACATGGACCACCTAGAGAGACTTGGGCACCCAGTTCCGTTGTAGCTAGCAACGGATACGATACTCAACTCGTTTTCGGATGACTATAAGCCTTATATAGTCAACTACAACATGAACAACATGGAGAAATCCGTGGCTGAGTTGCACTCAATGCTCAAGATTGCTGAGCAGAGTATCGGGACCAAGTCTAAGGACGTTCTCATGGTGGGTCATGGCGGGCATAAGAAGAGGAAAGGGTGTCATGGAAAGGGAAAGGGCAAGGCCCAGCCCAGCTAGAGTGCACCCAGGGCTAATAACGACAACAAGGGCAAGAAGCCGAAGCCGAACAAAGCTAAAGCCGAGAATCGGTGCTTTATATGCGGCGAGGTCGGGTACTAGAAAAGAGACTGAACGAAGGGTCACGAGGCAGGTGGTAAGGCTGGCACCTCAGGTATCGTGTAGCTTCTTTGTCACTTTCCACTTGTAAAGGTTTTTACGAGTATTCTAATATCTTGCAATCGTTTATTGCAGGAGGAGATGGAAAGTGATGCGGCCAAGCATGAGGAGATCACACGTGCAGCATGCGGATATTATTAATATTTATATTTCCTAGTTTATTAAACTCTTTAAGTTTATTTGAACAATTTTTATATTGTTGGTTTATGGATACTTTTTGAGTTTATGGAAATTTTTTTATTTGGTTATATATATATTCGTGCACGTATTCTTACTTTATGAATCAAGTTTAGTCCAGTTGTGACTGAATGAGTGCCAATAAGTCAAGTATTGACTTGATTGGTGATTCATAATAATCTTATGCTGTGATTTGTTGTAGTTATTATAAAATGCCGGCTCCACTATTCAAAATACTTAATAAACAAGTGCTGTTTATAAAATTAGATAGCTTTTCTAATTTAACAAGTATTTAAGTTTTTAGTGAAAAAGTGAATGTTCAAGTCTTAAACAAGTGGAAATAATAATCATTATTTCCAAGTATAAATAGTTTTTGATAAATCATTTAAGAAATTATAAAAGTGATTATGGTAGTTACTATAATCAAGGAAGTTTTATACTAAATGTTTTTAGAAAGAAATTGAAATGCCTTCACAAAGTTTTTGTGCTCATGGCAAGTTTAATGAAACCACTTTCTGTAATTAGAAAGATGGATATATGAAGATCCAAGTTCTTGGTTTCATAGAATAAATTTCTTACAAAAACTAAGCTTTAAAACATGTGTTTGGAACACAAGGTTTAAGCATAGAAGTCAAAGTTTTGACTGAGGCCTAAAAGGATGTTTTAAAGTAATGCACTTTTTCATAAAAGATAGTGGGAGCATCTGACAAATGTATCTATCAGAGTTAATAAAAGATTGTTGTTAACCAGCATGATAAATACAAAATCGAACTTTTAGAGTATATAATTATTGGATGTTTTTTAGAAGCTATCTAAAACAGTAAATTCTTGAGAAAGAACTAATCCATGGAATGCATGATTTATTGGGAGGTACTCAATAAAGATATCATTGCAAGATTTCGAGTCAAGTTATGACCTAAAATTATATACGTTCTAAAATGTTCAGTAAGTCAGCTTAATTAAATATTGTTGGTTGGTTAACGTTAGAAATGATAAAATAGGATGTTCTTTAACGTTCTTAGTAATGATATTAGATTAATGTTTGCATACACAGGGAATCTAATTTCAAGGTTCTTACAAGTAGGTATAAGAAAGTCTTATCGTTTCAAATGGATAAATCTAGTAAGATTTAATTAATCTACAAATGTAATTAAAGTTTTAATTACAAGAAAGTTATTTTATAAAATCAGAAACTAAGGAGTTATTTTCCAGTTTTCTCCAAGTTTAAGGAATTTTATGAAATATGTAAATCTAGAATTGTTCTTAGGTTGCAAGAACGATTTCTAGTAAAACCAAGAAAGAGTACTTCAGGGTACCAGTCTTGTGTTTTAGGTTTATAATCATATTACTTTTCTTTGTAATATGTGATAAGTTACAATGCAAAATAATAAGTAATTCAAATAGACACCGTGAATCGAGTCAATGAAATGGTAGAAATCATGCACCTTTATTCCAGGGAGGAATATGGGAGGGTGTATAGATTAGTTTCATTGTTCTTCACAATTTTGTATGTTTTGGTTTATCTAGGAATAAACTAGGTTTATTCAAAATATCATCCGTGACTACTTATCGTGGTGGGAACTATGCTAGGGCAATAAAGTCATCGTAATTTTGGGCTAGATTCGAAAGTTTGTCGAATATAGCTGCAAAAGGTTTTTGCGGACCAAAATTGACGGATATTCGTTAGGTTTACGAATATTGGATTGACCCACTGTGAATAATACTTCGTGGTTTCATGTCAAAAGTATTAATCACATAGGTTATCCTTAAGCCTGAGGTATTTGGTTTGGGATGCGGTAACTACTGTCTTCTTAGCTAGCTCTAACGCCACACCGTAACAGGGTGGTCATAAGGGGTGTGTCTAGATTCAGTAGGATCCGTATTTCCAAATGCAAATATGCAAGATGGTAATTGCACCTTCTTTTTAGAAGAGATATTTCCGGGCCCCTTGACTGATAAGAGAAACTGGTAAGTGCACGGCCGTGCCAAAACGAACTGATTAGTTCTTTGTCGTTTATCACGCAGTTTCGAAATCAAGTATGTCATGAACAAATTCTTGAGTCTCTGAGTTGACTTCCTCCATGCTCATGCTCAAAATTGAAATATCGCGCTGCAAGAGACAAACCTATATATATGGAAGATATGTATATATAAAAACGTTCCCATTCATAAACAGGGAGTTTATGATAGTTCAGTTTATAAACAGTTAGTTTATAACATGCCACTTCTAAGCAGGTTGCTTATGAAGTTTTATCACAAGTTATTTTGGGGTATAAGAGTTCTTATGACCTGGTTATCCTAAGTGTCTGGCTAGGGACCTCCTTAGGCTAACAATGTGTAGTAACAGTTACTTATCTTGCACAAGTGGGAGTCTGTTAGATTATGTGCAGAGATAATTAATGGGCACATTGTATCCAATGTTATAAGAGACTAAAGGGTCACACTGCTACACACCCAATTTAGAACAGTTGGATTACACCATAAATCTGTGTGGAAATAATTAATCAGTTAGATTAATTTTTAAAGAGAAAGACGCAATAATTAATTAGTAGTATTAATTATTGAAAAGAGAGAAATAAATAATTAATCAGTTTGTATTAATTATTAAAAAGGAAATAAATAATAAATAGTTATTTATTATTTAAGGAGAATTAAATATTAAGTTTTAATATTTAACGGACTAAGTTAATTAATAGTTAATTAATTAACTAGTAAAGTCCAGGGGGTCAATATGAGAAGAGATGAAAGTTTAATTAAAACCAGCGGGCTTTTAATTAAACGGGCTTAGATCCAAGTTAATCCCTATATAATATCCTTAAGCCTTAAGGATTAGATACATGTGTGACAAGGATTAACCTAGCCACCACTCTCCTCACTCTCTCCCTCGTCGCATCTCTCTCTCGTCAACCTCTCTCTCTTGGAACTCTTTCCTGTCGAGGAAATCGAAAGGCAAAACACCAAGGTGTTTTGCGACTTGGTGTTATACAAGAAGCACACACACAATCAAGCTTGGAGCTTTGTTGTTGCTTGGTGATCAAGGAGCGGTCTAGCAGCCAGTTCAATCGGAGGTGCAGTAGTGGTGGACTATCTTTAGCAATCCTAAAGGTTTTGTTCAGGTATAATCTTATAACCTTATCTATGGGTTATATGTAAGAAACTATGTTGATCATATAAGTTTTAAAGATGCTAACCCTTTTGGGGTTTAGAGGGTTGTGTTCAATCCAGTTCTGCTTTTAGGATTAAACTAGTGGAATCAAACCCAGGATTGACCAGTTTGAGTCATATGGTGTTTTGGTCAGGTTCAAAACCCTTCATGCTTTTGTCATCATCAAATAGGGGGAGTTTGTTGGGAAAATGATCTCATCAGTTAAGATTTGATGAGACAAAGTTAAGTTTGTAAGATGTGTTCTACATATAACTTAAACAGAATTATAAAGCTTAGTCAGACTGAACACTCATAGTGATTCAGACTGAGTATATGCTGAGTGTAAGTTGTACATATGTTTGATCAACTTAGACTATATCTTAGTAAGATTATCAATATGTTTGATAAGCTATGTGCGTAAACTAAGATATTTATTTTGAGTTTCAGCTTGATAAGTTTCAAGCTGAGCGACTCAGCGTGAATACTGAGTCAGCTCAATAGAGTTGCTAAATATGTTTTAGTTAATTCTTTAGACTTCTAAGGATGAGTTATGAACTATACATGTTAGTCCATGTTTTTTTTCGAGTGTGTTCTCGAAGAACTCAGCTTGATGACTTTCAAGCTGAGTAACTCAGCCTGACTAAAGAAGTCAGTTTAAAAGAATTTAAATGTGTTTTAAATTCTGTTTTAACTCTCTATATCTACGGAAAGGATAAGAAGACTTCAGAATCAAGATTGAAGATTGAAGACTCAAGATAAGAAGATTCAAGATTCAAGATTCCGAGTTATCCGATAGTTAGTTAGCAAATTAGGATTAGTCCAGTTTGTTAGGAACCGTAGCAACAAGATTATAAATACTTATCTCCTGATAAGTTTTGAGGTACGACTACGATTCTAAAACAAGTTACAGAGCCAAAACCTCACCTCACCGTATGTGTTGCGAATCTTGATTACTGTTTATCAGTTCAACGTGATCAAGAAACTCACAGATTGCCAAAGTGTTCGTGTGTTCGAACTATCACATCAGTTGTGATATTGGTAAGTTATCAATGTGTGTAAATCCTGTTTAGAGAGTCGTCAGTATCTATAATCATAAGTTGATTATAGATAGCTAAGTTTGAGAGATTGAGAGATTTATATTAGGTGGTTATATATCAAGAGTTGCTTACTTGATAGTTAGTGTAATCATCTTCTTATTCAAAGCATTGTAATCATCTTCTTTATAAAAGCATTCAATTGATTGTGGTTTGATTTACTATGTGTGACACTTTTATTTGATTTGTTCAATTTCCGCAAAAAGTGTATTCAACCCCCCTTCTACACACCTGTTGCTTGTTGTTATTCTCATACAAGGGACCAACAGAAAGAGTCAAGGACAGCAATTGGTGAGTGTTTGGGTGCATCATCCAAGGGTTGGTTTATACCCTCAAAATCATGTGCACCAGAGCTTGGACCTGGTAATGCACCTTGGTATGTAGATGAATCATTGAAAGATCGTGCATGTGGGTGTGAGAAGTGAAGAGAAGTGATTGGGCTCGACACGTGATGTGTATGGGTTGGTGGTTGTCTTATTAGCTGAGAGGGGGGTGATTGACCCTGGAGATTGGTCATTAATTCAATGCAACGTGAGTGTGTCTGCTCAAGCGCAGCAGTGGGCTCTCCCATGGCTCTGGAGAGTGTGGGCTGAGTATACACCACACCCGGTTTAGGCTGTTGGGTTGAAATGAGCCTCGAGGTTGACACCTGAAGAGTAGGCGTCTCCCCCTCAACTCCTGCCGGTGAAGGAGTCAGTGTGACTGCAGCTCCAGTTGTACCTTTAGGTGTGGTACCACTTTTGGCAGTTTTCTGGTTATAGGTTTGGAGATTAACCTTGGTAGCAGTAGGCACACCAAGGTTGGGTTCAGAATGGGATTTATAATGGAATGAAGGTGGAGGAGATGGGTTAGACTGAGTTGGGTTTACTACAGTTTTGTCTCCAAATGTGGATGGAGAATAATGAGAAGAAGAAGAAGGTGAAGAGATCTTACCAGAAACAGCTTCAATAGTGGTTGGCTCAGCCTGAGCAGGGTGCTTAGCTTGAACCTTTGGACTAGCTTGAGGTGCTCCCCCTTGATTCGATCCCTCAACTTCACAGAGGAAGCTCCGTCAGCTATCAGATGCATGGGAACACTGAGACCCTCCTGCTTTAGAAAGATGTCATTATTGAACATCTTTGAGTTGAGTGTTGGTGACAGGAACACATCCTGATCATCTTCGTACAGTGCTGTCCGTAGCTCGTCTTCAAATGCCAAGGACAGGTACCTTATGAATGGTACATGAAGATCCCTTGTGGTCTTCATCACTTAGACCTTGAGTTCAATGAAGATGAGCAGTGCGTAATCCAAGTTTCGCGCCTAGTACATGTTGTAGAGTAGATGCATCTCGAACTCATTGACTTGGTCCAGTCCTCCAACCTTGGTACCAAGTGAACGAATCACCGTGGACACCATGAAACCCCATCCGGTTGGAAAGGTGACCTTTTTAATAACACCCTTTGTTTGTGGGTGACCCATTCTGGGTAGTACTGGCCTAGTCACCAGCCTCGTCACAGCAGACTCGAACTCATCAGATTGAGGAAGTTGAAGAACCTCCCTTAGCCTTTGCGCTGTGAGAGCAATGGTCCTCTCTCCGTTCAGCACCGTACTCCGAATTTCGCCATTGTTTTGGTCATAGACACACGTATACCAAAACTCCAGTAGATGCTGAGGAACCACATGTAACGGTGCTCCAGTGAAAACGAATGTCAGCGGGCATTTGCGGATGTAATCCACCCACACTTCGTATCCTCTGTTTCTCTTGCGTTCAGGAATTGTAAGGCACGCTCATTGATTATTGATTTTGAGCAGTGGCAATCCATTGTTTTTTAGAGCAGCACCCCTTACCATTCTATCACCTAGATTGAGAATGGTTCCGTCCATCGTTGATTTTGTTAATTCACACTGAGTAAATTCTGAATTCGCACTGAGCGATTTAGGGTTTCGTGATCGATGAGACGAAGAATTGCACTTAGCAGCTAGTGGTTGTAAAAGGTATAGAGAGAATTTAAGAAGTTTAGTAAGCGTAAACGTCTGGATTTCGGTTACAACCGATATATATACCTTTTTGAGGAGAGAGAAAAGTTACCGTTGTGAATCCTTATTTATCCGTTACGCCAACGAAATTACGACTTGATGTAACAGTAATAGAGTAGAAACACATCAACTCCCAACGGATAAGTATGTAAAATAATATCCTTGACTTACAAAGACATTATTTACACTGTTGCATGACACCAATATGTAATCGGTATAAGACGTGATTTGAGACCGATCCAAATACACAATGACTCATGAATTAATAACATAGTAATTAAAACATGGTTTGGACACATCAAGCTGAGTAAACTTATCACTCAGCGTAAGTCAAGCACTCGGCTTGATTTGAGCACTCAGCTTAAGATTGATACTCAGCTGTAGTAGGCACACAGCTCAGCTCAATGACACATAGTCATTTTTATTCGAGAGTTACTCGAACTTATATTTTAACCACATTTAGCAGATGAAACAAGTTTTGGACGCACCAAACTTGTGAACTCATTATTCAGCTTGACAATATATTCAGTTTATGAAAACTTATTTATTAATTGTGCACTCAGCTTAAGACACTTAGTCTTAATCAAACTGAAACTCAAATTCTAGACACTTAACTAGGAGTTGAGCATACCCAATTTACTTAGCAGATACATAAACCTCCTTTCATTAAGCGGTTTTGTAAAGATGTCTGCTAATTGGTCATCAGTGGAGATAAATTTGATTTCAACTTTACCTTTTTCCATGATGTCCCTGATGAAGTGATGTCGAATTTCAATATGCTTGGTTCTTGAGTGGAAGACTGGATTGTAAGTGATGGCTATTGCACTTTGGTTATCACAGAAGATAGGAGTTTTCCTAAAATTCATACCAAAGTCTTGAAGCTGATGTTACATCCACAGGATTTGAGCACAACAGCTTCCTGCTACAATATACTCAGCTTCAGCAGTTGAAGTAGCCACTGAGTTCTGTTTCTTACTAGTCCAGCTTACTAACTTCCCTCCAAGAATTTGACATCCTCCTGTTGTTGATTTTCTATCTAACTTGCACCCAGCATAGTCAGCATCTGAAAAACCAACTAACTCAAATCCAGAGTCTTTTGGATACCAAAGACCTAGATTTGGTGTACCTTTAAGGTACTTAAAGATCCTTTTCACAGCTTGAAGATGTGATTCCTTAGGATCTGCCTGATATCTTGCACAAACACATGTAGGAAACATGATATCAGGTCTACTAGCTGTCAAATAGAGTAGTGAACCTATCATTCCTCTATAGGTAGACTGACATACAGACTTACCATCAGAGTCTTTGCTCAACTTGACAGCTGGTGACATGGGTGATTTGATGGTTGAACTAGAATCAAAACAATATTTCTTTATCAAATCAAGAACATAATTGCTTTGATTAATGAATATTCCATCAGGCTTTTGTTGAATTTGTAAGCCTAGGAAATATGTCATTTCACCCATCATACTCATCTTGTACCTTTTTGACATAATTTTGGAGAACCATTCACACGGAGATTCATTTATAGAATAAAAAATAATGTCATCCACATAGATTTGTACAAGAATCACCTGTCCTTTACTCTTTTTAATAAAGAGTGTCTTGTCAATACTACCTCTGGTAAATTCCATTGATAGTAAATAGTTGGACAGGGTATCTGTAAATTCATAAATTGTATAGAAATAGGAGTTTCTATGTAATATACTCATGGAGTATATATAGGGATATGGCTATTGTAATAGCTAAGGTTTTGCTCATAATTGGAATAAAGAACTAGGTGTTTCTCAAAGTGTAAATCTTGTTCTCTCTAGTTCTACATATGCAAACCTTCATAAATCCTACATTATACTTGAATCACTTGTTATATGGGATTAACAAGTGGTATCAGAGCCTAAGGAGTGTGATTTGAATCTAAATTCAACAAAAAAAGTCGGATTTTTGAAGATTTTGTAGAGAAAGTTACTATTCACGTGGGATAAATCAACTTCTCAGATTTGATGCTGTTTGTTTGATATTTTACATGATTTGAGATCACAATGCATAATGGAACACTCGTCGTTTGATTTCATAGCAATTAGATAACATTACAGCAGACAATTCGAAGATTTTTTAGTTTTTGAGTTTTTGAAGTTCTTGAAGAAATTCAATCGAATCTGCTTGTTTGATCAATGTTTATGATAATCGTTGATTAAGAAGTGTAAATCGGGGGTATATAAAGTGATCTGGGCAAGAAATTACTAGATTTGAGCAAAATTTCGAGATTTTTGAATCTGAGTGGGATGAAAATGAAGTGATCGGAATTCCAGCTTTGAATCAGTCAAAATTCACTTGAATCAGCCAGAATTCACTAAATCCGTGCAAAATTTGATCGGAATTCAAGATTTTTGATAGGAATTACCAAATTTCGAGTTTCTTTTGATCGGAATACTCTTGTTGCGAGTGAATTTTGATCGGAATTCTAATTTTGACCGGAATTGAAGTGTTGACCGGAATTGGTTATTGACCGGAATTTGTGAATTTACTCGGAATTCAACTTTGCTCGTAATTCTCTATTTTATCGGAATTCACAATTTGATCGGAATTCTCTATTTTATCGGAATTCACAATTTGATCGAAATTCTCTATTTGATCGGAATTCTCTATTTTACTCGGAATTCACATTGCTCGAAATTCTCAATTTGATCGGAATTCAAGGTCATCCGGAATTTCTCTCATTTTGATCATTCGGAATTTCACTCATTTTTCAAGATTTTTGAAATTTCTGATTGTGAATTCGGAATTTCACGTTGATTGTCGACATTGTATACTTTCTCATAATCTTGAACTTTCAACTAATGAAATCGTTCAGCCTGCTCTGATACCAGTTGTTGGTCCTTTGGTGAGAAGATCAACAAGCAAGTAATGTGTAGAAGGGGGGGGGGGGGTTGAATACACTTTCTGCGGAAAATTAAACAAATCAATAAAAAGTGTTAACACACATCAAACCACAAACAATCGAATGCTTTGCTTTCAATAATAAGAAGATGATTACAGGAACAACCAAGTAAGCAACACTTGATATGTAAACACCTAATGTAAATCAAATCTCCCAGTTTCTCAAACTTTGCTATCTATAATCACTTTATGATTATAGATACCGAACAACTATCTAAACAAGATTTATTCACAGATTGAATACTTACCAACTTCACAACGGACGTAAAGATTCAAACACACGAACAATTGGCAATATGTGAATTTCTTGAGCACGTTGAACTTACAAACTGTGCATCAAGATTCGTAACACATACGATTAGTAGGTTGAGGTGAATTGAGTTTGGCTTTGTAACTCGTTCTGTTTGTTATTCTACCTCTAAACTTATCAGATGATAAGTATTTATAATCCTGTTCATACGGATCCTAACAAACTAGAACTTATCCTAATCTGCTAACAAACTAACGGATAACCCAGAATCTTTAATCTTGAGTCTTCAATGTTCAATCTTGATTCTGGAATCTTCTTATCCTTGCGGTAGATGTAGAGAGATAAAAAGGAATTTCAAACACATTTAAATTCTCTTAAACTGACTTCTTTAGTCGGACTGAGTTACTCAGCTTGAAACTCATCAAGCTGAGTTCTTCGAGAACAAACCCGAAAAAAAACATGTACTAACACGTATAAGGATTAACTCATCCTTAGAAGTCATAAGAGTTAGCTAGAACTTACTTAGCAACTCTGTGGAGCTGACTAAGTCTATAAGCTGAGTCACTCAGCTCGAAACGCATCAAGCTGAATACTCAACCTATATCTTAGGTGATACACACAACTTATCAAACACATTGATAATCTTACTAAGATAAAGTGTAAGATGATCAAACATACGCTCAACTTATATTCAACTTATTCTCAGTCTGAAACACTATAAGTGCTCAGTCTGATCAAGCTTCATAATTCTGTTTAAGTTATCTTCATAACATATCTTACAAACTTAACTTTGTCTTATTAAATATCAACTGATGAGATCATTTGACCAACAAATACACATTCTTCCATGTCTCAATTCTGTAAATCTTTGACACCCAAAACTCTGGTATTGCTACACTTTGACCATTTAATGTTGCATTCCATATGCTTGCAACAGCATGTTTGCATGGGATTCCAGTTAACTCCCACTTGTTACAATTACAAATTTTGGCATTCAAATCCACAATACATTGGTCACCCCAAGGTCCACTAACCTGATACTTATCCACACCATTCCATATAGCATTATACTTTGAAGCTTCCTTCTTCACTTGTTCCAATAGTTTTGTAGCAGCAGGAGTCAAAAGGTCCATCACTCCTATCTATCACAACCAACACATTCACAATCCTTTTCATAGTGTATTCTCTGATGTAATCCAATGCATGAATAATGGGCTTATCCCTAGCATCTGCAAGTTATTTGTTGAATACCTCACATAAATTATTCAACAAAACATATGTTTTTGCTCTACCTGTAATTATTAATTATCAAATTATTAATGGACCTATATTAGTTGTAATATATACAAGTACATAAGTTATAAGGTGTTACCAGAAAACTAAGTTCTTGACCAGTGTTTTGGTGGAATCTTGGACAGCCATAGGTGTGCATCTTGATTTAAATTCTTCAACTCATCCATTACCTTAGCAAATTCTGAAGTAGTTGTTGCAGTTGTAGCCTTCCATAATAAGTGCTTATATACCTGGCCCTTCCATTTCAACTTCATGTTTTCATGAATTTTTCACTATCACCTTCTGTCACCTTCTTTGTTTCCTTACTTAATCTTTTTAAATAGTTATGTTTACCTTTAGGTAACTCACTACCACTCTCACTTGACAATTCATCATTGTTTAACACATCATCATTGTCATCACCACAATCCCAGTCAGGATCCAATTCAACATTCTTATCAATATGCATATGAAAATCAGACATGTCAACATCTACCTCATTAACTAAGTTCTCATGATCATAAAAGAAATTACTATCCTCACTACCATCACTATCCTCACTATCAAACCTACCCTCATTATCATCAACACATCTACTCTCATTAGTATCATCACATTTACCTTTACCCTTGTCTACTATTGACTCATAACCATGCATGTCATTATCATTGTTAGGTTGAGAATTACCAAATGACATGTTATCAAATGGTTCAAAATTAATTTGATCAAGAAGTTCAATTGATATATTTTAGTTGGAATAGTTGTAGGGTCAACACTTAGTTCAATACCTTCTTGTTCAACATGCGGTTCATTCACACAATTACCTTCAATTGGTCTAGGAAGGGATTCAAGATCAGCTTGATCAATAACAGTTTCTTCATTAACAGTTTGTTCAACATTAGGTACATTACCACTTTGTTCAACTATAGGGGGTTGCTCAATTTCAGCTTGCCATTCTAACATAAGCCTCTTTGCAGATGAAGTAATTGGTATTGCTTCCTCATTTATAGCTTCATCTATTTCCCTAATTGTTACCTTAGATGGAGAAACAAAATAAGTGTTCACATTTGTGGACATATGTTCAGTGTAAACTTCAATGCACTTATGAACATCAATATACTTGTTCAACTTCATTATGTCAGATTCACAACCACCTAGAGCTTCAACCCCGAAATCTAAATCACTACCATGGATCATAAAATGGTAATATGTTTCCATCTCTTCAAAATATCCCAACACTAGTATTATTTCATCCAAGTCTAATGGAAAGAACATATCTATGTCAACAAAGTCTATGAAATTAACCTTACCTTTGACGTATTTTCTTCCTTGAAATTTTGTAAACCGGCCACCATGGTGCAATTTTATACTAAATATGTTTGGATCACCTCCTACAGTTTCATAAACAACAACAGTTAGCAAACCCATGCAAAAACCAGATGCTTTACTTAAACAATGTAACTTCAAACTCACCATATAACTTATTGCAATCCACAGCTTCATTGCTTGAACGAATGTAATGCACTGGAAATACCATTCTTGTGACAAAACAGAGTGTGAAATCGAGCTAGGGCAGTGATTATACGAATAGAGATCTGATAGAAGTGAGAGAAGTAGAGTGTAAGTTACAAATGAGATGACCACTGGTATTCAATTAGAGGGAAAAGCATGGATTTTACCTTATTACTCCTCAACTAACGATAGGAATAAACGGCATAAGGAGAAAGGACCTATTGTGTAACAAATTCTTAAATAAATGACTAATATTGCAAGAATTTTGGCTAAAGGACGAATATTGCAAAAGGCCCTAATCTAAAAGGAAGAAATTTGTAACTAACTCGAGAAAAAGAACCCAAAAAGAAATATAAGAATTATGTACATATGAGTTAGTATACTTTTATTCGTTGTAAATTCATTTCAGTATATAGTAAATTCTTTTATACTTTGTAAATAGTTCATTCTTTTATTTGATTATTCTTTATAATAAGTTGATGGATTATAAAGAAATAAGGGGAGATGGTTAGTCTCTGATTTATTTACACTCTATCCGTCAAGATGTGTTTCAAAGAAAACATCCAACAAATTGTACTCTATTTGTAAGCCGTTGAATACGGTTCACTGAAGAGGATCCTTTCATCAATCTAAAGGAAGCTCCGTTGTATTGAATATTGAAGTTCCACTGAAGTTTGTCTTCACCAAACGACCGGCCCCCTCCACGGATTGTACACGTTATTACTATCAATATCATTTCAATATCGCGTGAGACAAGCGGTTCAAGACCAGACCTTATCATTTGTTTACAAGTCTGTTCTTTGCATTCAAGGTTGTTCTTAAATTATTGCATGTTTGATTATTTAATCTAACCAAACTTTGTGATGGTCCCTTTAGTGTAAAGGATGAAGCGATGCTAGATGATAATCTTGTACGTGTTAATGTGTGTGTTCAGTTTCAAGAGAGAAATCCGAGAAGAAGAGAGAGCACAATACAAGAGTGAGAATAATATGCAAAGCTTAATTAGAATAGTAGGGGCAAATGCCTTTTATAGCATTTGCCCAAGTTTAAAATATTGACATATTGCACTCTCACTTTTATAATCTAACATTCTCCCCCTAAGTGAGGTGTGCAATGATTCACAAAAAGAAATAAATAAATTACAAATCATGTCTAAACTTGTTGCGAATCCTGAGGGCCACTTGCCAGTGCCTCATTTGCTTCCTATTCTCCAGTGTATTTTTCATTTGCTCGATTGACCTAAAGGCTTGTCTCTGATATTCTTCAGTCAATTCATTACGAGCTATCCACACCTTTTCATGCAAGCCATAGTGCAGAAGTTTCAAAGTACCATCAGAATAGGCCATGTATTCTTCGATTCTTACGAATATTTTCTGTTTCTTTTCATTGTGGAAGACTACACCCCTATCTCCTTTGTAGTTCGGATGGCCTTCATAGATAGCAGTCAACTCTTCTAACGGATCAAGATAAGGATGATTATGGTTTTGCTTCAGAAGGTTGACTTTCAGATAGTTGTTCTCTGCACCAAGCTGCATGTCATGATCTTCAACAAAGCTTATGAAATTTCTCATGTATCGCATAAGTTGAGATCTCCCAAATTGTTCGTCAGGAGTTTTCCCTTGCTTCTAAGACAATGTGTCATAGTTGAATGTTATGTCGTGAATCTTCATATGTCTCAGATAAGCTTCATTCAGTTGAACCTTTTCGCCTTGAGCCCTCTTCACAACGAAGACGACATTGTTGTACTTGAAGGAAACCCCTGTAAGGACGTTTAGTATTTCAACAATTGGGTAATCAGAGTTGACAATAAGCATTGGGGACTCTGTAGCATGTAAGATATTTTCATATCTTCTTATCTGGTGTTCATCGATACCCCTCAACTCTGGAGGTGTGAGCTCGACAACTTCGTCACTGTAGATGCTTGGAATTCTGTCTTCAAGATTGCTCGACAACTTCATATCTTCTTATCTGGTGTTCCAGATAGGCTGTTGCATAGCAGTTCTAGTGAACATGTTGTTGCTATCTAAGCCTTTGTCACCTGTATACACTGGAGGTGTTGTAGGAATTACATAATTGGGTGGCAGTGGCCACTCTGACTCTTCTCTAGCTTTATCTGCAGCTTCTTCTTGTATATTTCTTTCAATGACGTCAGCTGCATAGACTTGAAATTGACCAGGTGGAGGAGGAAAATGTTCATGAACTTCAATGTTGATACCACTGAGGATCCGTGATACATCGAAGGTAGATTTCTTCGTTTTCGGTTTCCTTCTTGCCTCTCTTCTGGAGATTGCAACCCATTCTTTCCTTTTGATTACCAGTTCTCTTTCACTAATATCATCATCAAACCTGTGAACCATTCTGGGTGTGTCTGGGCATGTTGCAACTTCAACATATTCATCAATGTTCTTGAAGAGTCTTTCTAGAGATGGATCCTCAGTCTCCTCCACCGGTTGAGTTTCCTCAGTCTGTCCCCAATCAACAAACTTATCAGACTGGAGCTCCTTATCTTGAGCAGTGTCAGTTTCCTCCATATGCCTCGTGGGTGATGTGTGCAAGTTTTTATACAAGTCGGCCATTTCATCATCAGAATCTGTATCAAGATCCACCCACTCAGCTTCATCATGGGACTGCTCCTGGGGTATTTCACCCTCTTTCAGATCAATTGGCCTCGGTTCAGGTTCTTGCTGAGGTGCGTATAGTACCATCTGCTTCTCATCATTTTCTCTTTGTTGTTGTTAGTAAACTTCATCGGCCAATTGTTTTTGTTTCTGCTGCTGACTGCCACAACTAGTACTTGCAGATATTAAAGAACTTAATGGTGTAACCGGTACTGTTGCAGTTGCAACAAAAAAGGGAGAAGATATGTACAATCTTCTTCTTTTCTCCCCCTCGGGTTGATCATCGGGGTCCTGATCATCCCGACTCCTCTTGCTACTCTGTGCCTGAGCCTGACAAGTTTGTTCACGGATATTCAGCCTCTCAGTAACCTTTTCCAGTGAAGTGTAGAACCCCCTAGTCACCCCATCAATCTTGCTATTAACATCTTCATGAAACTCTTGAAAATCGTCCAATGAGATTCCCTGTGGCCGTTGGTCGTTGCGAAGAGTTGTCAGAAGGTCTTGATCATGAGCAGATTTAGGCCGTTGTTCAAGTAATTTAACATATAGAAGGATCTTTAGAGCATTCAATGACATGGTTGCTGGATCAGGTTGCGGCTGAGGTTGAGGAGCTGTAGGTCTTGTAGCAACGAGTGCTTCTATCCTATCCAACTTGTGATTTATATCAGTTAACTGTTGTTGGAGAGGTACCAAAACATGTTGGATGGTTTCTTGTAATTCTGCACGTGTAACAAACCCGGAATCATGGAGAATTCCAGTTGAGGTACCAGCCACAGAGGCAGTACCACTTACTGGAGAAGCTTAGATGTAGGATCCAGCAGGATTTTCTTCTAATCCTCGAATGGCACCGTGAGAGGTACCACCTATAGAAGTTGAGGAGACTTGTCTGACATACAATCTCAGTTCATCAATTGTTAATCTGTGTTGATCAAGATAAGTGGAAATCCGCGGTATATCGAATTGTGCATTGAAAGGAGTCGAGGTCGAGAGAGGCGGTCCTCTAGTTTCAATAGGTCTAACAACCGATTGGGGTTGACCTAGAGCATGTGCTATAGCCACGTGCAATGAAGACGGTGCCTGTTGAGAGACACTGTAGTAGCTTGGTGGGGTTAAAAACTGCACGGGTTGGATAACCGCGACTTGTTCAATACGAGACCCAAAAATGTCAGGTCCCATAGTAGATGTGGCTACCCGGCTTTCTAGGGCGAGGGGTCCCTCAGCACTCTCTTGTTCTTTTCTCACCTCCTCATTTTCACTCGCACTCCTAATTATAAAACTATCTCCTTCTTCACCACTACCAGGACCATACCCTACATATTGATTATGGGACAGTAAGGAATCAGGGGTGAGAGATCTGGTTTCAACAGACAAATCCTGAGTAGGAGTAACAACGGGCATGTCATGGCTTGGAGCTACTATTGCAGTTTGGACAGCAGGAATGTCAGGAGTTTGGGTAGAAGGGTTCAGATTTATGACTAGACCACCTGGTTGAGGAATAACATGAGTAGATTGAATAGTGTGGGTTAGGTCAGGAGAAGCTGTATATGGGTCGGTGAGTTTCGTGAAGGAAGGGGTGCTGTCGGTTGGTTGTTCAATGGGTCTGTCAGGGGCGCCTAAAGGAGATTGGACTGGTTCAAAGCCAGGGTCACCACTTGGTTGTGAAGCAGACTCAGCATGAGAAGATTGGGAACTGGATGACTCAGATGTGTCAAGATCAATTTCTTTAAGTACAGTTTTGGTTCGGGTGGTTTTAGAAATAGATTGGACAATTGTTTGAATAGTGGTGGGATCAAAAGCATCCTCTCCCTCTCTAATTTCTCCACCTTCACTTTCTTCTCCTCCCCTCTCTTCAACATTTTCTCTCAGCTCAACCCACTCAGCATCTCCCATAGATGACCGAGTCCTAGGATCTAATTCCTTACCTGGTACTACACCTCCGTAGGTAGGTATGGCCGGTGCTGGCACAACCAGAGGAGGTTATTCCTACACTCTCCCTATAGCTCACAACAATATCATTTTGCTCACATAATTCTAGGAATAATATAGGGAATGATTGAGGAACATGCATATTGGCCGGGGTTGCAGGTTTTATATATACAAATAGTTTAGTGTTCACAGAAGGTAAACCTGCCCGGCGAGGAATGTCAGCATTGTGGTCCATCAGGTACTAGACAATCATCAGTATGAATCTTTGATAAGGCAGAAAGTTAGCATCCTTCTTCTTTTGGGAATTTTTCCTCAGCATTGTTGCTTTGATGTCTTGGAAGAGTAGGAATGCATAATCTATGTGCAAGTGATTTGCAGCCGCCACAAATATTTTGAGTTGATGATCAGTGGGAAACTCATAACCTTTGAAGCACCGTGATGAAGGTATTTTATTTTGGGTGCAGGTTGGTGCGTTTGAACTGATTCTTTCGGGTGAGCTCTCCATCGAATCTCATTGCCCAAATTGCAACAAGGCAAGTCTCCTCGTTTGGGATTTCATCAAAAGTTGTAGTAGAAGGTCTGCTATGAGCCTTTGGAAATCTGAAGATTGTTCTGAGGCGATTGATAGGTATATCGATTGTGTATTCATCAACCTCAGCATGGATGACCCCATGCCCCTATCATTAGTACGGACATCACATGTCTGCCAGAATTATTGAACATATAGCTCTGGTACATGTGTGCTAGTGGTTGAGGGATTATATGTCAGGAGGTGATTTAGAGGGTGTATCTTTAGAATCTCAGTTACAATAGGGTGTGTAGGGTTTTTCAGTTTAGTGAGGTTAATGTAGTGGTTGTTATCACGAGTCTTAGAGTTTAAGAACTCTGCTTGGGGCATGATCTCCTCGGGTTGAAGTACAACTTGTGCCATCTTAACTACACAGATAGAGATATGCAAACAGACATCATTCAACTTTGAATTATGGTCAAAGTTCAGTGAATGAGTCAAAGTTGACCAATTTTGACCAAAAACTATCAAGTTGGAAAAATCTGAGAAAACCCTAACTCTGAAACCCTCATTGTGTACATGATGATTTTAAGTGTAAAAAAGTTGTTTTAAAACTTTCAATATATCTGTTAGATAGCAACAAACAACTTTGTAGTACTTTGGTATAGTCCAAAAATCATCATAACAACCTCTTTAGAACCATAAAGTGAGTTAATTTCAAGTTCATACACCTCAAGAACACGAAGAACACTTTTTGAGATTTTTGAAATATTTTTGCATCAAAGTGTTCTCCATATGTTCTTAATACCCATCGCAAACTTTGATTGGCCAAACAAGTTTGTTTCATGTCCTAAAAATCCATTTAAAGTCTCGAAGGTGTCCATCGCTAATGGCTATTCTAGGGCCAAAAATCACCATTTTAACTCAAAATTTTCAAAATGTAAACCGTACAAGTTGTTACCTATATGATCACGAGTATTTTGTGACTAAAATTGTAAATTTTGGCAGCGTAATGAGAGGTTTTGTAAATTCAAGTAACCAAAACGAGAGAACACTTAAAAATTTCAAAATCTGAATCGAGTGAATGGACTGATGGGATGGATGGACGGTTATAAAGTGAATGGGACACGTGTCACTTGCTTATTGGACCAACCAGTTGGTAAAAACCCGACTTATAGGGCAATCGCATGGTAATTCCATGCGGCTTATAGAGCCATGTGATTGGCCTCAAAGTGAAGCTAAAAAGCTAACACTTGGTGAATCGCATGCGATTCCCCTTTTGGTTTGTTAATCGCATACAATTGACACTTGATCCATAGTCAGTGTTAGTCTATCGCATGTGATTGAGCATTGGTGTTCAATCGTATGCGATTGGTCTTATGTTCTCAGTACGTTTATTACTTGTATCCCATTCGATTGACCTATGGATTGTGATTCAAGTTTCAATCCATGCGCTCATAGTCTATGCGATTGAACCAAGACAAAAAATTTAGTTTCTTGAGTTCAAGAAATCCCATGCGATTGAAGCATAGTATGCGATTGTGTTCAATTGAACCCAACACTTGAAAATTTTCTGAATGTTCAAAATATCTGGATTTTGAGAACTGAAAAATGATTTCACCAGATATCTTGATTTGACACACTCCTCCTAGACTTTTGCATCTGTTTATGAAATTTTTTCAAAATTTTAGGGAATGTGTTAGTTGTATACTTCTCCCCCTACACATGTGCAGTATGTGTATCATTTTCTCCCCCTGCACATATGTAACATGTGTACAACCAGAACGTCACTCCCCCTTGAATGTTGCATCAGTAATCTGCATAAGGAACAAACTGTATAACACCTACTCTAAACAAAAAGAAAGAAAGGAAAAATGAAGCAATAGTATGTTATATTTTCAAGTTGAGCATGCCTAACTTGGATACCAGCTCAGTAAAGCGACTCTCGTCTAATGGTTTGGTAAACAAGTCAGCTAGCTGATTTTTCTGTTAGAACATACTGTAGCTCAATGAGACATTTCTCTACATTATCTTTTATGAAGTGATAACGGATATCAATATGTTTAGTTTTAGAGTGGTGTACCGGATTGCAGGAGATAGCTATGGCAGACTGGGAATCACATAGCAATGGGATTTTGTCATACCTCAGGCCAAAGTCGGATAACTGTGTACGTATCGAGAGACTTTGAGAACAGCACATTGCAGCAGCAACATACTCAGCTTCAGCTATGGAAGTGGATATGCAGTTTTGTTTCTTTGAGGCCCAGCAGATTAAACGATCCCCTAGAAAATGTGCACTGCCAGAGGTGCTTTCCCTATCTATTTTGCAACCGGCATAGTCAACATCGAAGTAAGCATGGAGATCCAGATTTGAATCTTTGGGATACCACATACCAAGATTCATAGACCCTTTAAGATATCTGAAGATCCGCTTAACTGCGAGAAGATGTGACTCTTTAGGATTCGTCTGGTATCGGGCACATAGACAAGTAGAGAACATGATGTCTGGACGACTTGCAGTTAGATACAGTAACGATCCAACCATCCCACGGTAGGTTTTGAGAACTACTGGAGAACCATCTAGAACTGCTGACAGCTGTGCCTTTGCAGCCATGGGTGTGTATATAGGTGTGCAGTTAATCATATCATACTTTGTAAGAAGATCTTTGATGTACTTGGATTGGAAAATGAAACTGCCATGACTTAACTGCTTTACCTGGAGTCAGAGGAAAAATGACATCTCCCCCATCATACTCATTTGAAATCAGTTTGCCAGAATCTTAGCAAACTCATCACTGTATTTTGGATTAGTAGACCCAAATATGATATCGTCCACATATATTTGTACCAATATATTGTACTTACCTTTGGTCTTTGTGAACATATTGGTATCAGTCTTTCCTTTGGAGTAGCCTTCACCAATCAAATATTCAGATAAAATGTCGTACAATGCACGTAGAGCTTGCTTTAACCCGTACAAGGCCTTATCTAGGATATATACATGGTTTGGATGTTTTGAATTGATGAAGCCCTCAGGTTGCGAGATGTATACTTCTTCTTTGACAACACGGTTAAGAAAATTTGTCTGCACGTCCATCTGAAAGACATGAAAGCTTCTGGAGGCTGCATATGCAATAAATAGTCGGATAGCTTCAATACGACCAACTGGGGCAAAAGTTTCATCATAGTCTATGCCCTCTTGCTGATTGTAGCCTTTAGCAACTAACCTAGCTTTGTTACGGACTACCACTCCATCCGAATCCCTTTTGTTTTTGAACACCCACTTAGTTCCTGTAACAGATTTGCCATAAGGAAGAGGAACTAATCTCCAGACTTAGAGATGATCGAATTGGTGTAGTTCTTCTTGCAATGCAATTACCCAATCCGGATCATCTAATGCTTCAGAAGTCTTTGTGGGTTCAATTATGCTAAGAAAACCAGAAAATTGGCATTCGTTTGCTGTTGTTGCACATGTTTGAACGCCAACTGAAGGGTCTCCAATGATGTTTGCTTCAGAGTGATGTCTGGTCCACTTTGTCTCGTGCGAAGTAGAAGATGAAGGAATAAGATCTTGTAAGTTGTGTGCTTCCTCTTCATCTTCTCGGGAGAAATTTGGGTCTGAATCAAACACAGGTGGGCTCTCTAGGTCAGGAATCTGAGAAGTCACGGGGGGACGAGTGACAGAGACAGATGTATAATCCTCAGCATAGAGATCGTAGGAGCCGTTAGAGTAACACTTGCTTGAACTTCTGTGTTGTTCCTGTTGTCTGTTACAACAGGAGAAGATTCAGATCTAAAGAAATCAAACATAAAGTCAAGATTAGTATTTGAACTGGACGGATTGTTTGATTCTTTATTTTGAAGCACCGGTCCTGAACTGGTATGTTCAGAAGTGTTTACTGTTGATTTGGGTGGAAAATCTGTAACATTTAATGCATCATCAAATCTTACGTTGGTACTATCAACAATGCTCTTTGTTCTTTTGTTTAAAACTCTGTAGGCTTTTAACTCAGTAGACTAACCTAGGAAAATAGCTTCATCAGCTTTGGGAGCAAACATTCCTAGATTATCCTTGGAATTGGAGGTTTAGGATTCGGTAGAGTTGCGGAAGCGTTATGTTTGTGAATCCATGTTTTTGTGGGATTTTTAAGAATCCTTTGTGCCCACGGTACATCAACCTGATTTTGCTGAACTGGAGCCTGGAGTGCAGTAGGTTTTACTACTCGTTGATGGGATGAAGGCTTGGGTTTAGAAACTTGTGCACATTTAGAAGGAGGATTGCGAGATCGTTTTTGAGAATGCAAGTGTTTTTTTTAGCAATCCATGCCTTTTTGAACGCTTCATAACTCTGTCGTCTGTAGACTTCCAGTCCTTTGATTGTCAGCAATCGTCTTGATTTGTTTAAACATTTGAGTGCATGTGACTGAAGAGTGGTGATCCACTGATGAATGATATAACCTTTAGAGTTGACAAATGGAACACATATTTGATTTGCATAAAAGTATGTCCAGTCCTCAAATGGTCTAATTCCAATTTTTTTTCTTAATTGATCATATTCGCAATTAAATTCACAATGACCATGGAGACAACCATCACTCATACAAAACATTGAAGAGGCAATTGTATCATGTAAACTCGAATGATTACAGACTCTACCAAACATCAAAAGTTTTTCACATGTTCGTCTAGTGTTAGAACATTTCCTAGACGACCTAGGAATGACTCTTTTCCAGGTTATGTTTATTTTACTCTCTTCACTCCCGAGCTTCTTCACATCTGCAGCAGAAGATAAAATGTTAGAACTGAGTCATGGTCGACTAGCGGCTACTTTGGAGGTTTCAGGTATGTCAGGATGTGAACAAGAGCTATGATTGATTTGGGATGCATGTTTCGGCTTTAGAATATGTTTAAACTTAAGATTTACCAGATTGGTCATAGTCTGTTTATATTTGTTAATTATTTGATTAGAAGCTGAAACATGTTTTGAAGTAGCAATTCGTTCTCCATTTGAGGAAGATGTAGACGCATTCTTAGAATCTTCAATTCGTTCTGCGTATGGAGAAAAAGAGAATGGAGTAGGAGCCTGCATCTCTTGCTTGACTTGAGTGATGCATTCCTTCAATGCTGTATTTTCCTTGCACAAGTTGTCGATGATCTTTTCATCATGATTAAAAATGGTTTTGATACGCTTGTGATTGGGAAGAAACTGAGAAACTCAGGTGATTGGGAAGAAACTGAGATGGTTTGATGTGTTGATGTGTTTTTTGGAGTGGAAAGCTTTGGTGATTGGGAAGAAACTGCGATGGTTTGATGTGTTTTTTGGAGTGGAAAGCTTTGGTAATGTCTCCTAGTATGAGATGTGTGAAGTAAAATTCTTGCAAGGTTTGAAACCTTCTCTGCAATTCTTTGTGGGAAATGTATTGAAGCTTGGGGTGGCACTTCAGGAGCATAAAGTTCATCATCTGTATAGATTGGAGAGGTGACAGTTGAATTCAGTGTTGGATGTAGGTAAGTGAAGTATGAGTCATTGAGGTTAGAGTAGTTGAAGGGAGTTTCAGTTTTGAGATGAAGGGTTCGTTTGACATCCTCTTCAACTCTTTCTTCCTCTTGACCAACAAATATCATTCGTTGAGTTACTCCTTCGCAAAATAAATTTGCATTGTACAATTGTTTGGCAGTCACCTTACTCAGAACACGTGGGTTTTCAAAATCAAGTCCTTTGAATGTCCATCTTGAAAAAGGTCGTTCCCTTTCTTTGTACAGAAAGATGGTTTGTTCACTTTGCCCTCTTTTGATTAGAAGGTCTTCAAGTTCTTTAATTTTTAAACAAAGAGCACTCTGTTAATTTTTAAGAATTTCTGAATCTTTTTATGCACCAATACGTTCTGCTTTGAGACCGTGCATGATGATGTTTGTCTTATCAGTTAATTCTAGAAATTCAGATTCTTTCACACCTAATTGAACCTTAGATTCATTTATGTTCTATTCTAATTGTTCAATTGTAGCTTGTGCTTCTTTGTCTTGTGTATGAATGACCTCTTTTAACACTTGATTTTTACTTGTTAGTTTGGTCACCTTAAATTCTAACTTTTTCATGCGGTTTAATATGGTTTGGATATGTTCAAAATTAAAATCCATGTTAGAGTTAGAGATAGAAGGTACCTTTCCGCTTTCCACGATCTCCTCCACAGCATCGGAGAGATCATCACCACCATCTTCATCTCTATCACATGGTTCACAAGTAGCCATCAGACAAAACTGTGCGTGATCTTAACCATCTAGATCACTTTCGGAGTCTGTGTCCTCCAGGAACTGATCTTCTTCCACCATAAGAGCATTCCCAGCGTGCTTTTGTTTTGATAGGCGGTACTTTTGTCTATAGTATTCAGCATCCTTGATCTTCTTTTATGGACAGTTCCTGATCATGTGTCCAGACCTCCCACAGTTGTAGCACTTCAAGCCTGTCTTCTTTTCTTCCTTCCTCTCATCCCTTTGAAATCTAGGCTTGTTAATAGGAGCAAGCCTTTCTGGTGTCCTGGAGCCAGAGGTAAATCTTTGTTTGTTGTTGGGAGAGATTTCAGTATTTCATCTTGGTACTGTTTGAGGTCTTCAAATATGTTGTGGAAGGTGACTGTTGTGAGATCTCTGTTGATTTTTTTGTACAGTCTATCGTATTTCTTCCATTCTGGACCCAGTGACTTAAGAAAGACACAGTTCAGATCTAAGTCAGTCCTGATGATTTGATTAAACCTCATCTCATTTTGCAATTTGCAAAATCTACCATAAGTTTCAGAAAGAAGTTCGTTCTCTCGAACACTGAAGTCATGATAGCTGTTGACTAGTTGAGTACGCTTGATGTACCCTCCCTACTCAGTACCCTGCAACTGCTTCTTGATCTCATCCCATATTTCCTTTGCAGTAGCTAAGCTATCTATCCTAGTATCGATTTCTGAGGAGAGTCCCTGCTTAAGATAGTACTTAGCCAATCGTTCAGTCTTTTTGATTTCCTTTTCTCGAGTTGTTAGCTCTTCAACTGTCTTTTCTCTCTCATGACGGAGAATGGCGGGATTGTTGTTCTGGTCAGCTTCAACAACTTTTATGAACTTTTTGTTCCCGTTTAAAATGCAGTCGATCATCATTTCTCCGTATACCTCATTGTGTTCGAGGAAGTCCATAAACCTTCTTTTCCAAACAATATATTCTCCTCGGAACAGAGCAGGAGATTTTGTGTCGGTACCAATGGACATCATTTCATTTGAACTTGACATAGTGAATGTTTTAGTAAGAAATGATCGTTCACTTGTTATATGATTTGATTGTTCGAAAACTTTACAGACAATAAAAAATAAGATTCTTTTTAAGCTTGTTTTAAAAACTTCAAGGTGATGATTGAGGAACTAAGTCAATTTAATTCAAATTTGAATTAGATCTTATAAAGATTAAATTCAACTTTGAATTAGATAGAATTAAGTTAATTTAATTCAACTTTGAATTATATCCGGTTTAGATTAAATTCAATTTTGAATTAGATTGTTGAAGTTTAAAGTTTAATTGTCCTCTTGTTCAATAAGTCAAGTCCCAATGGTTCAATCACTTGTCCAATAGATTCAATGAATGCGAATGATTTTATGCGATTGGTAGTATCCCTTGAAGACAAATGGACAGAGTAACGACTTGGTAGTGATCAATTGAGTAACCAATAGAGTGCGATAGATCCCTGTAGCACCAAACACTTAGAAATAAAACTATTAGTAATGTCAATCGAATGCTTATCAAGTCAAGGATTCGAATGCGATTGTCTTTGATGTGTTTGATAACCAAGTAACAAGGAACCTTGAATAGCACAGATCAACTCAATGCGATTGAAGAAACAAACTTTGAATCTCACGGATCATGACTGCGAATGATAACTTAGAACTCACCCCAATCTCATGTGATTGAGTATTAGTGTGGCTGATAGCACCCAAAGTAACACAGATATCAGCTTGAAGACTCTATAAGCCGCATACCCCCTCAATCGCATACATCACGAATCCGGTTATAGAATCTGAGATGTCATTATCAGATCTGTTGGCCTTACTCCTTATGGTGTCTACCGACTTGTACCTTGATTGGTATGGGGAGTACTTGAGTTTCCTTGTTCAACAATTAATCTTTGAAGAATTAATAATTATTTAAATTAAAAACCGATTTCTTCTTCTTCAAGATTGAACTTTCAGCTCCAAGAACACTATAAATGCTTGAATGCTCAGAAAATTAAATGATAAAAAGTCGATTATTTAATGAACCATTGAACTTTTTGCTTTTAAAAACACCACTCGGTTTTATATGTTCTTCAAGAAAACATTATGAAACAGTAGCAACCTTTGAACTAACCCGAAGAAAAAGTAGAAAAAGTATTGTTTATACCTTAGATGTGTTCTACCCTTGGGAATCACTATAACTCGTACCTTTCATGAATAAACCATGTGTTTGTATGCTTTGAAGAAACCGAATGCTTTTTCTTCACTTTGAGCTTGAAGTCTTCGAGATGTAGCTTGCTGTTTTCGAACAATCACGAGCCAAAAACAAGTTTGGCTCTGATACCAATTGATAGTCCCTTTAGTGTAAAGGATGAAACAATGCTAGATGATAATCTTGTATGTGTTAATGTGTGTGTTCGGTTTCAAGAGAGAAAGCCGAGAAGAAGAGAGAGCACAATACAAGAGTGAGAATAATATGCAAAGCTTAATTACAATAGTGGGGGTAAATGCCTTTTATAGCATTTGCCCAAGTTTACAATATTCACATATTGCACCCTCACTTTTATAATCTAACACTTTGATAATTCTGTGTGTTCGATTTTATATACTTATTTCGCACTTAGATTTATTCGTCTTAGTAAACAATCATATGCTCTGTCATATAGCATAGGACCAAATATAAACAAATAATCTAATCGTATCACACTAAATGCTACCATAAACACTGATGGTAGACTTACATTATCTCTAAATGGTATTGTGGCACACCGTCAATAGTCTTACATCACCTCTCTGTCCGCTACCGAATTAGACGATATGTATCATACTTTTCATGTATTTATGTATTCCATATATAACAATAAGTTCAAAGCAATAAGCTATACCACTACAACCAATACAATATAAACTTGAGACCAATAACACATAATGGACCTCCCTCCATAATATCGTTGATACTCAGTTATCTCTATAATAAAAAATAACATGTATAACACATAATCATCTCAACAGTTAGGAGTACTCCCTTTCTTTGGCTTAGCTGTTAAGTCCAGGTAACACACTTATGCACCCGAATCCCTTTTACCTAGGCTATGATACCAAGTTGTAACACCCGTTTTTTATTAAAAAATTTGCAAAAAGGAAAATAATGATAATACTTTATTAAAATAGGGCAACATTCGGCATAGGTGATATAAAACAATTTTCTATAGAAGTTTCACAAAAACTCACTAACATGTCCACGTCGAAGCCTCATCTGCTACAACTTCAAATAATAAAAAATGAAAGGAATGAGCTAGAAAGTCTAGTGAGTAACTCCACAAAGTACTCAAATGATAATTAACATATAAATGTAATCTCATTAAATTGTGCCACTCAGGCCTCAGTTTTGACACTTAAACATCACATTTGCCTCTCATGCATCTCATTCGCCACTCAGGAATCTCATTCGCCACTCAGCCGTCTCAATTGCAACCCAAGCATTTCATTTGCCACTCAGGCATCTCAATTGACACTTGATATTGACATAAATATACATAAAATATATATCTGATATCTGCCAATATCTGTTTTAAATAAATAAAATATAGCCAAAATGAGCTTTAAATGCTTTCTTATTTTATTCAAGGCTATTTCAGGTAGACAATACGGAAAAATGGATAGCACGCGTCAAAACGAGAAAACACCGCGCAAAAGGCAAAGATTTTCTGAAAAAGCTATTTACGCGGCGTGTACCCTATCTTCTTCCGCGACGCGGACCCAACCTTCTAGAATGCAAGTTGTTAGTGCAAGTTGCAAACGAATCTTGTCAGGCAATCTTGTCATGCATCTTTACGCGCCGCGGAAACCGATCATTACGCGGCGCGTAAATCCACTCTGAAGCCTATAAATAGCAAGCCAAGCCCCATTCGGCAAAGACACCCAACAGACACCAATTTACACCCTTCTACACCTCACATATGTACACACACCACTCCAGGAGAGTTCAAGTGACTCCAGGGGGCCTTCGGGCTGCTCTGGAGGCTTCCTCGCCTCCTATCCATGTAAATACGTAGTTTATAGCGTAGATTTGTAGTTTTTGTAGCTGTAGTTGTTTTTCTGTCTTCGGAAACGAGTTCCAGCAAGCTTGTACGAGTCGAGATGCTGTCCAGATGTATTTCTACCTTGTATAATACGAACTGGTATTCTCTTTCCTTTATTTTCGCTTCGTTACAATGAATCCGAATTGATATAATTATGTAGTTGTTATGCGTAGGATTATATTGTGATGATTTTATTTAGGACTTGGTATTTCTGAAATAATGAAACATTATAATTAGCTATTTTGTATAAAACTATCAGTTCATGCGGGTATTCGGCATCGTAAGTGTTGAAAAACCATTTGCTTAGGATATCTGTATCCTTATACATATATATACAAACAGACTCATTTATATGCATTTGCTCATGGACCCACTTGAGGTGTATGATACGTATAAGTCTGGTATGTGTATACAAGGACATTTGCTCCTAGACTCACTTGAGTTGTTGGACTGATATATTTTCTTAATATCTAAATATATATCTTCTTACCGGATGTTGACAGACAATGGTAATTATCCTGTCTGTTATTTCATTAGAAGATAAATACTGACCTTTTAAGTAAAACGGGATAACACCCGGGAAGCGAGGTTTTATCTAATCGGTGTTTTAATAATACAGGGATTAAATCAGAGTTACCTTAAGTTCGTTTTGTACTGATAAAAGATTGGTACCGAATCAACTTTAGAAATCATCTTAATAATTTCATTCATTTTATAACCGGATTAGCTAACGCTACTATTAATATTGATTTGGAGGATTCGTGACTTGGCACTTTCTTTTATTTCCTGTTTTATTTACCTTTCCTGCCTTGTATTTAGTCTATTTTTATCCTCGCCTATCTATCTAACTAGACAGCAGTTTGGAATAAGAGTAGCCATAGCTTTTACGCTTACCCGTGTTCGATATAAATCATCGGTCTTACCAGCACATCTTGCTACACGTGATGGGTTCTCTGCCCAGCCGTGTCGTGTGCATCTGTACCGTTATGAAATCCGGTCCGCACGTAAACAGAACATACTAGATTTTTGGCGCCACTGCCGGGGAAGGTAATAATATGGTAAATTATTCTAACAGTTGATTTAGTTTTGCAGTCTTGAAAATCTGACTATAAAAGATTCCGCATTTCAAAGCGTTATTCTGTTCGCTTACATACCGTACGAATAGTATGTAACCCGAATAAATGGTTTTTTTTTCTTGTTTTATTTTTGCTACAAACTTAATAAAATGACGTGTGAGATTTCTGGTCTCAGAATCGAAATTATGATTAATCACGCTTATGCTGGCAGTCAGTTCAGCAACAATACCAAAATTTCGATCTGCAAAATAGGAGAGTTCTCTCTACTTCACTTTTATCTATTCATGCTTTTGAGTACAATGAGGACATTGTACCATTTTAAGTGTGGGGTGAGATATCCATATTTCTTGTTAAATTTGTCTAAAATCCCCAAAATTTAAAAAATTTTGCAAAATTCTCATAGTTTTAATTTGTAAATTAATTTAAAATTCAAATTTAAATTTTTTCGCATTTATAATTATTTGTATGAAATTTTTAATTAAATTTATATGAATTCAGATTACATAATAAAAGAAAATTATTCGAGATTTTACGACTTAGCGTAAATACAGCATGTACTTAAATTGAGTGTTTGAGTCTATCGGTTGCTATCATTAAACACTGAATTCTTTTGCTGTGAGAATGTCTAAATTGCATATATTTCAGAACTTGTTACTGAATTCTTATCGAAACCACCAAAATGAGAACTAGACTATTGCACTGATATAGGCCATCTTTCTTTTTTAAAACCCGTTGTTTTAAACCTTTTTCTTTCAAACTTAAATAATCTCAATTTTAGATTATTTAATTTATTTTATTTTTAACCCTTTTTCAGCGTAATGCTCATTTTTAGCATTCGATACCCTAGTTAACCACTTTGAGCCTTAACTTTTCATTTCATCAACCATATTTATCCCATTTTTAGTCTATTTTATTTTTGAGTTCCAGAATTAATTAAACCAATTATATGCTGCTAAGTTTTATTCTGTGTGCCTATATTCTTCAGTTGTTCATGCACCGATCAGCGGGACATGAAAAGTTAATATCTTTGGTCTATCCGTTGCATACAGCTGAACCCAAAAATCCATAAAAATCAGAAAATCAATAGAAAAATGAGAAATTTCAGTTGCTTGACATACCTTTCTTTAGCTATTTTTGAGGTTGTCATACATTGAGAAGTAGTTTTTTCTTCAGTATTGCCTGAGTGAATTGCTGTCATTCAAAAGATTCTGATTCCATTACAGCTTGATGAACTGTAATCTCAACAAAAATATTGTGATATTCCTGTACAATAGTTCAATAAAAGCAGCCTAGAAAAAAAATTTGAACTTAATCTCTGGATTCTTATTTTAGCCACTTTTAAAATCCCTTTTTCCTACCCTTAACCCATAGCCTTTTACATTTTAACCCCAAAAGTCCTCTTGACAGTTCTAAACTCTCTACTGGTGCAGATTCGATTTGGATACAAGCATATGGTAATATTGCATTTTATGACATTGTGTGATTCACTAAATTGATATAAAACTTATACACTTGAGTGATAGAGTGAACCACCTGGTGAGAATGCAAAAGTCGTGTAAATATTTGAATATATTTTTCCAAACTTAATAAATGCTAATATCTGAATCATGTGAATTTTGTTAATATTTCTTCTATAATTATATTTGTTGAAATTTTGAAGATTTGTTTTTTATTATATTTACAGTTATGCTTGAGGACAAGCATATCCTAAGTGTGGGGTAATTGATATTGGCATAAATATACATAAAATATATATCTGATATCTGCCAATATCTGTTTTAAATAAATAAAATATAGCCAAAATGAGCTTTAAATGCTTTCTTATTTTATTCAAGGCTATTTCAGGTAGACATTACGGAAAAATGGATAACACGCGTCAAAACGAGAAAACACCGAGCAAAAGGCAAAGATTTTTTGAAAAAGCTATTTACGTGGCGCGTACCATATCTTCTTCCGGGACGCGGACCCAACCTTCTAGAATGCAAGCTGTTAGTTGAAGTTGCAAACGAATCTTGTCAGGGAATCTTGTCACGCATCTTTACGCGCCGCGGACACCGATCATTACGCGGCGCGTAAATCCACTCTGAAGCCTATAAATAGAAAGCCAAGCCCCATTCGGCAAAGACACCCAACAGACACCAATTTACACCCTTCTACACCTCACATACGTACACACACCACTCCAGGCGAGTTCAAGTGACTCCAGGGGGCCTTCGGGCTGCTCTGGAGGCTTCCTCGCCTCCTATCCATGTAAATACGTAGTTTATAGCGTAGATTTGTAGTTTTCGTAGCTGTAGTTGTTTTTCTGTCTTCGGAAACGAGTTCCAACAAGCTTGTACGAGTCGAGATGTTGTCCAGATGTATTTCTACCTTGTATAATACGAACTGGTATTCTCTTTCCTTTATTTTCGCTTCGTTACAATGAATCCGAATTGATATAATTATGTAGTTGTTATGCGTAGGATTATATTGTGATGATTTTATTTAGGACTTGGTATTTCTGAAATAATGAAACATTATAATTAGCTATTTTGTATAAAACTATCACTTCATGCGGGTATTCGGCATCGTAAGTGTTGAAAAACCATTTGCTTAGGATATCTGTATCCTTATACATATATATACAAACAGACTCATATTTATATGCATTTGCTCATGGACCCACTTGAGGTGTATGATACGTATAAGTCTGGTATGTGTATACAAGGACATTTGCTCCTAGACCCACTTGAGGTGTTGGACTGATATATTTTCTTAATATCTAAATATATATCTTCTTACCGGATGTTGACAGACAATGGTAATTATCCTGTCTGTTATTTCATTAGGAGATAAATACTGACCTTTTAAGTAAAACGGGATAACACCCGGGAAGCGAGGTTTTATCTAACCGGTGTTTTAATAATACAGGGATTAAATCAGAGTTATCTTAAGATTGTTATAAATTGATAAACGATTGGTACCGAATCAACTTTAGAAATCATCTTAATAATTTCATTCATTATATAACCGGATTAGCTAACGTTACTATTAATATTTATTTGGAGGATTCGTGACTTGGCACTTTCTTTCCTGCTTTATTTACTTTTCCTGCCTAGTATTTAGTCTATTTTTATCCTCGCCTATCTATCTAACTAGACAGCAGTTTGAAATAAGAGTAGCCATAGGTTTTACGCTTACCCGTGTTCGATATAAATCATCGGTCTTAACTGCACATCTTGCTACACGCGATGGGTTCTCTGCCCAGCCGTGCCGTGTGCATTTGTACCGTTGTGAAATCCGGTCCGCACCTAAACGAGCACACCAACACTCAGACATCTCAATTGACACTCAGGCATCTCAATTGACACTCAAGCATATGTGGGAAAACAGTGACGGGGTGAATTGTTTATCAAATAAACATAGCGTATACACATTTTACATATAGTTCTATTGGCTTAAACATCATCTCTCATATATGTATATATATATCACATCCTCTATTATCTCACACATAGACACATTTGACAAGCTATAATGATAACAATTATGGATCCACATACAATGTATATAACTCTAATTATTCTCTTACCCTTGATTCACTTAATCATTGCATAATTTTATATCATATGAATATATTATTACATATTTGCACCATCTCTACATCGTTCTTACATCTCTGACACAATTCCTCTCTTTTTCCTCTGTTAATGGATATATATATATATATATATATATATATATATATATATATATATATATATATATAATAGGCATAGTCTATCGTATTCTCTTATGTTCGTAAATTCATATATTTACATACAGATATATGGTTACACCTATATATTACACTTAGATAAGTATCTCACAAGGGTTTCACTCTTCTCGGTATTTCCACGCATACTCATAATGTATATATATATATGTATCTATAATATATATATCTTTGTAAGAATTCATTATCTTTAATTATGTAACTATACATCAATATCGCTTATTTATGTCATCGTATACTCTTGAAGTTTGTGATTGACGCATCACTAATTATCTTGTTGGGGAGATAGCAATATCAAACCTAAATCAAACCTGTCTATTAAGTAAAATAGGATTTGATGTTAACAAAACCATATATTCAGTTTTGGACTTAGATTGATGAAAAACATGTGTTGTTTTTCATATTAGACTTAAAGAATTTCTAAGTAAGAAATGTCAGCTGAAGAATCATAGTGTCAGCTGAACACTGAGTATCAGCCAAAGGACCAGCTTCAGGAAGATCAGCTGAGAAGAAAAGACAAGTCAAGAAGCATCAGCTATGCATCTACAAAGCATCAGCTCATAGTACAAACCATCAGCTGAGGGTTCCTCAAGGATCAGCTGAGCAGTCAAGGATCAGCTGACAGTATCTCTTTTGTCAGTTGATGTCTCCCACATGTCAGATAAGGTATTTTACACTTATTCATTCTTGTCTCAGTAAGCTGATCATACTCAAATGATTAGCTGAGCCCTTGGGATCATCTAAGAGTTTGTTTTGATTAGCTTATTAGCTGTAACCTAATTATATTGATTAGCAGATCAATCTGATCAGCTGAGCAAATCTAGTCAGCTGAGTCTTTCACATTTTATCCTTAGCAGAGCAAAATTATGATAGCTGTTCAGTGTCTGTTAGTTGAGTCTTTAATCAGCTAATAGTTTTTCAGTGTAATATTTTCTTAAGTCAAAGGCAGAACATGTGTTGTTCTACTATGCCTTAGATCTTTCTTTGTAAAAGTACTTAGCACTTTTTGTATCTGCAAAGAAACAAAAAGGATAGATCTTTATCCTCTGGAAAAAGAGAAAGATACTTTTGAAGAGAAGATCTCGAAGATATGCTTCAACAACTAAGTATGGCTGGCAACCCTATACTTGGTTAGGTCAAATCTTCAGAAAGCATGGTGTTGATTAAAGCACAAGCGTGAAAGGAGAAGTTTACTTTTCCAAGATATAAAGGTAGTACTTTAACAATATAATAATAGATAGTGGGTACACTCATTACTGAAAAGTATGTTCACTTTACACACTTTGTGTATAAAGTTAACTTACTTTTCACCCACTAACTTTATCTATTATAATATTATTAAACTAAGTACCTTTGTCTCTTTCTTCTCTTCATCAACCCGGACACCCTTGCTTATATATACTCATGCATGGAAACATGCTAAGAATGCGAATAGATAGTTGAATACTGAAATCTCATTTGTTGAGAATTAGAAGAGTTAGCATTTTACTTTCAGTATTACAAGATTCTTCATGTGTTGAACATCTTAGACATAAGTTTTTTAAGATTAGTTCAGTCTATGTGTTAGACAAATTTAGTTGCCACCTTTTATTGAACTTAGATTTTCCGCATCTAGTTCATGTAATTCTTGATTCACATCAATAAGAATTATATAAAAGTAAACCGTGTGTCTCTTAAATTTTAAATTGCTAAAGTTTGTATTTAACCCCCCTTCTACAAACATTTGTTGTTGTATTAACCATTCGGGACCAACAACTGGTATCAGAGCAGGCTAGATAACTCATATCTAAGATCTGTTTTGCTTACTCTTCAACTGCTTCTACCCCACACTACCAAATGGCCACTCCAATTGCTGCTTCAAATGGTTCTTCAAATAAAGGATCACTCACTAGGTGTCTAACTTTTGATGGAGAAAACTTTTCTCTCTGGAAGAGTAGAGTTCTTCTCTATATGTCAAGCCTAGATGATGTGATGCTCAAAACTGTAACTGAAGGTCCTTATGTTCCTTCCTCAATTATTCAAGTAGCTGAAGCCACTGATGAAGTTCCTGCTGTTGAAAGACTAATTATAAAGCCTATAAATCACTGGTCTGATGAAGACAAAAGGCTTGTTAATCTTGATGTTAAAGCAAGAACACCCTTAGTCTCTGCACTACCAAATGATGTCTATCATCAAGTTCTTAACTGTAAATCTGCAAAGGAGATGATAGACACTTTGATTGTTGCTTATGAAGACACTGAAGAAGTGCTGGAAAATAAGAAACTCCTTCTGGTAAGAGAATATGAGTTCTTCTTTGCTCATAAACGTGAAAGTCTAACTCAGACCTACACCAGGTTCAACTTCCTTATTAATGACTTAAGAAGGGAAGATGTTCCCAAGAGCAATAAGGAGCTTGTAAACAAGTTTCTAGACTCTCTCCCAGAATCTTGGGATCATTTCATCATTGTGCTTAAACATGGTGAGAAAATCAAGGGTCTCACACTGGTTGGTCTATATGGAAACCTCATGAATCATGAACAATCAGTGAAACAAAGGAAACTCTCTACCAAGGATATGAAGGAGGCTGAAAAAGCTCCATCCACTACCCTTGTGTCCAACGATACAAGATCTAGGGGTTTTTGCAGCAGTGGTGGATGAATCAAGTTATGAGGAGGAAAAAGAGGAAACTTCTGATGAAGAGCAGGTGGCTGATGGGGATGAAGATCTGGAGAACATGGACAGCATTGAAGCTGCTGTTGAGCAGGCTGCCATGTTGGTAAAAAGGTTCAAACCTTTCTTGAAAAGAAAGGGTGTCAAGAGGTTTGAGAATAAACCTTTCAAGGGAGAAAAAGCCAAGTTTAAATCAAAGGCTTCTGAATGTTGCTTTTCCTGTGGCAAGACTGGTCACTATGCCAGTGAATGTAAGTCCAGAGGAAGCACAAGCTTCAAGGGTTCCTCAAACTCAGACAACAAGATTGATTATGAAGCTAAGTACAAAACCTTCTTGTTGCTGTTCTTGACAAGAAGAAGAAGAAGGCCCAGAGTAGTGTGTTGGTGGTTGAAGAAGAAGATTGGGCTGAGGAAGATCTCTCAAGTGATGAAGATGAGGTCCTCTCTGCTCAGCTCAGCTTGATGGCCAACACTGGGAGTACAAGTTCCTTTGATGAGGACATGAAGAAAGCTGCCAAAGCTTGTACTTCTCCTGACTGGGATCCCTCTTCTATGTATCAGGTTGGAAAATTTATTAACTATGAAGATAATGAAAAGAACACTATGTTTGATTATCTGTGTGTTGAGTTTCAGTCAAATATTCAAAGAGAAAAGAAGCTAAAAATAGAAATAAATTCACTAAAAGAGATGTTAAGTCTTAAAGATGAGAAACTGAAACTAATGACAAAACTAGAAGATAATTTAGCTAATCAAAAGATACTTAATCAGATATTGGTAAAAAACCAATGAAGAAACCATAAAGTTTAATGACCTACAAAAAATAGTTAAATCTTGGGGTGGTTCTGCTGAAAAGACCACTCAGTGTGTCAATGAGTAGATTCCTAAACAAGTTCAACCTATTATTGGTGGAAATTATTCCCAAGCTGCTAATTGTATTGATTTTAGTAAGAACATTAATATCTTAGAAAAAGCTGATATTTTACCTCTTACTTTTCAAAAGATTGTAAAAGGAAAAAGTATTATCACTAACAGATTTGTCAAAAGTAAATGTACTCAGCTAAAGGATTCAACAACTTCAAAAGTTATTGAAAATTCTATTGTTCAGGCAGATAGTAAAAGTACTAATAATTTAATGTTAAAGGAAGCCAGTAAAGGAATGAAATCATTTGTTGAATCCAAAAAGACATCATGTTGTCAAACCTTGAAAGTTGATACATTAAATATAAGTGCTCAGCTTACTGACATTTCATTAGCTAATGATCCTTCATCAGCTGATCAGAGAACAGATGATAGTTGCTCAGCTGATAGCCTGTCAGCTGATCAAAGATCCTCTGTAATCGGCTTAGCTGATACAGCTTCACTTCAAACTCTCTCAATAAAAGAAACCAAGAGAAAAGGACTTAATGTTCACATGAAGTCCAAGTCTGCCACATCTAAGGTTGATCAAAAATTCTTTTTTCCTAACGATCAATCTAAGGTTTCTGTAAACAAAGACCTAATTAGTTTATAGAATCAGCTGCAACAGCTGAATAGTGAAATCTGTCAGCTGATGACCCATAGTCATCAGAAGATAGTTAAGACATCTCCTGGGCAATCACTAAAACATGTCAAAGGCTCCAAAAATAAAAAATGCTATAAATGTGAGAGCAAAGTACATAAGGCAAGTGATTGTTCCCTTGAAGGTAACTCAACACAGCGGATTGATATTGATAACACAGTTGTTCCTCTCATTTTTAAACAACCTAATATGAAGTGGATAACTAGGTGCAATCCACAGGGGTCCACTTAGTTGTGGATACCCTAAGTTTCACTAACCTTCTTCAAATCTAATCTTTTCAGGGCAATAACACATGGTATCTTGACAGTGGATGTTCAAGGACCATGACAGGTTGTAAAGCACTGTTAAGTAACTACAAGAAGGAAAAGGGTCCAATAGTGACTTTTGGTGATAACAATTGTGGGCAAACAAAAGGCTATGGTGAACTTCATAATGGGAACTTAACCTTGTCCAAAGTATCAATTGTTAAAGGGCTGAAGTACAATCTCGTCAGCATAAGTCAGTTATGTGATTGTGATAATAAAGTCCTCTTTACAAAGACAGGTGGTTCCATTTTAGATCAAGAAGGTAAAACAATAATTCGTGCAAAAAGAACCAAGGATGTATAAACTCTAGTTATGTCCTCTGGTGATCCATCCAAGTTAACTTGTTTGTATACAAAATCTGTAACTGACACAAACTGGTTATGGCACAAAAGGCTTTCTCACTTAAACTTCAAAAATATAAACAAGTTGAGCAAGGGTGAACTAGTGTCAGGACTACCTTCACTGACTTATGTAAAGCCTAAACCTTGTTCTGCCTGTGAGAAGGGAAAGCAGCACAAGACTTCTTTTCCATCTAAGCAAGCCTTCTCTATTACTGAACCTTTCTACATGTTGCACATGGATCTATTTGGTCCTGTTGCTACTGCTAGTATTGGCAGAAGTAGGTATGCTTTAGTGATGGTTAATGAATTCTCAAGGTACACTTGGGTCATCTTCCTAAAAGCAAAGAGTGAGGCAGCTGAAGAAATAATAAGCTTCATAAAGAAGATGGAAGTGCTAAACGGAAATCTGGTAAGGATGCTCAGTAGTGATCATGGAACAGAGTTTAGAAATCAAACTCTAGAAGGATTCTGTGATGATAAAGGTATATCTCAAAACTTCTCTGCTCCAAGGACTCCACAACAGAATGGTGTAGCTGAAAGAAGAAACAGAACATTAATAGAAGCTGCAAGAACCATGCTATGTCAGAGTGGGTTAGGATTTAATCTGTGGGCTGAAGCTGTCAGCTGTGCATGTTTCACTCAGAACAGATCCCTTGTTATCAAGAGGCACAACAAGACACCCTATGAAGTGCTCAAAGGAAGGAAGCCCAACATCAGCTTCCTGAATCAGAGAGATCAGTTGCAGAAGTTTGCACCAAAAGCTGATGAATGTGTGTTTGTGGGATATTCTGTAATTTCCAAAGCCTACAGAATCTACAACCTTAGAACAAAGGTCATAGAAGAATCAATCAATTTAAGTTTTAATGAAAATGACTTTGTTGCTTCCTGCTCTACTAATCCATCTATAGGTGAGGAATTTAAGGATCTGTTGTGTACTGAAGACAACATTCCAGTGTCAGCTGATCCACTCCCATTAGCTGATATAGAGGATCTAGATGAAACTGTTCCAAATGCACAACCATCCAATGCTAAACCTACCTCAAACCAACCCACACTTTTACTGAATGATGGGAATCATGTGTCAACATCAATGGACTCTAATTCCATATCAAGCATTCCTTCATCAGTAGAAGTTTCATCAGATAACATTCCTGAAATTCTGTCAGCTGATCAACTAGAAGTCTCATCAGCTGACCCAAACCAAAGAATTTCAACTCCCTTAATCCAAACTGTTTCAAACTCTCCCAGAATCCAAAATGCCTATAAGGACCACAGGGATCATCCTAAAGATCAGGTCATAGGAAACATAGAAGAACCTGTACTAACAAGATCAAAAGCATGTAATTTCTGTTTATACACAAGTTTTGTTTCTATGATTGAACCAAAGAAGGTGGAGGAAGCTCTAAATGATCCTCATTGGATAAATGCCATGCAAGAAGAATTTGCAGAATTAACAAGAAACAATGTATGGACTTTGGTGCCAAGACCAAATGATAAATCTGCCATTGGTACTAAGTGGGTATTCAGAAACAAAATGGATGAACAAGGGCTGATCATCAGAAACAATGCTAGGCTTGTTGCACTTCGGTATTGTCAAGAAGAAGGTATTGATTATGATGAAACCTTTACCCCTGTTGCAAGACTTGAAGGCATAAGACTGTTTTTAGCTTATGCTGCCTTCAAAGACATTAAAGTTTTCCAAAAGGATGTGAAGAGTGCTTTCCTCAATGGTGAACTGAAGGAAGAGGTGTATGTCAAACAACCTCCAGGATTTGAGGATGCCAGCAAACCTGACCATGTATACTTCTTAAACAAATCTTTGTATGGTCTAAAACAAGCACCAAGAGCCTGGTATGATACCGTCTCTTCTTTTCTAATTAACAAAGGCTTTATAAGATGAAGCATAGATAGCACTTTGTTTATAAGGAAATTCAAAGGTGATGTGATACTTGTACAAATATATGTAGATGATATAATATTTGGGTCTACAAATTTGGATCTTTGCAAAAAGTTTTCTAAACTCATGTCTGATAACTATCAGATGAGCATGATGGGTGAACTAAACTATTTTCATGGACTTCAAATCAGGCAAGAGGTTGATGGAATTTTCATTCATCAAACAAAGTATGTAAATGATCTACTTAAGAAATTTGAGTTTGAAAATTGTTCTTCAATGAAAACACCCATGTCCACTACCTTAAAGCTTGGAAATGACACTCATGGTAAATCAGTGAACATTACAGCTTATAGAGACATGATAGGGTCTCTTTTATATCTCACTGCAAGTAGACTAGATATTATGCTTTCAACATGTCTCTGTGCTAGATATCAAGCAGATCCCAAAGAATCTCACTTAGCTGCAGTTAAAAGGGTTTTCAGGTATCTCAAAGGAACTCCTAATCTAGGTCTTTGGTATCCTAAAGATTCTGATTTTGAGTTAGTTGGATACACTGATTCTGATTTTGCAGGTTGCACACTAGACATAAAAAGTACATCTGGTGGTTGTCAACTGTTAGGTGGAAGATTAGTCAGCTGGTCAAGCAAGAAACAGAACTCAGTTTCAACTTCAACAGCTGAAGCAGAATACATTGCTGTTGGAAGCTGCTATGCCCAACTTTTGTGGCTGCAGAATCAACTACTTGATCATGACATACAGTTTGAAAACTCACCAATTCTGTGTGACAACACTATTGCCATTTCTATTTCTAACAATCCTGTTTTGCATTCAAAGACCAAGCATATTGAAATCAGACATCAATTAGCTGATCTTTTTACAAAACCTTTGGATGAGTCTCGGTTCAACTTCCTAATATCCAAACTTGGCATGTTAAATTTGTAACATTTCCCTTTCTTAGGTAGTTAATTTTGTGTGAGAAAATAATTCAATTCGTGTGTAAAATGAAGTACTTATCTAAGCTTCTTTGTCTTATTAATGAAGAATCAGCTAATGATATTTTGTCAGCTGACAATCATCAGCTGATACTAGACCTCAGCTGATTAACCATCAACTAATACTTAGACACTCAGCTAATTGTATTCATTAGGTGACACTTATTTTTGACTCAACAAGGATCAGCTGACTCCTTATTCAGTCAGCTGATGATTCTCAGAGTTAAAATTCTAGTGCCCCACACTTATTTTATTAATTTATCATTTGTAGCTAATATGTTAACTAGGTATTTAATTTCATTTAATTGTCCGTTAGTTGTCTGTATTTTATTAACAATTCCGTGTATCACCTTTTTGCAGATGTGACAGTTACTTTTTCAAAAAGATATTGTGATAGATTAGATTTTCAAGAAAGATATAAAGATGTTTTGAGCGGTTTTTCATTTCTTACGCTTTCAAAATTCTCAAAACTCTCAATCTCCGAAACCCTTCTCTTTCACTACTTTCAAGTAACTGTTAGAAATATTAAAGTGAGGGGTGTAAAATGTAATTACTCAAAGTTGGGGAAATGCTATATAAAGGCATTTCCCCCATATTTCAATACTAAGCTTTGCATTCTAAAGATACTTGTGTTTGTGTTTTGCTCTCAACCTCTCGGCTCTCTCTCTCTCTCTCTCTAACCGATTACACACACAAACACACACTAAGAAGATAATCATCTAGCATTGCTTCATCCGTATCATAATACGGGACCGTCAATTGGTATCAGAGCCAAACTTGTTTTTTTGGCTCATGATTGTTCGAAAACATCAAAGATAATCTCGTGAAGTTCAAGCTCAAAGTGAAGAACAAGCTCTCGGGTTCAACAAGGTGTCCAACAACAAGGTTTGTTCAAGAAAGGTACGATTTTGAACATTCCCGAAGATAGAACACGTTGAAGGTATAAAAACGCTACTTTTTCTATCATCCTTTCGGGTTTATTCAAAGACATTCACTGTTTTATAAGGCTTTCTTGAAGAACACTTCAAAACCTAGTGGAAATTTTAAAGGATAAAGTCCAATAGTTCATTATATGCTCGATTTCTTGGCATTTAATTTTCTGGAAATTAAGCATTTATGGTGTTCTTGAGGCTTAAATGCAGAGTTGAAGAAGAAGAAGTCGGTTTTAATTAAATTTAAATATTAATTCTTCAAAGTTTAAGTGTTTCACAAGGCAACTCAAGTACTACCCATACCAATCAAGGTACAAGTGGGTAGACACCATAAGGGGTAAGGCCATCTGATTTGATAGGGACACATCAGAGTCTATAAGCCGGATCCTTGGTCAATGCGATTGACTAGATTAGGCGGCTTATAGAGTTCCTACAAAGTTGAAATTACTAATTGCTGCCTCAAAGCTATCAGCCGGGTTCCCCTAATCGCATGCGATTGAGAATAACAAATTTCTATCAGCTGAGTGCAACAGGTTACCAATCGCATTCCATTGGGCTGTTTGATTAAAATTTTTTAACCAAGTGTATTATATCAGCCGCACCAAAGGCAATCGCATTCGATTCAACTGATTTAAATAGCACTCTATTGTTATTACTAACAGTTTATTGCCAAGTGTTTGGTGCTACAGGATCCAATCGCACACTATTGGTTACCTTATTCAATCACGATCAAGGAGTTTGCTTAATTTTCAAGGGTTTTCTCCAATCGCATAGTACCTATTGAATACCCGGAACCTATTGGACAAGTGATATAATCATTTGGACGTGGCTTTAAAGAGGACAATCAAACTTAAACTTAAAACTTTAATTCAAAATTGAATTTAATCAAACTCAGATATAATTCAAAGCTGAATTAAAATTAACTCAATTCCATATAATTCAAAGTTTAATTTAATATTTACAAGATCTAATTCAAGGTTGAATTAAAGTGAATTAACTCCTCATTTTGACAAATCAAGCTTGCACAGTCACACCTTTAAGTGAAGCTTTCGAACAAATCAAACCATCTTACAAGTGAACGATCATTTCTCACAAACATCACTAATCATGTGAAGTACAAATGAAATGATGTCCATTGGCACGGATACAAAACCTCTTGTTTTGTTTCGGGGGGAATACAATGTCTGGAAAGGAAGGTTCATGGACTTTCTCGAGCACAACGAACTCTTCGGTGACAAGATGATTGAATGCATCAATAAAGGAAACACCAAATTCATGAGGGTAGGTGAAGCAGATACAGACAACAACCCTGGTATTCCCAGACATGAAAGAGAGAAGACTCATGATGAGATGACCACTACAGAAAGAGAAACAAAGAAAGCTGAAAAATTGGCCAAGTACTACCTCAAGCAAGGCCTATCATCAGAAATCTATCTCAAAATAGATAGCTTGGGCACAGCCAAGGAAATCTGGGATGAGATCAAGAAACAACTTCAGGGCACTGAGCAAGGAGAATACATCAAACGAACTCAGCTAGTCAACAGCTATCATGACTTCAAGGCTCAAGAAAATGAACTGCTCTCTGAAACATATGGGAGATTCTGCAAGCTGCAAAAAGAAATGAGATCTAATCAAATTGTCAGAACTGATCTTGATTTGAACTGTGTTTTTCTGAATTCATTAGGTTCTGAGTGGAAAGGCTATGCCAGACTTTACAAACAGATCAATAAAGATCTTACATCAGTCACCTTCCACAACATCTTCGAAGATCTCAATCAGTATCAAGATGAAATCCTGCAATCTCTCCCTAAACAACCAGTTGCTGACCCTCTTGCCTTGGTGGTGGCTGACAGAATCCATAGGGAAACATCATCAAGATCCTTGAAACATAAACAAGTGGTTCTCAGTGATTCTGATCATGATAATGATGATGATGATTCAATAGAATCTGCATTTCGAGCTCTCACAGTGGCCAAGAAGAACTTCATGAACCGTTTCAGCAAGACTAACAATAGACAACGGTTCACATCAGGTTCAAGGAGACCCGAAAGAGTTGCTCCTGTTGACAAGCAAAGGTACCAGAGGGATGAGAAGAAGGAGGAAAATAAAACCGACCCCAAGTGCTACAACTGTGGAAGATCAGGGCATCTAATCCGGAACTGCCCCATGAAAAAGACCAAAGATGCAGAATACTATCGGCAGAAGTACCGTCTGTTCAAACAAAGACAGGCTGGGAGCGCGCTGCTAGTAGAAGAAGATCAATTCTTGGATGATACAGAATGGGACAGTGATCTGGATGCTGAAGATCATGCACAGTTCTGTTTAATGGCTCACAATGGTGGAGGAAGTAGAGAGGATGATAATGGTGATGATCTCTCTGATTCAGATGAGGAAAGCTTGGAAAGCGGGAAGGTATCTTCTAACTCTAACTATAATATGGGTTTTAAACATGAACACATACAAACCATATTAATCCGAATGAAAGAGTTAGAAAATCAGGTAATAGAGTTAACCACTAGAAATCAAGTTCTAGAAGATGTTTCATGCAACAAGGATAAAGAGGCACAAATAGTAATTAAACAGTTAGACAATGATTTAATTAGCCTTAAATCTCAATTAGCTGTGAAAGAATATGAATTCTTAGAATTAACCAATAAGACAAATAGCACTATACTAGATCTTAAAGCAGAATGTGTATGTGCTGAAAAGGATTCAGAAATTCTCAAAAATGAACTTAGGAATGAACTAAGTATTCTTTACTCTAGAATCAATGAACTTGAGTATCTTCTGTCCAAACGTGATCAAAGTGAACAGACCATCTCTCAATACAAAGAAAAGGAACGTCCTTTTTCCAGATGGAATTTCGATGGGCTGGGCTTCAAATTGAGAAAGATTACGTCCAAACAATTATATAATGCTGATCTGTTTGACGAAGGCCTTACCCAACGGATGGTTTTTATTGGTCAAGAAGAGGAACGTATTGAAGAAGATGTCAAACGAACCCTTAATCTCAGAACTGCAATTCCATTTGACTACTCTGATCTCAATGACTCATACCTCACCTGTCTCACGTCATCATCTGATACTGATGTTTCATCATCCGTCTATTCTGATGAAGAACTCTACTCTCTTGTTTCACCAAAGCCCACTGTTGAATACATTCCCCACAAGGAATTACAGCAAAGGTTTCAAACCTTACAGGAGTTTTGCTTCACTCATCTAGTTCAAGATGACCTCACCAAAGCCTTCCAATCAGAAACCACATCTGAACCCTCTCCACTAGTTCAAGAAAACGCCATCCTCCACAAGCGTCTCCAAACAGTATTCAATCTTGATGGAAAGATCATTGACGACTTGTGCAAAGAAAATTTTGAATTGCTTGAACGAATCAAAGAGGTCGAAACTGCACTGGAACTACCCACTCCATTTACCTTCTCACCACAGCGAATAGTACTAGATGAAAGAATTGAAGGTTCCAAACATGTGTCTACGTCTTCTCAAAATGTCAAACTAGTAAAATCTGTTAATTATACTGCGGTAACAACTCTTAAACTTAAACAGATTTACAAACCAAAGCAACTTTCCACTTCTAATCACAGTTCTCGTGTGCACTTAGACGTACCTGAATCATCACGAGTTGCAGCCAGTCGACCACGACTTCATTCTAATCTTTTACCCTCTGCTGCAGATGTGAAGAAGGCTAGAAACAAGAAGTGTGAAATAAATACATCATGGAAAAGAGCTATTCCTAGATCCACTAGGAGGTGTTCAAATTTGAAACCTGTCTGTGAAAACATTTTGATGTTTGATTCTCTTTGTAATCATTGTTGTTCACAAGACAATACTGCTTCTACCATGTTTTGTATGAGTGATGGCTGTACTCATGGACACTGTGAATTTAATTGTTGTTATCATCAATTAAGAAAGTCTTTAGGTATTAAACCATGTGCTGACTGGACTGATTTTTATGCTAATCTAGTCTGTATTCCATTTGTAAATTCCAAAGGCTACATCATTAATCAATGGATCACCACTCGTCAATCACATGCACTTAAACGCCTAAACAAATCCAACCGATTTCTCACGATCAAGGAACTGGAAGTCTACAGACTGCAGAGATATGAAGCATTTAAAAGGGCTTGGATTGCACAGGAAAAACACTTGCATTCTCAAAAGAGTTCTCGTAATTCCCCTTCCAAAATCCCCAAATCTTCTAAACCCAAGCCATCATCCATTCAACGAGTAGCACAACCTACTAAACGCAATGCTCCAGTTCACCGAAAGCAAGTTGATGCACCGAGGCCACAGAGAATTCTTAAGAATTCCTCGCAACCATGGATTCGCAAACATAACGCTTCCGCAACTCTACCGAATCCAAAACCTCTGATTCCATCAACTGTCAAACCAACAGTGGTAAAGAAACTTTTTTCTCAACCAATTTCTCCCAAATCTATTCATTCTCGACAAAAGATTCGACCCACATGGGTAATTAAGAATAGATCATCTCAAGTTTCACCACAACAAGTAGACACAATCACTACTCAACCACCTTTAGGAACTAACAATCAAGGACCCATTCATATATGGGGACCTGAACGTGCTTTATTCTATTATTGTAGGTGCCTCACTTCTGGTACCTTGACTCCGGCTGCACCAAACATATGACTGGCAACAAAAGCCTTCTCAAGAACTATGTTCCTAAGTACTCCGGGAATGTACGTTTTTGGAATGACAATGTTGCACGAATAATGGGGTACGGAGACATTGAGAAAAAGCACATCAAAATCAAGAAAGTCTCATATGTTGAAAGGTTGGGTCATAACTTGTTTAGCATTGGACAGTTCTGTGATAAAGACCTAGAGGTCGTGTTCAAAAAGAACAAATGTTCAGTTTTAACTGAAAATGGAGATGAGTTGCTCGAAGGTTCCAGAAATTCTAACCTGTATATTGACTTGGAAAAAATATGACTCTCCTACCTTTGTGTGTCTACTGTCCGAAGCATCTACGGATCTGACTTGGCAATGGCACAGAAAACTCTCTCACCTGAACTTTCTAAATATTAACAAATTAGTCACTGGTGACTTGGTGAGAGGCATTCCGAAGTTAAGGTTCAAGAAGGATCATCTGTGTGCAGATTGTTAAAAAGGAAAAATGAAGAAGGCTTTTCATCAATCTAAACAAGTATTTAGCACTACGAAGCCTTTGGAACTCCTGCACATGGATCTGTGTGGTCCTATTAGAATCCAGTCCAAGAATGGGAAGAAGTATATTTTAGTCATGGTGGATGACTACTCTAGATATACTTGGGTCAAATTTCTGCGCTCAAAAGATGAAGCCACTCCAACAATCATTTCCTTCATCAAACAATAGCAGAACAAGCATAGTCAGAGTGTTATCTCTATCCGGACAGACAATGGAATGGAATTCAAAAACAGTACTCTGAAGAGCTTCTGTGACCTTGTGGGAATCAGCCACCAGTTCTCTGCTGCATACACACCACAACAAAATGGTGTAGTGGAACGAAGAAATAGAACTTTGGTTGAAGCTGCCCGAACAATGCTTTCATATTCCGGGCTCCCACCTTCTTTCTGGGCTGAAGCAATTAGCACTGCCTGCTACACGCAGAACCGCTCTTTCATTAACAAACGCTTTAATAAAACTCCATATGAACTGGCCAATGGCATAGTGCGTAATATCAAATACTTCCATGTATTTGGTAATAGGTGCTTTGTACTAAATAACAAGGATAATCTAGGAAAATTTGCTACCAAAGCGGATGATGTTGTTTTCCTAGGTTCTTCTACTGAGTCCAAAGCCTACAGAGTTTTTAACAAACGTACAAAGAGCATTGTTGAAAGTATCAACGTAACATTTGATGATACATTGAATGTTACAGATTTTCCACCTAAATCAACAGTTAATGCTTCTGAACATACCTGTTCAGGACCTTCACTTCAAAATAAAGAATCAGACAATCCATCCAGTTCAAATATACATCTTGATTTTTTGTATGATTTCTTTAGACCTGAATCTTCTCCTGTTTTAACTGACAACAGGAACGACACAGTTGTTCAAACAAGTGTTACTCTAACGGCTCCTACGGTCACTGAGACGAATCCATTTGCAGATCTATACGCTGAGGATTCAACTTCTGTTTCTGTCACTTGTCCCCCTATGACTTCTCAGATTCCTGACCCAGAGAGCCCTCCCGTGTTTGATTCAGACCCACATTTCTCTCCAGAAGATGAAGAAGAAGCACGCCACTTACAATATCTCATTCCTTCATCTTCCACTTCACATGAAATTAAGTGGCCCAGACATCACTCGGAAGAGAACATCATCGGAGAACCTTCAGTTGGTATTCAAACAAGATCCGCAACAGCAAACGAATGCCAATTCTCGGGTTTCTTAAGCATCATTGAACCCACCAAGACTTGTGACGCATTAGATGATCCAGATTGGGTAATTGTCATGCAGGAAGAATTACACCAATTTGATCGTCTTAAAGTCTGGAGATTAGTTCCTCTTCCATATGGCAAATCTGTTGTTGGAACTAAATGGGTGTTCAAGAACAAACGGGATTTGGATGGAGTGGTCATACGTAAAAAAGCTAGGTTGGTTGCTAAGGGATACAATCAACAGGAGGGCATTGACTATGATGAAACTTTTGCCCATGTTGCTCGAATTGAAGCCATACGGCTAGTTCTTGCTTATGCAGCCTCTAGAAGCTTTAGTGTCATCCAAATGGATGTACAGACAGCTTTTCTTAATGGTGTACTTAAAGAAGAAGTTTATGTCTCACAGCCTGAGGGTTTCATCAACTCAAAACATCCAAATCATGTTTATATCTTAGATAAGGCCTTGTATGGGTTAAAGCAAGCTCCGCGTGCATGGTACGACGTCTTATCTGAATATTTGATTCGTGAAGGCTACTCCAAAGGAAAGACTGATACAACTCTCTTCACAAAGACAAAGGGTCGGGATAAGATTTTGGTTCAGATATATGTGGACGATATTATTTTTGGATCTACAAATCCAAAATACAGTGACGAGTTTGCTAAAATCATGGCAAACAGATTCCAAATGAGTATGATGGGGGAGATGTCATTCTTTCTCGGACTCCAGGTGAAGCAGTTAAGTCATGGCTGCTTTATTTTCCAATCAAAGTACATCAAAGATCTTCTCACCAAGTATGATATGATTAACTGCACACCCATATCCACACCCATGGCTGCTAAGGCACAACTCTCGGCAGATGTTGATGGTTCTCCTGTAGATCTAAAAAACTACCGTGGGATGATTGGATCGTTACTGTATCTTACTGCTAGTCCTCCGGATATCATGTTCTCTACCTGTCTCTGTGCCAGATTCCAGGCGAATCCTAAAGAGTCACATCTTCTGGCAGTTAACCGGATATTCAGATATCTAAAAGGGTCTATGGATCTAGGTCTATGGTACCCCAAAGATTCAAATCTGGATCTTCATGCTTACTCCGATGCTGACTATGCCGGTTGCAATATAGATCGGAAAAGCACCTCTGGTAGTACACACTTCCTGGGTGATCATTTAGTCTGTTAGGCCTCAAAGAAGCAAAACTGCGTATCCACTTCTACAGTTGAAGCTGAGTATGTTGCTGCTGCAATGTGCTGTTTACAAAGTCTCTGTATACGCACACAGTTATCAGACTTTGGCCTTAAGTATGACAACATTCCATTACTATGCGATTCTCAGTCTGCCATCGCCATTTCTTGCAATCCGGTACACCACTCTAAAACCAAGCATATTGATATACGTTATCACTTCATAAAAGATAACATTGAGAAATGATTAATTGAGCTACAGTATGTGCCTACTGAAAATCAGCTGGCTGACCTGTTTACCAAACCATTAGACGAAAGTCGATTCACTGAGTTGGTATCCAAGTTAGGCATGCTCAATCTACAAATCTAGCATACTGTTACCTTCTTTTCTTTTCCTTTCTTTTCTTTTGTTTAGAGTAGGTGTTATACTGTTTGTTCTCTCTGCAGATATCCACTGCATCAATCGAGGGGGAGTTTGTTCCTGGTTTTACACATGTTGCAAATGTGTAGGGGGAGAACTTTGATACACATTGGGCACATGTGTAGGGGGAGAAGTTTACTACAACTGACACACTCCAAATTAAGGACTTGGTCTAAACTTAAAAACATTCAAAAACAAAGCCTATGTCTAGGGGGAGTGTGTCAAACAAACATTCAAATCAAACATATCTGAAAAACTAAAGTTTCAAATCTCAAAATTCCGATATTTTGATTGTTCATAAATTTTTCAAGTATTGGTTCAATCGCATGCGATTCAAACAATTTGATAGCAAGTATGACTTAATCGCATGCGATTGATAAACGAAGATTAACAAACAAAGGTTGATTCGCATGCAAGGGGTGATTCGCATGCGATTGACAAACAAAGGTTGATTCACATGCAAGGGTTGATTCGCATGCGATTAATAAACAAAGGTTGATTCGCATGCAAGGGGTGATTCGCATGCGATTGACAAACAAAGGTTGATTCGCATGCAAGGGTTGATTCGCATGCGATTAATAAACAAAGGTTGATTCGCATGCAAGGGGTGATTCGCATGCGACTGACAAACAAAGGGTGATTCGCATGCGATTGATAAACAAAGAGTGATTCGCATGCTATTAATCAAAGGGTGATTCGCATGCGATTAACACACCAAAGAGTTAATCGCATGCGATTCAACACTTCTATCAGCCGGGTTTCTTTACCATTCGCATTGGCTATCAGCCGTGTTTTAACTGACTTGGATGGCCAATCAGAGCACAACACATGTCTTTTTTCACTGACATAAGTTACCCATCAGTTACCAAACTTCCATTACACGATTCAAAAACTCAAAAATTTCTAAAGTTTTTCTCTCGCTTTCTTAGTTACTTTAGCATACGAATCATCTCGTTACTCTGCCAAAATTTACACTCTTTATATCAAAATACTCCAAATCACAAAGGTAACAACTTGTACGGTTTACATTTTGAAAATTTTGAGGTAAAAGGGTAATTTTTGGCCTTAGAACACCTGTATGCGAAAATGGGTTTCGGGACTTTTAAGGACTTTTTGGGACACGAATCAATCTCGTTTGATGAAACAAAGTATGCGATGGGTATATTGAACACATGGGGAACACTATGATGTAAAAATATTCAAAAATCTCGAAAAGTGTTCTTCGTGTTCTTGGAGGGTATGAAAATACACATACAATTTGGTTTTTGGCTTGAAAAGAGGTGTTAGGATGATTTTTTTTACCATGCTTCAGTAATACTAAGTTGTTTATTACTATCTAATTGCTATATTGAAAGTGTCAAAACAACTTTTTTATGCACAAAATCATCGTGTACACAATGGAATTTTTAGACTTAGGGTGTTAGCAAAGTTTTTTTTTCAACTTTATAAGTTTGGTCAAATGTCAGTCAATCTTGACTCTTTCACTTATATTTGATCACATTTCCAATCCTTTCAAATATAAGTGAGGTCAACTGATATATCTTTTTATCTGCGCAGATAAGATGGCTCAAGCTATTGTTGACCCAGAGGAAATCATGCGTCGGTCTGATTTCTTAAATTCAAACTCTCATGAGAACAACCATTACACTGACCTCACCAAACTCAGAAATCCTAACTACCCAATCACCACTGAGATTCTGAAAATCCACCCTTTGAACTACCTTCTAACCTATAATCCTGCCATCACTGGCACACATATCCCTGAACTCTATGTCCAACAATTCTGGAAAACTTGTGAGGTCCGTACCAATGACAGGGACCAAGAAGTCATATATGCTGAGGTTGATGAGTACACTGTTGATATTACTGTCAGTCGCCTAAGAAGCATCTTCAGACTTCCAAGAGCTAACAGTAGGCCACCTGCTACTGCTTTTGATGACATACCAACTGAGGAATATTGTCTAGCTATCGTGAAGGCTATGGGCTATGATGGTGAGCTTGTAAAGAAAAACCAGTTCAAAAGAACCAGCTTACATCCAAAATACAACTCCTTGCTGACTGTGCTTCAAAGGTGTCTCACCCCAAAGCATTCTGGTTATGAATTCCCCACTGAGTATCAACTCAAGATTTTTGTTGCTACAGCTAACCATCTGCATATAGATTATGCATTTATGCTATTCCAGGATATTAAAGCCACTATGCAAAGGAAGAATTCCCAAAAGCATAAAGAAGCAAAAATGTTGCCTTACCATCGCTTCGTACCAATGATCATCCCATATGTGATGGATCGGAATGCTGATATCCCTCGTCGGGCAGGTTTACCTTCTGTTTCTCCAAAACTCTTTATTCATATTAAACCTGCTAACCCGACCAATCTGCCTATTCCAAGACCCTTCCCTGTATCTCTCTTAGATCTTTGTGAGCAGAATGATATTGTTAAGAGTTATAGGGAGAGTGTAGGAATACCTCCTATGGTTGTGCCAGAGCCGGCCATACCTACCCAAGGAGGAGTAGCACCAAGTGACGATATAGCAAATAGACCTCAGTCATCTGTGGCAGATGCTGAGAGGGGAGTGGAGAGAGAAAATGTTGAGAGGGGTGGTGAAGAAGGTGAAGGTGTTGAGAGTAGAGAGGGAGGGGATGCATATGATCCCGCCACCATTCAAGCCATTATACAAACTCTTTCTCAACCAACCCGCAACCAAGCCGTTCTGGAAGAGCTTGGACTCATTTTCACCAAGTCTTCCAGTTCTGAATCTTCATCCGATGAGTCTGGATCTCATCCAGGAGGTGCCCCTACCTTTGAAACTGTTATATCTCCCGTGGGCACCCCTGAGCACCCCATTGACCAACCAGCTGAAAGTACCCCCTCTTTCATGAAACTTACTGATCCACATACTACCTCTCCCGACCAGACTCACCCCGTTCAACCTACTCAGGTCATTTCACAACCTGGTGGTCTGGTCATTCCTTTGACTTCAATTGCTCAAACAACCACCATTCCTATCATTCGCAGGGCCATTATAGCCCCAGAGCATGACATTCCAGTCACTTCTCCAACTCTTAGCCTATCCGTTGAAACTAGTTCTGTCACCCCTGACTCTCTCATTCAACCTGATCAATATGCGGGGTATGGTGCTGGTAGCAGTGATGATGAAGGTAGTTTTGTTGTTAGGAGTGTGAGTGATAGAGAGGAGGTGAGAAAAGAAAAAGTGAGTGTTGAGGGTTCACCAAACACAGAAAGCTGGGAAGCCACATCTGCTATGGGGCCTAGCACTGCCGGGCCTCCTATTGAACAAGTCGCGGTGATCCCACCCGTGCAAGTTTATGCCCCACCAAGCCACTACGGTGTCTCTCAACAGACTCCGTCTTTATTGAACAGCGTTATAGCACATACACTGGGTCAACCCCAATTGGGTGTTGGACCTATTGAACAAAGAGGACCGTCTCCCTCGTCCTCGACTCCTTTTGATGCACGATTTGACATACCGCGGATTTCCGCATATCTTGACCAACACAGGGTAACAATCGATGCACTGAGCTTGTTGGCACAACAAGTCTCCTCAACTTCCAGAGGTGGTACCTTTCAAGGTGCCATTCGAGAATTGGAAGGAAATCCTGCTGGAGCCAACATCCCTGCTGCTCCAGTAGGTAGTACTGCCTATGTGGCTGGTACTTCAACCGGAAGTCTTCGTGATTCCGGGTTTGTTACACGTGCAGAACTTCAACACTATATTCAACAAGCCATGCCACCAATCCACCAACAACTGCAGATGACAAATCAAAAGTTGGATCGGATAGAGCAAGCTTCCAAGGCCCAAGCTGAGCAGCTAAACCGAATTAAAACACTTCTTGCTGCCCGTCCTCCAGTTCCAGAGCCTCAATCACAACCTGATCCTGCCACAATGTCTGTAGATGCTTTAAAGAGCATGCTGTACGTTAGACTTCTAGAGCAAAGGCCAGAATCTGCACATGATCAAGACCTTCTGACTACTCTTCGCAACGAACAGCGTCCATCGGGAATCTCCATGGATGATTTTCAAGAGTTTCATGAAGATGTAAACAGAAAGATTGATGGGATCACCAAAGGTTTCTACACCTCCCTATCAAAAGTCACAGACAGGCTAACTAGCCTAGAAACAACTTGTCAGGCTCAGGCACAGGGAAGTAAGAGGAGGCGGGATGATCAGGAACCGGATGATCAACCCGAGGGGGAGAAAAGGAGAAAATACATGTCTGCTGCTAATGTACCAGTTGTACCTGTTCCTCAATTCAGCTCATACTTATATGCAGGTACAAGTTCAGCTGGGTCGGGGAGTCAACAACAACAACAAATGGCCGATGAAGTTTATGAACGACAACAAAAGGAAAATGCTGAAAAACAAATTGTACTTTATGTACCTCAGCAACAATCTGAACGGAGGCCAAGGGTTCTTGAAGAAGGTGAAATACCTTACGAGCAGCCCCATGCTGAGATGTTTGACTGGTCTAGTGACTCAGAGGAACAAGTGGAAGATTTATATGAGTCTATTCACACATCACCTGCAAGGCATGTGGGGGAAGGTAGTTCTGCTCAACCGGAGGAGGATACTGAGGATTCTAAAATGGAAAGACTATTCAAAGGCATTGATGAATATGTCGAGTTTGCTGCACGACCAGATTCTCCTAGAATTGTCCACAAATTTGATGATATTCCCAGTGAAAAAGAACTTGCACTTAAAAGAAAAGAAAGGGAAGCAATTTCTAGAAGGGAAGCTAGGAGAAAGCCTAAACAAAAGAAACCAATCTTCGACGTGTCCAGGGTTCTCAGTGGGATTAATGTTGAAGTTCATGAAACTTTCCCTCCTCCTCCTGGTCGGTTTCAAGAATCAGATGCCGATGTACTTGAAAGAAACAAACAGAGAGAGGCAGGTGAGAAAACAAGACATGAATCTGAATGGCCCTTGCCAAGGAGCTTCATTGTGCCACCTGCTCCTCCAGTGTATCGTGGAGATCCAGGACTTGATGCAGGCAACATGTTCACAAGAAGTGCTGCCCAACAACCTATATGGAAACCTTATTTTGTCAATGCTGCTAATCTTGAAGAAAGAATTCCAGATATATTCAGCAATGAGCTAATACAGGTTATTTCCCCTGAGTTGCGAAACATGGACGATAAACAGAGAAGAAGATATGAACACATCCTCTCTCAGTCCATGACAAAACCCGAAGAGATCAAATCAGAGTATCCAATAGTTGAACTTATCAATATCTATACTCAGACAACCTTCAGAATAAAATATGCCATTTTTCATGTCAGAAGAGCAAACAACCTGTCATTCTTCCTCAACGAAGCAGACTTAAGGTTTGTAAGTATTGAAGACATCAGCTTCATCTTTTACACCCTCTCTCAGAAAAGAGGAAAGTGGCCAGAAGAAGAGTTCGGAAGGGTTGCTCTAATGAAATACATGAGAAATCTAATGGAATACTTTGAGGAACATGATCTGCAACTCCGAGCTGAAAACAACTATCTGAAAGTCAACCTCTTAAAGCCTAACCAGAGCCATCCAGATCTAGAAAAGCTTGAAGAATTGACAGTTATCTATGATGGGCATCCAAACTTCAAAGGTGATCGAGGAGTCGTCTCAAAGAATACAAATGATGAAAAGATCTTCATCAGACTTGATGAACTCATGGCGTATTCAGACGGCACCTTGAAAATTCTCCATCATAAGATACATCAGAAAGTTTGGGAAAACCGGGTAGCCTATACTGATGAAGAACATGCTGAAGGCTATCGTGCTATAGAAAGGATGAGAACTACTCTGTCAAGCAGAAGGCAAATACGCAAGTGGCAAGTGGCATTCGGCATTCGCAACAAATCGGCATACGAATAGATTAATGTATTTATTTGTTGTGAATGATTACACACCTCACTTAGGGGGAGATTGTTAGAAATATTAAAGTGAGGGGTGTAAAATGTAATTACTCAAAGTTGGGGAAATACTATATAAAGGCATTTTCCCCACATTTCAATACTAAGCTTTGCATTCTAAAGATACTTGTGTTTGTGTTTTGCTCTCAACCTCTCGGCTCTCTCTCTCTCTCTAACCGATTACACACACAAATACACACTAAGAAGATAATCATCTAGCATTGCTTCATCTGTATCATAATACGGGACCGTCAGTAACTGTATCGTCGTGTTCTCAAGCTCGGCAGCAATGGTGATGTTCAACCCTACTGAGGTTCCCAATGCTATTTCAGGTGAGAATGTTACTCCTAACTCTGTCTTCACCATTACCCCAAATAATATCATAATCAACACCGACATACCCCAATCCAAAGCAAATCAGGGATTTGAACCCATTGTTAACTTCATAAAAGCACATCCCCTGTTTCCCTGCCTTTCAACTCATCCTCTATTTATCTTCCCTAATATTATTGGGGAGATGTGGTACACTGCCAGATACCATCCAAACAATCAAACCATTATTTTCACTATCTTAAACAACCAAACACCCATTGTCATCTCTGTTGAAACCCTCAAATAAGCATTATCCATACCCAACTTTGCACCATTCCAACCCTTTGCTACTGCTGAACAAACCTTGGAGGTTCTTCTACTGATTGGCTACAATGAACCTATCTCTCATGGTAGATACAAGCTGTCAGTTTTAGGTCACCCGTGGAAGTATTTGGCTGGTGTCATCATTAGATGTTTTGGTCATAAATCAGGGAGCCATGATTTACTGAATTAGACTGAGCTTATGGTTCTTCATGCTCTAGTGACTGGAAGGAATGTAGATTTTGCTCAGATTATCTTTACTGAGATGGTGGATAAGATAACTTTGGGAACTGTCAAAAAGACAACAAGGACCCATGTGCCTTATATCAGATTTCTTAGTTTGATTGCTCTACAAAATTTGCAGTGGGAGGCATATACACATCTTAATGTTACACATAACAAAATGCCAATCCCACAGATGGGTCAAAAAGTGTTTCACTTGATAAGAGATGATGCTGGTCCTGCGATAACTCCTGAGATGCAGGAGTTAATTGATGATGGAGAGGATGTTGTTTTGGAAAATGTGGCTCATGATTCTGAGTCCCCTGATGTTATAACTGAGGAAGTAGCTCAATCTGTTACTCATGATGAAGCCATATTTGAAAGAGGAAATTTAGATGAAGTGAATGTTGATGAACCTGTAAAAGGTAAGGATTCAAGTGATGGTACTGATGCTGATAATGGTGATGGTGATGATGATAGTGATGGTGGTAATGGCCATGATGGTGATACTGGTGGATTTTACATGGGAGATGAGCCTTATCATTCTGCTTCTACTTCATCCAGTCAACATGGAATACCATTACAAATGTTTCCCTCTAGTTAAACTACTTCAAGGAGGTTCGGGCACCTAAGCACTCATGAAAGTGAAGGAGAATCTGATGATGATTCTCCCAGTAGGACTCTTGGAGGCACAGTTGCATATCCCAACCCTAATCAACAACAAGGATCAAGTGACTCTGTTCATAGAGCACCAAGTGGTGAAGATGAAGAAGTCCCTGATGTTGAAGAGGTCTCTGATAAGCTGGTGGAGCTCATAGAAATCAGCAAAGCAAAACGCATCTCAGGTATACCTTTATCACTCCCTGAGGACACTCATTTGGTAATCCCAACCTGTGAGAACCCATCCTTAACTCCAGTTGCAACACCCCCATCAATGCCAAGCTCTAGTGTACTTCCAACAGTCACTAGTTCTACTCCCTCCTACACCCATACTGAATCAAGGTCACAAGAGCTTGTGCCTTTGTCACAAGTCTCTGAGGTAGTGTTATCCACACCTCTGACCTCAACTCATATAGCTACCTCTTATGTTGAGGGGGAGCTTATGGATGTTGCTTTAACCTAACTACCAGTGGATGTGCCCTCACAAAAGGTCACATTCGTAAATATGGGACTCCTGCAATCTGGATCACCCTCCCAACAGGGTGATGCCATTGAAAGACAGACCTCCTCCCAAGGTCACACTATGTCTACACCCACATTGAGTCTACCCATGCCCTTAGTAAGTTCACAACAACTTACTACTGAAATAAGGGATACCCCAATGAGTGCAACCCTCACTCACACTCACAGACTTGCACCTATGTATGATTCACTTCTAACACATACTATTGCACTGCCTGTCAATATCAGTGGTATAAACCAACCATTGGTACAGGGTACAATTTCTGCTCCCAGTGATCTTAGGCCTATACACCAAGGTCTAAGTGAGGGACCTCAATCTATTCCTGTTCTAAGCACAATCTCTCAATCAACTCCCATTCAACCCTTTCCCTCTATCTCTTCTGAACCCTTCCCCCAAATACTTCAAACCCTCCTATCTATCTCTCAAAAGATGGATAGCCTTCAAGCCTACTTTACCTCTTTTCAAACCCAAACAGAAACTCAAATCTCTCATCTAACCCAAGAGGTTGAGTCAATAAAAGCTACCCAATCCCAACCCAATCCCACCCCTGCCCCAGTTGATCTGTCACCCATTCTTCATAAATTGGATCAACTCTTTATCCCAAACTTCTCACCCTGCACCCACTCCTTCACCTCCCATTTTCAACCATATCATGTCTTCCTTAAACCAAACCATCTCTAATCTTCTTTCCCAACTCCACACCTTAAGACCTTCCCCTCCCAACATTTCTGTAACCATACCTGACTCTCTTCTTAGAGTCCCTTCTCTTCTCCAAACCATAACTACTGACCTCAAACACTTAAACAACTACTCCATCCAAAAACACAGTGACACCCTTAAGGAACTCACCAATATCACTGATGCTATCCAAAGCCTGGGGAGACCTCCATCCTTCACCCAACCTCCTATCCCCACTACCTCTCCTTCAACTTCAACTATCCCTCCCTCTACCTCCACTCCTTCTCCATCTACTTATTCTTTTATCCCGCCTTCTGTTGCCAAGCCATCTGACAACTTTCCTTTTTCATTTGCTGATGACAAAAAGGGGGAGAAGTCAGTTAGAGAACCTTCACCAGAAACAATCAGAGCAGCTGTTGATGCATATATAGCCGAGGTTCAAGCTATGCAAGCAGAGGATGCATCTGCCCCCAATGAAACAGAAACTCAAAGAAAATCAAATGTTGAGGGGGAGAATTTATTTGAGAAGGAGTAACCTGCTCAAGATGAGTAGAGGCCAAAAAGAAGATTCAAACAAATGGCTAGAAGGAAGAGTGCTAAAAAGCCAAGACAATATGAATCTTGTGCACCAATCAATGTGCCATCAGAAGATTCTGATAATGATGATGATGAAGATAGTATGCCTCTGTCCTCTCTGCTCAACTTGAAAAAGCAGAGTCTCTCCACTCAAGCTCCACCAGTCCAAATTCCTCTCCAGTACAATCAAGTCAACCAACTCCTAGCAGCTCAAGAAGAAAAGGAAAGAAGATAATGTCAGCTGATTGAAGAGGAAGAAAAGAGAGAGGAAGAATTACAGAAAAATGAGGAAAACCTCAAAGAGTTCAGTGATCTGGCTGCTGCCCTGGGCACAACAATTGAAGAAGTCATAGAAGCCAAGAAAAGGCACGAGGAGGACTTCATTGATACTGAGGATCTTGCTGCTGCAGTTGGTGTTACAGATGATGAGATAAGGGAAATACAAGAAGAAGAAATGATCTTACTGTTATCTCAAGCTCCTCAAGAACAACAAGCACCACTGCAGAGTGACCCTTCTACCAAGAAAGCTCTCAAAAGAGGAAAGACTCACAAGGAAGCCATTCAAGCATTGCTTAACTTCAACATTGGAAGCACTGCTCAGCAAACTGAAAGGCAATCCAAGGAGTTATTGGAAAATAGAGAAAACTTGGTAAACAGAAGATGTGTAGACATCATTTCAAGGGTTACTCCTTACAGAGGTACAGATGAAGGTCCTTATCTCAGAGTAGTGAGAAGAGATGAAAGAAAAACTTATGAAGATACTTATCTACATCACTGAAACTACTCTCCTTCTTTGAGATCCTGTACCATCTCGTTAAGTCCAAGAGTGAGATAGTCCAGAGGTTCATTGCTAAATTTGAATACTGGATCAGAATGTCAGTATACAACAGACTATTCACTCATGATCAATTTGTTGCTCATGTTCAAGCAATTGAGGATGCCTTCAAGAAGACTTCTAAAGCCTTTGTTGCTGCTGAACAAATCATTCTCAATCCTGATCATCCCTATCTTCCTGATTATGAGAATCTGAATACTGCTCTTCCTCCCAATACACATCCTGAAATGTTCAAGTATATAACTGAACCTGAAAGAGGAATGTTCTTCATGAACAGAGCTGGCAATTGGAGATTTCTGAGAGAATCTAAGATAGGGAAAGCTAAAAAAGATCTAATATTTCATGTTGTAATAGCTACTATAGACTTGACAGGAAATGAGCACTTTGAACAATTGATAAGATCAAGAGCTGATCAACTTCTAGCTGAAAATCCACAGATCAGAACTCTTGAAGTCAAAGAAGAACCCTGGTGGGAATGAAGACCAAACTTCATAACTAGACTAGTTGTATTTTTCAATTCCTAGAATAGTTTAACTTCTGTACTTAGTTTAAACTCTTAGTTAGATTACATTGTACAAACTCTGATGTAAATATTTTGTTTTGTAATCAAGCTTGTGTTGGGGTTTCGAGAACGACCAGCGGAAGCATGGTACAACAAATAAAACATAAAGTACAAGTCTATAATGCACAAAAACAACAAAACCCCAAGAGAAAGCACCAAACTCCATATCTAAGAAAAGCAACATGTAAAACAGGAGAAAAAGAGATTATACCCAACTTGAAATTCTGGAGAGATGAGGTTGTTGGTGAAGATCCAAGAAGCCGGAAAAAGGCTTCCTCTATTGAAGTCCACCCCGGGAATACATCAATCTCCAAGTACTAGCAAGCCTTCGTGATCTTCACTACTGGAAATCACGAAAGGAACAACAACCCAAGCTATCTCCTTGTTCTCCTCTTCAAGATCACACCAAGAAAACTCAAACTTACCTCACCAAGAGTGTTTGTATGTGTGTTTATGCAAGAGAGAGCCACTTAAGAGAAAAATGCATGTCCCTATCGAAAATGAGACCTCCAGATCTGTTTTAACCCCAAAAGGCCGGCCAAGAATGATCTGGAAGCAATCCCACTCGATTGGTGGAGAATGGAGGTAACATGCAAAAGTTGCATGCAATCTGACAGGGTTTAGCGCCGCTAACTCTGGGTTAGCGCCGCAAACTTTAAAAGTTAGCGCCGCTATCGCGACCAAGTTAGAGCCGCTAACCTTAAGGAGTTAGAGCCGCTAACTCTAAATAGTTAGAGCCGCTAACTCCCATCAGCATGCCAACTCTTTGCAATTTGACAAAATCAGTCCCTCCACTTAGGTTGTTATCGAGATTGATCCCCGGTGTGTGACCCAATAGGCCCATACATCATCGGTAGTGATTCATATGGCGTACGTGCGTCAGTGGGCATATTCTAACAAACTCCCACTTGCACATGACACACCGTACCCAAGAAACCACAGACAAAGAGCGGCCTCTAGTAAAGCATCTCTGCCCCCAAGTCAGTATGGGTTTTGTCATCCTGAACAAAAGTAAAAACCCCAAGAAATATGGGATGCCTATAGATAAGTGATCAAACATCCTTTTGTTCGCGATATCCTTGTGAACACGAGACATGGATTAATATGTCAATCTCCAGATCGTTCACGATTATGTTTCTCGATCAAGATTGGTGGTGACCAAAATTTAAGGACATATCTGATTCTAAATCAATATTCCTTTGCGCATGGCCATGTTTATTTTGGTGTCAGCACCCAATCATCGAGGGGCCCAGGGTATCTCTCATACAGGAGGAACAAATTCCGTTGACTGTACAATCCCATAACATGAACCTTGTCTTACCCAGCTATTCCCTTTATAATAGCCAGTTACGAACTACGTTTTGAAATAACCAAAGTAAGAAAGTTTCATGCTATGGCAATTCATACATCTCTGGTCGAAGGACGTAATGATATTATCATCCCGAGTTACTTGTGACCATGATCCATGAAGTGAACTCAGGTGTGGGTCTTCCAGTCACTTGAAACCCCTTTCAAGCACAGGTTACTGTTGCGTTTCATGCATTAAATCCTTGATTAATGCATAACCAACACCTAACCTCAGCCTTATTTCAAACTTCCTTCCCTTGAAAAATGACTGACTGTGGAATTTTAGAATGTATAAACATTCTGGGAAGTGGTTAAACATGCTAAGATGGAACACAGTAAAGTCTTATGAATGTAACCGAATCACTCGCATATCGAAACAAGCATAAATTACAATACTGTCTGTATCGTTCCCAAAGCTTATAAGTAAATCAAACATATACTAAAACGATATTTAAGCCCGGTCATAAGCATGAACAATGCTTTTATACCTAGTATGAAAGTCATCACTAGTATTTGACAATGGCTTAATTATGGGATCATTTACCCGATATCCCTTTGTACTCTTTTGTATTCTCTAATTAAACCACTAGCGAAGTGTTTATTAAAGAGATCATTTACAAAGTTATCATAGTCATCATATCCTCAATGTTACAGAAGTCAACAATAGGATTAATGACACTTATGATTATCAGAGTCGACATACTCTCAATGTAACCGAAGTTCACAATAGAGTCATTGACACTCATGTTTATCAGAGTCGACATACCCTCAATGTGACCGAAGTCCACAATAGGGTCGATGACACTCATTTAGGTCTAAATGTCGTATCTATACCACATACTTGATTAATCTAAACTTCGATAAAAATCGACAGTCTCATAAGCATAGATTTGCTTGCAGTAATAACTTACTCAAGACAATTCTACTTTCGTCGAACATCAAGAACATACATCAGTACTTCTTGAATTAGAAAATCCACTTGATTCCATATTTTCTATTTATACTCATAGAACAACAATTCCACCATTAGGTTGTAGAACAACCCTAAATTAGGACATTATTTTCATAGAGCATATTTGACTAGGAACACATGATGCTCCCACTAGCCCTGACAAGGGTATTTGGCTTAATCTACGCTTTCTAGAAAACTCATTCCTTTGACTTTCTCATAAAGCAGGATTACAGCCACAAGATGCAAGTTTTGCTGACCTTAGTCATGAACACAATTTGGACATAATGGATATATAAGGCCTCGGAACATGATTCAAACATTTCCTCAATTTAATCCTGCAAAGGATCTTGGCCTTTTTATTTCCATGCGAGATTACTTGTTTCCCCATAGTGACAACAATGTTTTGCTTAATCCAGACTTAATCTGGTTTTTTTTTTTTTTTATTTATGGATGAATGAGACCCTCGGAAAATGCCTTAAGTATTTCCTCAACTTGATCCTATGAAGGATTCAGATCTCTTTTGTCCATGTGAGCAAACTTGTTTCCACAAGGTGACAACAAAATTACACTTTATCCAAATTATCTTCAACATAACCACTAGAACTTGTTTCCATAAAATCAATATGAAACATTTTGTCTCTAGTCGGTATTTGAAGTTGTCCATTATGGCATATATGTTAGTCCCTTCACCCTTCTTGAATTACACCTTAGGTGTGGGATTAACCCAAGTCAAGTACTTGGATGCAGCAAATAGGTTACACCATTATCTTCTTCTATTCAATAGTGAACACAGGGTCCCACTATGTTTCCGATGAATGGTAACATCACAATGATTTACCATCAAGCTGCTGTTACTAAAATATGACAACCTCATATCTAAACAGCCTTCTTGATTTCCATCAGATATAAAGAAGCAATGGATATTGTCAGGTTTTACCAGCATCTCTATGCTGATTAAATGCTAGTGTCAACATTAGGTCTTTTATTTAAGTTTTACGTTCTTCCACTGGAATGCTTTTGTAAATTGTACTTTCCCTTTTGAGCAACCAAAAATGGTTCCCATAAGTTCAAGAAACAATTATCCAAAACTCAGATGAACTACTTAAATATATTGGCATCAACTTATAATTCATCCATCTCTCACTTTATGTAGACTAGATAATTTAAGTTATGAGATTGACAAGCAAAGAACACTTTCTAGTCAAATCTCATTGGATGCTTAAGTGACCATAATGTTGTGTTTTTAGATTGAGGACTTGGTTCATAAAATTAATGTATACAAACCACATTGAATACATGTTTTAGGCCTGCCTTTTACCAGATCATCAACACAGATATCCGGTTTTCTTTAAAGTAACACCATGTGCAAATGTGTTTCTTCGGAAAGACGAATTATGGGTTAAACCCATGATTCATTTTATGTTTAAACCAATATAGATAAGAAAACTTAGCATCTATTCTAGATCTAAGAATTTATATCTATATGCCCTTATTGATTCTTAATTCTCTTTAGGTTAGTTCCGAACACCACTAGGTTTCAGACATAAGCCTTTTCTCTAGTAAACATTCTCTCAACTACTACCATAAAGATAGTGATGAAGAATTTCACTAGTGTCACTCTTTGTGGCATACTTGAACGGATTATCCACACAAATATGATCATATCCAACAAGTCACAATCCTTCCTTACCAATACTGGTGAAGGATTTCATTAATCATCCTATTCCAATAAACAAGATTTGTATCTTTCATTTAGCCCGAGGCTAAACTTTTACAAAGATCCTAACCACATGGATCTAAGCGATGCAAATGTTGTTTACTTGGTCAAGTTTGATTATGCCATAGAGCTAATATATCCAAATCACTTTTGGATTTAAGAATCAATTGTTCATGATTGTCTTATTACTTATAACGAGTCTTTATGTATGCAATGATATGGATAAGTTTTGATAAAATCATCTCAAAATAATTTTTTTTCAAAATTGTTTCAATTCTAAGTCATATCCATCGTCATCAAATGTGTATTTAAGCACTAAAATAGTCAAAATAACACAAAAGCATAGACATGGATCGAATTTGAAATGAAACTATTAAAATGAAAAATCTTTATAAAATACAAGATTCAAAAACATCCATCATCTCCAAAGGAGCATACACTAAAGTAGTTCTTGCCACGCAGGGCATACAAACAAAAGTAATAATAAATCCGGATTTAATGGCGAGACCAACACTCCCATTTCTCTTGTAGAATACAATTAACAAAATTTCTTCTTCAGAGATCCGGTTCTTCAAGCTTTTTCCTTTCTACAACGAATAGACCTACACTTTGCAACAAAAATAAATTTGTGACAAACGTGAGTCTTATAGCTCGGGTAAACATCCCAGCTTATAAGGAATAGCAATGAAGTATAATCATGAATGTACCTCAAGTAGGAAAATTAACTCTCTCTTGTCTGAGAAGTTTTATATCCTTTCGGCACGAAGGGCAGGCATGACGGCCCCAATCCCCAAATCTACCGCAGAAGTAGCAAACTACCCCTTGTTGAGTCTCTTTAGGCACATCATCAATCTCCATAGACTCAAAACTTGAAGCAAGCTTGGAAACTCCAACTTCTTCTTTTAATGGGATCGATTTCTTCTTCTTCATGTTATGTTGTTCCTTAGAACCAAGAACAAGAGTGGATGAGGATGATGCATGCTTAGACATGTTAGATTCTACAACCTTCAACATTCCATGCAATTCATCTATAGATATTTCCTTTCCATGCATATGATAGTTCTTTACAAACTTTTCATATGAGGCGGGCAGAGACTGAAGTATGAAATTCACACCAAGCTCCCTCCCTATAGGAAAACCTAATCTCTCCATCTGGTCCATATATGATTTCATCTTCAAAACATGGACACTTACACTCCTGCCTTCCCGCATCTTACAACCGGTTAGACTTTTAACACACTCAAAATGTTCTTGCCTAACTTGCTGTCGGAAAACATCCTTCAGATTGTTAATCATGTCATACACAGTCATGTGCTCAAATTGCTTTCGCAGTTCCGAGCTCATACTTGACAACATGAGACAAGCAACATCGTGTGTATCCCGAACACGCTTTTCATACGCATATCGGATAGCCCATTCCGCATTGATAGCAGGTGGTTCAGGAAGGGGTTCCTCAAGAATGTGCAACTTAGACTCGGCACGTAGGACAATTCTCAAATGCCTAAGCCAGTCAACAAAGTTCACTTCCGTGAGTTTCACCCTTTGTAGAATCATACGAAGTGAAAAATTCGACGTGTTGTGGTTTTGATTCGACATCCTATATTAAAGTAGAGTACACGAATTAGTTAGTTTGATTTGAATCCTCGTTAAAATAATTACCCTTATCGTCTCGAAAAATATTTTAACAAGGGCTAAGAACCATATTTCACTCCAATTCATGACGGGGTTGCCGCGGATCACTTCATGGAGCTATTTAGGCCGATAACCACTTTACCGATTGCAATCTCTATTGCAACTCTTAGACACTTGCGGGATCCTACGACAACCATCGGTCGTTTGGCATGTTTGATCCCTACTAGCACCAATTCCAAATTAAAATTCTTGGTTGACTCGTGCTAAGCTCGACAATCACTCAAGGATTCTAATTTGTAATTGCAAATCGTCCAACAAGATACACGGTGATACCCCGACAACTACCGGCTCGTGCTAAGCTCGACAACCGATAATTTCAAGATCCCACACTCACCTTCCACACAGATCCACATGGAATAACTCGTGCTAAGCTCGACAATCACTCCATGCTTCACTAGATTTGGGTGGTGTCATCTTTTGGATGGTGCAAGATTTACGTTTTTATGAAAACGGGCTTTTGTTTTCGGCTTGGTTACTGATTAACTTGTTTAGTGACAAAACCTATTTTCACTAGGTGAGTTAATCTTGTATGTGAGCGCGCGAGAGAGTTGTAAACCATTTTTACCAAATCTCTTGTGATTTTATTAATTTCGAAAAAAAAATTTCTAGCATGCAAATCCTAAGCAAACCATGCAAGAATAAAATAAAATCACATCACACGCATATATACGAAATAAATTGGTAACCCTTGCCAAAATCCTATGCGTTCTTCCCGTGAGCCAAAACGGGTAGAACGTGGTCAATCTAACGGACGGAAGGTCTTTAATGCGAGCTCCCACTAGAACCGCCATCTCCAATAGACTTCACCAGCTTCTATGGTCATTATACTCCATCTCCTTCCGACTCCAAATTTTGTGTGTTCACCCATCCAAAAATTACAATACATACAAATAGAAAATAAATGGCATGCAAGCCACAATTTTCCTATTTTATCTATTACAAATTACACGGATGAATGAAATGGCATGCAAGCAACAATATTATTACAAACAAATCTGAATTAATAAATAATACAGCCCATATGTGATATTAAATCACCAAAATGCATCCAAACACACAAAGTCAACCACAAGGTCAAAGGCAAGGTTTACCAATTTCAAATCTATCACATACAACCAAACATAATAAATGGTATTTCAAAAATACCAAAACATGCAAACATATTCTGAAACAAAATTCCAGAATCTACAAGAATGCCAAAAACCCGAGAACCAAAACTGTTTTATTTTAAAAGAAAAATCCGGTCCAGCGCGCGTAGCGCCGCTAACCCTTATGAGTTAGCGCCGCTAAACCAAAGTTAGCGCCGCTAACCCTTAGTTCCAGAAAACAAAAAGCTTTTGATTCGGGTTTTTCAGGCCACCATGTGCAATTCTAGTATGGAGGTGGCTCTGATACCACTGTTGGGGTTTCGAGAACGACCAGCGGAAGCATGGTACAACAAATAAAACATAAAGTACAAGTCTATAATGCACAAAAACAACAAAACCCCAAGAGAAAGCACCAAACTCCATATCTAAGAAAAGCAACATGTAAAACAGGAGAAAAAGAGATTATACCCAACTTGAAATTCTGGAGAGATGAGGTTGTTGGTGAAGATCCAAGAAGCCGGAAAAAGGCTTCCTCTATTGAAGTCCACCCCGGGAATACGTCAATCTCCAAGTACTAGCAAGCCTTCGTGATCTTCACTACTGGAAATCACGAAAGGAACAACAACCCAAGCTATCTCCTTGCTCTCCTCTTCAAGATCACACCAAGAAAACTCAAACTTACCTCACCAAGAGTGTTTGTATGTGTGTTTATGCAAGAGAGAGCCACTTAAGAGAAAAATGCATGTCCCTATCGAAAATGAGACCTCCAGATCTGTTTTAACCCCAAAAGGCCGGCCAAGAATGATCTGGAAGCAATCTCACTCGATTGGTGGAGAATGGAGGTAACATGCAAAAGTTGCATGCAATCTGACAGGGTTTAGCGCCGCTAGCTCTGGGTTAGCGCCGCAAACTTTAAAAGTTAGCGCCGCTATCGCGACCAAGTTAGAGCCGCTAACCTTAAGGAGTTAGAGCCGCTAACTCTAAATAGTTAGAGCCGCTAACTCCCATCAGTATGCCAACTCTTTGCAATTTGACAAAATCAGTCCCTCCACTTAGGTTGTTGTCGAGATTGATCCCCGGTGTGTGACCCAATAGGCCCATACATCATCGGTAGTGATTCATATGGCGTACGTGCGTCAGTGGGCATATTCTAACAGCTTGAAACTTTGATCATGGACTACTTAGCTAAAATGCTAGTATAGATGACTCTTAGTAAATAGCTCACATAGTGTAAATAAAGAAAATATAAAAATCCTAAAAACAGAAAAAGGATGAAAGATACCACAAAAACAGAACATGGTACTTCATAAATGAAAAGATTCCCAAAAACAGAATATCAGGGAACACATATTAAAGAGTTACCAAAAACAGATAGCTAGGTAACACAAATGCACTTAAAAGTTTTATCTTTACAAATCCAAGTCAAACTGATTCTTCTTAAACAGATAAGGTTTTGTCATCATCAAATAGGGGGAGATTATTAGGGAGATAGCAATGTCAAACCTAAATCAAACCTGTCTATTAAGTTAAATAGGATTTGATGTTAACAAAACCATGTATTCAGTTTTGGACTTAGATTGATGAAAAACATGTGTTGTTTTTCATATTAGACTTAAAGAATTTCTAAGTAAGAAATGTCAGCTAACGAATCATTGTGTCAGCTGAACACTGAGTATCAGCCAAAGGACCAGTTTCAGGAAGATTAGCTAAGAAGAAAAGACAAGTCAAGAAGCATCAGCTATGCATCTACAAAGCATTAGCTGATAGTACAAACCATCAGCGGAGGGTTCCTCAAGGATCAACTGAGTAGTCAAGGATCAGCTGACAGTATCTCTTTTGTCAGCTGATGCCTCCCACATGTCAGATAAGGTATTATACACTTATTCATTCTTGTCTCAGTAAGCTGATCATACTCAAATGATTAGCTGAGCCCTTGAGATCATCTAAGAGTTTGTTTTGATTAGCTTATTAGCTGTAACCTAATTATATTGATTAGCTGATCAATCTGATCAGCTGAGTAAATCTAGTCAGCTGAGTCTTTCACATTTTATCCTTAGCTGAGCAAAATTATGTTAGCTGTTTAATGTCTATTAGCTGATGCTTTAATCAGCTAATAGCTTTTCAGTGTAATATTTTCTTAAGTTAAAGGCAGAACATGTGTTGTTCTACTATGCCTTAGATCTTAGTTTGTAAAAGTACTTAGCACTTTCTGTATCTGCAATGAAACAAAAAGGATAGATCTTTATCCTCTGGAAAAGGAGAAAGATACTTTTGAAGAGAAGATCTCGAAGATATGCTTCAACAACTAAGTATGGCTGGCAACTCTATACTTGGTTAAGTCAAATCTTCAGAAAGCATGGTATTGATTAAAGCACAAGCGTGAAAGGAGAAGTTTACTTTTCCAATATATAAAGGTAGTACTTTAACAATATAATAATAGATAGTGGGTACACTCATTACTGAAAAGTATGTTCACTTTACACACTTTGTGTATAAAGTTAACTTACTTTTCACCCACTAACTTTATCTATTATAATATTATTAAACCAAGTACCTTTGTCTTTTTCTCCTCTTTATCAACCCGGACACCCTTGCTTATATATACTCATGCATGGAAACATGCTAAGAATGCGAATAGATAGTTGAATACTGAAATCTCATTTGTTGAGAATTAGAAGAGTTAGCATTTTATTTCAGTATTACAAGCTTGTTCATGTGTTGAACAACTTAGACATAAGTTGTTTAAAATTAGCTCAGTCTATGTGTTAGACAAATTTAGTTGCCACCTTTTATTGAACTTAGATTTTCCGCATCTAGTTCATGTAATTCTTTATTCACATCAATAAGAATTATATAAAAGTAAACCGTGTGTCTCTTAAATTTTAAATTGCTAAAGTTTGTATTCAACCCCCCTTTTACAAACATTTGTTGTTGTATTATCCATTAGGGACCAACATATCTCTACTCTTTAATGTATAGGACTAATTATTAATTATTAGCTCGTATTCTCTTATGTTCGTAAATTCATATATTTACATACAGATATATGGTTACACCTGTATATTACACTTAGATAAGTATCTGACAAGGGTACCATTCTTCTCGGTATTTCCACGCATACTCATAATGTATATAGATATGTATCTATAATATATATCTCTGTAAGAATTCATTATCTTTAATTGTGTAACTATACATCAATATCGCTTATTTATGTCATCGTATACTCTTTAAGTTTGTGATTGACGCATCACTAATTATCTCTACTCTTTAATGTATAGGACTAATTGTTAATTATTAGCTCATACTTTTTTCTCTCTTTTAATTGACCGACTATGTCTTCTTATTTAATCATTCACTCTCATCTTTCATCATTTAGTATGATACAAGAATACTCTAATCTCAATAATAACCATGTATCTCTGTCTCGGGACTCTTAAAGTACAGTTACTCTCATTTATGTCAACTTATTCTCTTCTCTATACTCATTAACAATTAGTTAATAGGAATATCTTAATATCAACAAACAATATTAAACATGCATAAATCTCATTTTTATATCAAGCGTTTGTATTTATTAGATAGATAAAATCATCAAGTACCGAGTTGAGGTACTCACCTGAAGTCCAGCACTTCCCGAGCGTTCTTTTATCTTTCCGTAGGTCCTCAAATACCTAAGAATAAGTTTATGATAATCAATACCCTAACTCAAATCAAAATAAAACTTTCATACTTTATTTTATACATATTCCTAGGCACGCCCTTGCCCTAGTCACACGTACCCTTTTATTCAAAAGGCACACCCCAAACCTATCTTGGGTTAGGTACGCCCGTACCCATTGGAGATATGCATGTGTCTGTTAGATTTGAAAAAGAGAGAGAGAAGAACTAGACAAATCCCCTAGGTTATAAATAGGGATATAACCTTTGTATTTGACAAGTTTCTAATCACAAGTTCATTTCTCTCAAAGTGTGTGTGTGTGTTTTACGATTTCTCTCTCAACTACAAACCCAACATTGATTAGATCTTCATCTATTCACTTGATTCTAGACTCATCAATTGGTATAAGAGCCACACTTGATCTAAGTTGGCTCGTGATTGTCAATTTGCTGCTGGAAATTCGAAAATCAATTGCTGAATTGAAAGAAAGTTGCTGAAATACACTGTTCATAGTTCAAGAATTAGTGATTGAACTAAATTTGAGGTACACTACTATTCGTATGCTGTTCAATATGTGAATATCATATACTATTCATAAATCGAGAAATACAGATTCGAAATGGAAGTTTGATTAAGATACTGTTCGAATATCAGAGTACTGTTTGTTGATCAAAAGCAATAATTGTCGAGTTACTGTTGCTTAGTTTTGAAATGGAATAGTCGAAATTACCATTGGAAGGAATTGCCAGAAGGTACAATTTGAAATTAATCATTTCTGGTAGTTTTTGAAAACTGGCCAAGAACAGTTGAAGAACACGAAGAACAGTTCAGAACTGAGTGTTTGATCTGGAAAAGTTAGAATTTCGAAGAAGAATTGTGTTTGTACGAAGGGTTCGAGCTGATCCGTTAGTCTTTGAGCGGAGTAGTTGGGTAATTAGTGTCTTCCAGCATGTTTTTGTGAATCAAAGAAGCCTTTAAATTCGAAAGAAAACCATTTCTTTAGTCTTCGAGCGGATAAATTTGAATCCTTAAGGGTTCGAATTCGAAAGCCTGACCCATTTGAAAGAAAATTTGGGTTACTTATTGAAAAATACGAATAGACACTTTGCCAAAATTTCTAAAAATGACCCATACTTAGGAATTTCGAACAAATCCTAAACCTTCGAATACAGAGTGTTCGAACTGATACTTCTTCGAACCGTGGGATTAACCTGATTGTTTTGGGAATTAACTGATAGCCTTCGAACTGCATATTCGAACTTATAGCCTTCAAACTGATATTTCACTTTGACTAGTCTTCGAATTAACTAAGTCTTCGAGTTGATTGAAATGATCCTATGAATGGATTGTTTTTTGTACTGATTAATCTTCGAATCAAGTGAACATTCAAGCTTTTACTTCTTCCAATTGATATTTCTTCGAGCTAATTATTAGAAATGGATCACTTCGAATTAGAAAGGGATTTCGAATTCGAAAGGAAAACACTGAATAGTTGATAAACTTCGAATTTGATACATAAACAATTGGTCTTCGAAATTGAAACACTTTCCAAATTATTTTCGATTCACTTCGAACTAAGAGTTTTGAAAATCACTTTTTGACTTCACAAGTTAACGATCCTATTTTAATCAAGTGAACAAATCATGTCGAGCTCCAATGAAATGCTAGCTGTTGGAATAGATTCAAAATGAGGTATACGGTGAAATGATGATCGATTGCATAAACAATGGAGATAACAAATTCATCAAAGTCATTGCAGCTCAACCAAATAATATCCCTCCACTTCCTGAGACAAAACATGAAAATACATTCGATGAATTGACTGCAGCCGACAAAGAATGATAGAAAGCAAATAATTTAGCCAAATACTATCTGAAATAAGGCTTATCTTCTAAGATGTATATGAAAGTCGATGGTCTGGACACAGCTAAACAAATTTGGAATGAGATAAAGAAACAATTACAAGGGACTAACAGGGGGAATTTATTGAAAGAACTCAGCTGGTGAATACTTTTCACTAGTTCTCTGCACGAGAGAATGAACCCCTTGTTGACACTTACAGCTGTTTTTTCAAATTGCAAAACGAGCTAAGATCGAACAAAATTGCAAGAACAGATCTAGATGTCAACTGTGTAATTCTAAGAGCCCTTGGTCCAGAATGGAAGGAACATGTCAAGCTGTACAAACATATCAATCGAAATTTAACAATTGTGACTTATGACAATATTTTTGAGGACTTATAGCAGTACTAGGACGAGGTTTCTAAATCTCTTCCAAAACAGTCTGCAAAAATTGACCTTGTTGATGCTACAAGCGTCTAGAACTTCTGTAAGTGGTACCACTGAAGGTGTCATTCGAGGATTGGAAGGAAGTACTGCCGAAGTCAACCCTAATCTAGCTTCGACTGCAGGTGGTTCTGCCTCTGTGGCAAGAACCTCAACGGGCAATCTAAGTGAGCCCGATGATTATGTTACCCAAGAACAACTTGACACCGCCATCCAAAATGCAGTTAGACCCATCCATGAGAGATTGGATAAACTTCAAGCCACCCTTGATGCCCAGAAACCTAAGTTTGATGATGGCACTGGTTTATCTATAGATACACTGAAAAGTCTCTTTTTGGCCAAACTGCTAGAACATGCTCCCTCCCGTGAACGCCATAATGATTTAATTACCACACTTTAACCTAACCAAACATATTAAGGGATTAACTTAAATGAATTCAAGGACCACATGAAAGAATACATTGATGATTTAGGTGATACTACCCTGTCAAAGATGGATGCGGTGGATACTCGTTTAAAGGCAGTAGAAGTTGTGTGCAAAACCCAAGCTGCAAGGTCAAAGTGTAAGCATGATGATCAGGATCTTGATCAAGATCGTCGTGAAGGGGAGAAAAGATCAAAGACTTTAACCTTTGCACCCATGACTCAAAGAATAGTTGTGGCTTTGGGTTTAGATATAGAAACAAAAGGAAAAGCAAAAGCTTGTTGTTGGTGAGGAAGGAGAGATTGAAGCTGAAACCGACTCAGATCAACTATACAATGAAATTGATAACTTCACCTTTCATAATGTGGTTGAGGAAACAAGGATTGTGGATAAATTTAAAGATGATCTTCATCCAAAAAAGAGAAAAATGAAAGCGATCTCGAGGGTTGAAAAGCCTAAGAGATAGTATGACACAAGGGATAAAGTGATAGAATCAGTGAGGAAACTTGATATATCCAGAATACTTCAAGGTGTTACCTAAGAAGTTCATCATATGTTTCCTCCATCTCCCAAAATGTTCCAACTGTCTGCTGCTAATATCCTTAGACAGAATCAACAAAAAGAAGTAGCATAAAAACTCAGACTCGAATCCAAATGGCCTCTGCCAAAGAATGTACAAGTACCTGCTACTCCTTCTGATTAGATCGATACAACATGTTCAAAAGAAAATCCAGTCTTGATACAATTTGGAGAGATTATTCAGTGAATGCTGTATTTCTAGAAGATCATATTCCTATGATATTCACTGACAATGTTGATGAAAGAACTCCTCCAGAGTTGAGAAATCGATGCTAAACAGAAAAGAAGGTATGAAAATCTGTTGAACTCATTCAAGACTCCAAAGGAACAAGTAATATTTGAGTATCGTATCACAAAGCTTCTGCATGCAATTGTTCACAAGTCCATGGATTATGAATTTGCTATCTATATGGTGGAAAGAGGAAACGGCCAAAGGAATACTTTCAATGAAGCTGATCTTAGGCACACCCAACTGTACGACATTGATTTCATCTATGAGTATCATTCCTTGAAGACAAACAAAACTTTTGAGGAGAAATTTAATAGAACATCAATGATGAGTTACATGAGAAAGCTAATGGAGTTCATTGAGGAGCATGATGTTCAACATAGAGTAGAAAGCAACCATTCCAGAGTTAATCATCTTATGCCTGAGCAAAGCCATCCGGACGTAGAAAAGCTTGATGAGTAAACAATAATTGAACAACGGCATGAAAGCTTCAAAGGAGAAAGAGGTATCGTCATCAAGAATTCCAAGAAATAGAAAACATTCATAAGAATGACATACTTAATGACATATTCTGATAGCACCTTAAAATTACTTTATCACATGCTTCAACAAAAGATTTAGGATGCTTGTGCTACAATGGCTCAAGCTGAACAACATCAAATCTATCAGATGGTGAACAGAGTTAAAAAGACACTGGAGAGCAGAAGGATCATTAGAAAGTGGCATGTGGCATTTGGAATAAGAAACAAGTCTAGTGCACAAATTTATTGTCATATATTTTGTAATAGTCTCCACTCCTCTCTTAGAGGGAGATTGTTAGATTTGTAAAAGAGAGGGAGAAGAACTAGACATATCCCTTAGGGTATAAATAGGGATATGACCTTTGTATTTGACAAGTTTCTAATCACAAGTTAATTTCTCTCAAAGTGTTTATGTGTGTATTATGATTTTCTCTAAATACAAACACAACATAGGTTAGATCTTCATCTATTCACTTGATCCTACACTCATTAGTGCCTCTTCAGGTAAGCCCGGGGGTACAGTTTGTTCTAACACTTATTAATCATTTCCTAGCAACTACTAACCATATTAAACATCATAATAACATCCTTTGATTATAAATCACCATCTAACTTCAAATTGACTCATTAATACTTCAAGAACACTATGAACAATAGAGAGATGATTAAGAATACTTACTAATTTGTAACGCCACCTCTAACGAGCTTAAAATTAGGGTTAATTTAAACTTTTTAAACTACAATTAACAAAGAGTTAATTATCAAATTGGTCCTTTAACTTAGGTATTTCTTCCGATTTGGTCCTTTAACTTTGGGAGTGACCAAAATGGTACTTTAACTACCAATTTGTCACCAAAATGGTTCATCTGTTAGTTGACTGTTAGTCAGCTCTGTTAAGTAAGCTAAAATGACATTTTTACCCTTATCTATTAATTAAAATCAGATTTAATAATATTTAATATATATTTATTATATTAAAATTATTAATATTTATTATATATCACTTCTCTCATCTCCCTCAGCTAACGTTTACCAACAACCACCACCACCACTAAATATCCGGTGACAGCAACCCTGCCGCCGGCTCACCTTTCTCTTTCTCACTCTCTCATATCTCTCTCTCTCCGTCTCTCTCTCTCCTTCTCTTATCTCTTTCTAATCTCTCACGATTTCAACAACCAGGAGAAAATAACCACCGGAAAAAATTCCAGGTGGGGTTTCCCAAAACAACTTTGTTTTCGACGACGAGAACCACCTCCTCCGCCATTAAAGCAATCACTTTCTTTTTCTTTTGATGCTGTTACTTACTGTTGCTTCTTCTTTCCTTTAATTTTTTCCTTGAATGACATTAAATCCTCTTATATACAGAAGGAATCCAAGCTAGCTTACGTTTTTGCCTGAAACTTGGATCAATAAACCGTATCATCGTCACGCCTGCTTTTCAAAAGAAGAGCCTTATTCGAATCATTTCATAATCTCCTCCGTGGAAATTCCCCAATCACTTTTTCCGGCGATTATAAATTTGGTACCGATTCACCGGATCTGAAAAATTACCTCGAAACGCCACGGGTCAACGAGCTGTTTGTAGGTTATTGTCAATTTTTTCGTGAAGAACATGTCAAGGACGAAAACGACGATTGAGGCGGCGTCTTATTGGTGTTACAGATGCCGCGCTTTGTCAGGTTACCGGCGGATCACACCGTTGTGTGCCCTTACTGTGATGGAGGATTCGTTGAAGCCATGGAGGCCAGCGAGGCACCATCGTTAGGGACCCGCCGGCGTTTTCCTGCCACGGCGATGTACATGCTTGGAAACAACAATCGGTCAGACCTGCGGTCCCGTCGTGGTGGTCGGCGAGATCTCCATTCTTTCCTCTGATTTATCCTTTCCGCCAGCCACCGTTACCACCATTCTTTCTCCACCTCCCTTCCCCCACCATCTCCAGTGCAACAAGATAAAGTTTCAGATCTAAACCAAGATGGTGTTCCAGATCTGATGAAGTTTTGATGAAGATTGTCCTTCGTTTCGTGTGTGTTGCAGTGATGATGATGGTGGTAGGAGATGGAACATCAGGTGGTCTTTTAGGTAGAACTCAAGTGGTCTTTTAGGTGGGCAGTGATGATGGTGGGTAGGAGATGATGACTGCAAGTAGAGGAGTGTGATGGCCGGAGAGGGTGACCGGATTTATGGGGTTGGAGTGGTTGAGAGAGAGAGAGATGTCTGTGAGAAAGAGGGAGAAAATAAAGAAAATATATTTTTATAATTTAAAAATAATTAAATATTACTTTAATCAATAAAAAAAAGAAAAATGTTAAAAAGAAAAAAATACCCTTAGTTTAATGAAGTTGACTAACAGTCGACTAACAGTCAACTAACGGATGGACCATTTTGGTGACAAATTGGTAGTTAAAGTACTATTTTAGTAACTCCCAAAGTTAAAGGACCAAATCGGAAGAAATACCTAAGTTAAAGGATCAATTTGATAATTAACTCATTAACAAAAGCGTGCAGCAGAATTAAACGCCATTTACAAAAACAACGTTAACTGACTCGGCTATTAATTACAACAAAAGAATTAGCCAAGTTTGTATTCTACAAGCGTTACCAACTAGTTCCGACCATCGGATCCATATATAACAACGTGTTCCCCAAAAGGTATTTACAACAAAATACTACCAGTAGTCCCGCCTCACCAGGCCTCTAACGTCAACCTGTGAAAAAGGTAAATCTTGCACCGTTAGCTACAACTAGCTAGTGAGCACCAGTTACAAATAAGCATCAATAAGTAGGCTATCATGTATCAGAACAGCACACAGGGCTATCCTATCATATTGCGGCGCGCCAATCATGTCAGCAGGAGTCGTATCTTGCAGGTTCCACATGGTACACTCTGTCTATCATGTTGGTTCCAACCTAAGCAAGGAACCCAGTTCCATAGAGGAACGTTGGATTGCAGAGCCATACCCAAGCGTATCCTCCTGAGTACCGTTAGTTCCCCAATTCATAGTCCCTAAGGACCCAGGGAACCCAGCCAGATATTATCACCCATCTACCTGACTGACCTCCGTAGTTCTTTCGTTCAATGTCCGGACAGAATCTCACAAACAAATAGCCGATCCAGTAAGGATCCAGTTCATGCGCGCATATAATCATAACGATATCTTTCATACAATAATAAGCATGCGTATATAACTCTATCATAGCATACCTCGTGTCTCACGTATCAATACACCAATCACGTGTCAACATGTACCACAGATAACTTACCTACTGAGACTCATGGGAAACCGATACTCACCTCGAGATTACAAGAGGCAGATATCCAATCGGGAATCCCAAGAGCACACAGAGTCGTCCGAATCACCTAACACAAACAGACACAGATTTAAACACTACGTAGTATATACCACACTTAATTGTACAAACAAAAGGTCAACATGGCTTCTGACAGCCTCCTACGGCCACAGGAACATGTTCCTACACCCACAGGATGTCTTTCCAATACCTCCTATGGCCGTAGGGGATATACCCTGCGCCCGTAGAAAGGATTCCTAAGAAACCATGACCTACGGCCGTAGGGACCACACCCTACACTCATAGTAGGTATCCTTAGGGTAACTACGTCCGTAGGTTATGTACCCACGCCCGTAGTCTTGTTTCCTTCACCCGTAGGTGGTAATTCTCTTAAATTCACTCCTACGGCCATAGCAACCATTTCCTATGACCGCAGTAACATGGAAAACACCCTACGGCCGTAGTAACCTTCTACTACGCCCGTAGGAACAACATTTACAGTATGTTTGTGCTCTGTTTGAACACAACAACTATTTTCACTCATTTTTTACTCAAAATCGACTTGAATCCGTATCCAAGCGTTTACACAACATTTCTAACATAACTTACTAACACGATTTGGACATAAAAACAACACTACAACACAATTATAACTACAAATCTAGGTCATCTTCTCCAAAAGACAAAGACCAAGTTCTTGACTATAAAACTTACCAACAAGGAGATAAACTCAGGTTCTAGAACTTGAATCAACACTGAATTCAGCTGACAATCAATCTTCCTTCTTGATTTCTTCTTCAATTGATCAAAACTCCAATTTGTGTGTGTGTTTTGTATTTCCCGTATGTAAATATGTGTATGTAGTGTGTGTGTGTGTGTGTCTTTCAAACTTATCCAGGGGATAAGAGAAACAACTGTGCGATTTAGTTAGCTAATACCCCACGCGGGTATTTTGTCTTCTATTCAACTTAAAACACAACTTAGGTTTATCCGTTTCTACTAACGGAGATACTTTTAGCACCAGTATTTAAAACCGTTCAACTATCTATCTACTTGGTCAACTTATGACACTTTTTCTAATACCACATTTTTATCCACAATTAACACCAATTAGCACCAATTAACACCAATTCAGGTTTCAAACACCAATTAACATACATGACACCATTTAACAACCTGTATACTACAATTAACAACAAAACACCAGTTAAAGTCAACGTACAACTATTAAGGCTACTTGTACTACAGTTTACAACTAGGCCCCACTTTGGGGTGTTACAAATCTACCCCCCTTAAGAAGATTCCGTCCTCAGAATCTGATCGCCTACAAACAAGTGAGGGTATCGAGTTTTCATGTCGTCTTCCGTCTCCCAGGTCATATTCGAACCCGGGTTATGCTTCCACTTAACTAACACCAGTTTGATAATCTTTTGACGCAACTTCTTTGTTTTAGAACCAAGTACCTCAACATGTTCTTCAACTAAGCGCTTTGAAGTGTCAACCTTCAATTCTTGTAGAGGTAGAATCTGGTTCTCCACCACCTTACACTTACGCAGATAACACACGTTGAACGTGTTGTGAATTCCATATAGCTCTGGAGGCAACTCTAGCGTAACAGTCTGATCATTAACCACGCGAATGATCCGAAATAGACCAATGTAACGTGGACTCAACTTACCCTTTCTACCAAAATGAATCACTCCCTTCCATGGAGAAACTTTCAGGAACACCCGATCGCCCTCCTTGAATGCAACTGGTCTGCGTTTAGGGTCAACATATATTTTATGTCTGTCACGGGCCGCTTTCAGCTTTTCCTGCTCAATCTTCACTATATATGCCGTAATCTGGACAATTTCAGGTCCGGCAAACTGCTTTTCACCGGGCTCTAAACCAACACGTAGGAGTACGACAACGCCTCCCATACAACATTTCATAAGGTGGCATCCCAATACTGGAGTGGTACGAGTTATTATAAGTAATCTCGACCAACGGCAAGTGAGAATCCCATGCACCACCAAATTCGAGAACACATGCGCGAAGCATGTCCTCCAACGTCTGAATTGTTCTCTCTGACTGGCCATCTGTTTGTGGATGATACGCCGTGCTCAGATGAACACGAGTACCCAGTTCATGCTGTAAACTCTACCAAAAATGTGAAGCAAATCTCGCATCACGGTCAGACACAATTGAACATGGCAAACCATATCGTGACACCACTTCATCTACATACAGCTTTGCTAACTTTTCCAGCGGATTAGACTCGCTGATAGCTAGAAAATGAGCGCTCTTGGTTAACCTGTTGACAATGACCCAAATAGCATCACGACCTCTGAGGGTTTTCGGCAACTTTGTCATAAAATCCATCGTAATGTGATCCCACTTTCACACATGGATCTCTAGTTGCTGCAGACTACCATAAGGCTTCTGATGCTCTGTCTTAACTTGCGCGCAGATCTGACATTTCTCCACAAAAGAAGCAAGGTCTCGTTTCAAAGTAGGCCACCAGTATAGTGCCTTTAAGTCCTGATACATCTTGGTGCTGCCCGGATGAACCGACAGCCTAGATTTGTGAGCTTGCTGCAGTATCAGCTCACGATTTCCACCATGAAGCGGCACCCATACGCGAGACTGAAAAGTCTTAAGTCCGCGAGTATCATCAACAAGTTGATCTTTCACCTTTTTCATCGTTTCTGCCTTCAGGTTATCATCCTGCAACACCACTTGCTGCGCTTCCTTCAATCAAACAATGATATCAGGAACCACAGTAAGCTTCATGAATCTAGCATCTACTGTAGAGATATTGCGACTCAAAGCATTCGCCACCACGTTGGCCTTACCAGGATGGTAGCGAATTTCACAATCATAGTCTTTTATCAACTCGAGCCATCTGTGTTTTCTCATGTTGAGCTCTTTCTGCGTGAACACATATTGCAGGCTCTTGTGATCCGTACAGATCACACATTTGGTGCCATAGAGATAGTGTCTCCATAACTTCAATGCGAACACCGCCGCTGCCAACTCTAGATCATGAGTCGGACAGTTGCCTTCATGCGGTTTCAATTGCCTTGAAGCGTAGGCAATCACTTTATCTCGCTGCATCAACACACACCCCAATCCAGTATACGAAGCATCACAATAAACAACGAAGTCTTCAGATCCCTCTGGCAAGGAAAGTATTGGAGCTTCGCACAGTAGCCGTTTCAAAGACTGAAACGCTTGTTCTTGAACTTCCGCCCAAACGAATGCAACATCTTTGCGAGTTAGTTTAGTCGAAGGACCCGCAAGTTTAGAAAAGTCGCGGATAAACCGCCGATAGTAACCAGCTAAGCCGAGAAAACTCCTAACTTCAGAAGGAGTTATAGGAACTCCCCAATTCATAACCGCTTCGACCTTCGCCGGCTCAACTTTCACGCCATCACTGTAGATCACGTGACCGAGAAAATGAACTTCTGGCAACCAGAACTCACACTTTGAGAACTTAGCGTAAAGCTTCTCCCGTTTAAGAGTTTCAAGAACCTCTGGTAAATGCGACTCATGTTCAGCTTCAGTCTTAGAGTAAATGAGAATATCGTCAATAAACACAATCACCGACTTATCAAGGAAGGGATGAAAAACTCGATTCATCAGGTCCATGAAAACAGCAGGAGCATTGGTCAAACCGAAGGGCATCACCAAAAACTCATAATGACCATAACGAGTACGAAAAGCCGTCTTTGAAACGTCTTCATTGGCGACTAACACTTGGTGATATCCAGACCGCAGATCAATCTTTGAGAAGCACGTCGCTCCCTGCAGTTGATCAAACAAATCATCTATCCGTGGCAGAGGATACTTGTTCTTTACCGTTCACTTATTCAGCTCCCGGTAATCAATACACATTCTCATTGTCCCATCTTTCTTTTTCACGAATAGTACCGGAGCACCCCACGGAGAAGAACTCGGGCGAATAAAGCCTTCGTCAAGCAATTCCTAAATTTGCGTCATCATCTCGCGAACCTCAGAAGGAGCAAGACGATATGGAGCTTTGGCCACAGGGGTAGCCCCCGGAACAAGATCAATACGATACACTACATCTCTGACTGGCGGCAACCCAGGCAACTCGTCAGGAAACACCTCGGGATAATCGGTCACCACCGGAATATCACGAACGACACGTTTCTCCATTTTAGCGTCAAACACATGTGCTAGATAGCAATCGCAGCTTTTTAAAACCGACTTCCGAGCATTCATCAGAGAAATGATAGGAATATCTGACTTTCTCCTTTCACCACGAGCCACCGCATATGACCCGTCAGGTAAAGGAACTTTGATCAACTTATTGGAATAGAAAATCTCAGCGTTCAACTTACTAAGCCAATCCATCCCAATCACAACGTCGAATCCCGCAATCGGCATTAAAAGAAGAGAAACAGGAAAACTACTCCCGTAGATATCAATAACCGCTTGAGGGACTTTATCTACAACTGGAACTACTTTACCACTAGCAGTGTCTACTCTTATGGGCTCAGACAACACAGATACAGGCATTTGCAGTTTATCACAGAAAGATACAGACACAAAAGAATATGTAGGTCCAGAATCAAACAATACACATGCTTGGGTAGAATTAACAAGAAAAGTAACCGTAATCACGTCCCCAGCACTCTTCGCCTCTTCCTTTGTCATCTGAAACGCCCGCCCTTTAGCACGGGGAGCGTTATCTTTCTTCTGCCCTGAGGCAGATTCTCCAGCTCCAGCATCTGCCTTTGATCTATAATCAGAAATCCGGTTCCCTGGCTTGTGGCACTTATCGCAGACGTTTTCTTTGAACTCGCACTCATTCACCGAGTGCCCTTTCTAACCACACCTAAAACAACGGGTAGTGGCCTTCGAACAATCACCGGTATGATAGGTGCGACACTGAGAGCACCATGAACCCTCATATTTAGCCTTCTTTGAAGAATTAGGCTTTCCACCAGTTGACGACTACCCCTTCGAAGTACCAGACTTTGAAAACTGCTGAAACTTCCTTTTCTGACCCTCATCAGCGTGATCCCCTTTACCCTGACTACGATCCCCATCAAACTGTCGGGCTATCTCAAACACCCGATCCATAGTGGCGGCAACTCTCACGTGAGCGCGATAATCAAGAGGCAACATGTTCACAAACTTCCGTATCTTGGCTTTCTCATCAGTCACCAAATGCGGTATGAATCTCACCTTATTTGTAAAAGCGTTGATAAGGTCCTCAACTGGTTTGTCCCCCTTACGGAGACTGTTAAACTCGTTCTCCATTCTCTCCAAATTATAATCGGTGCAATACTTAGCTTTCAATGTCTCAGAAAACTGCTCCCAAGTCAGAGCAGAGATCACCTCCGAGCTCAACGTATCTTTCACTGTAGTATCCTACCAATCCAAAGCACGCCCCTTCAACAATCGAGCAGCGTACTTGACACGGCTTTCACGTTTACAATCACAAGATTCAAAAACTTGGTCCGTCTCACGTAACTAACGTATAGTCTCAAAGGGATTATCACTACCCTCGTAAACCTTCGGTCCGCAAGACATGAACTTTTTGTAAGAACATTTCTCTTGCTTCTTTCCTGCCATCGTATTATGTAGCAGCTCCCTCGTCAGTCAGAGCTCCTCTTCTAACAATATAATATACACCACCTGATCTTGATCGTGTCTTGGCGGCTCCACATTATGCTGAGAAGCCTCTTCCTCAGCTTCCCGACGTACACTGGAGGACTCGTTCTCCATTTGTTTGAGAGCCTCTTCAGTCGTAGCTCTACGCTCAACCATTTCTACTCAACTTACTATTTAAACGTAGACCATAGTTAGTACACCATTTATTCGATAGTTATTATCACTACACTTAATCTATCACATAGGACAGCCACATAACGCTCAACTCAACCCCAATTACCCCGATAGGAACACTTAACGATGGTCGGGCCCGAGCTTGAGATTGAATACTTCAACGAGTACCCAATTCCTCAAACTTAGGCTCTGATACCTACTTGTAACGCCACCTCTAACGAGCTTAAAAGTAGGGTTAATTTAAACTTTTTAAACTACAATTAACAAAAGCATGCAGCGGAATTAAACGCCATTTACAAAAACAACGTTAACTGACTCGGCTATTAATTACAACAAAAGAATTAGCCAAGTTTGTTTTCTACAAGCGTTACCAACTAGTTCCGACCATTGGATCCATATATAACAACGTGTTCCCCAAAAGGTATTTACAACAAAATACTACCATTAGTCCCGCCTCACCAGGCCTCTAACGTCAACCTGCGAAAAAGGTAAATCTTGCACCGTTACCTACAACTAGCTAGTGAGCACCAGTTACACATAAGCATCAATAAGCAGGCTATCACGTATCAGAACAGCACACAGGGTTATCCTATCATATTGTGGCACGCCAATCATGTCATCAGGAGTCATATCTTGTAGGGGAGCCAGCCCCGCTCAACAACACAAGCCGGGGAATCAGCCGCAACCAATTGCACCAGCGGGGGAGCGAAGAGCAGTCCACGTGGTACACTCTATTTATTTTTTTGGTTCCAGCCTAAGCAAGGAACCCAGTTCCATAGAGGAACGGTGGCCTACAAAGACATACCCAAGCGTATACTCCTGAGTACCGTTAGTTCCCCAATTCATAGTCCCTAAGGACCCTGGGAACCCAGCCAGATATTATCACCCATCTACCTGACTGACCTCCGTAGTTCTTTCGTTCAATGTCCGGACAGAATCTCACAAACAAATAGCTGATCCAGTAAGGATCTAGTTCATGCGCGCATATAATCATAACGATAACTTTCATACAATAATAAGCATGCGTATATAACTCTATCATAGCATACCTCGTGTCTCACGTATCAATACACCAATCACGTGTCAACATGTACCATAGATAACTTACCTACTGAGACTCATGGGAAACCGGTACTCACCTCGAGATTACAAGAGGCAGATATCCAATCAGGAATCCCAAGAGCACACAGAGTCGTCCGAATCACCTAACACAAACAGACACAGATTTAAACACTACTTAGTATATACCACACTTAACTGTAATAACAACTACCTTTACAAAAGGTCAACATGGCTTCTGACAGCCTCCTACGGCCACAGGCACATGTTCCTACACCCACAGGATGTCTTTCCAATACCTCCTACGGCCATAGGGGATATACCCTGCGCCCGTAGAAAGCCTTCCCAAGAAACCATGACCTACGGCCGTAGGGACCACACCCTACACCCATAGTAGGTATCCTTAGGGTAACTACGTCCGTAGGTTATGTACCCACGCCCGTAGTCTTGTTTCCTTCACCCGTAGGTGGTAATTCTCTTAAATTCACTGCTACGGCCATAGCAACCATTTCCTACGACCACAGTAACATGGACAACACCCTACGGCCGTAGTAACCTTCTACTACGCCCGTAGGAACAACATTTACAGTATGTTTGTGCTCTGTTTGAACACAACAACTGTTTTCACTCGTTTTTTACTCAAAATCGACTTGAATCCGTATCCAAACGTTTACACAACATTTCTAACATAACTTACTAACACGATTTGGACATATAAACAACACTACAACACAATTATAACTACAAATCTAGGTCATCTTCTCCAAAAGACAAAGACCAAGTTCTTGACTATAAAACTTACCAACAAGGAGATAAACTCAGGTTCTAGAACTCGAATCAACACTGAATTCATCTAACAATCAATCTTCCTTCTTGATTTCTTCTTCACTTGATCAAAACTCCAAGTTGTGTGTGTGTTTTGTATTTCCCGTATGTAAATGTGTGTATGTAGTGTTTGTGTGTGCGTTTCAAACTTATCCAGGGGATAAGAGAAACAACAGGCCGACTTAGTTAGCTAATACCCCACGCGGGTATTTTGTTCTCTTATTCAACTTAAAACACAACTTAGGTTTATCCGTTTCAGCTAACGGAGATACTTTTAGCACCAGTATTTAAAACCGTTCAACTATCTATCTACTTGGTCAACTTATGACACTTTTCCTAATACCACATTTTTATCCACAATTAACACCAATTATCCCCAATTAACACCAATTCACGTTTAAAACACCAATTAACATACAGGACACCATTTAACAACATGTATACTACAATCAACAACAAAACACCAGTTAAAGTCAACGTACAACTATTAAGGCTACTTGTACTACAGTTTACAACTAGGCCCCACTTTGGGGTGTTACATAATTGATGATAGAGATGGTGAAGGGGGTTTGATTTTAACTTGTACGAAATCCTTGATCTCTTCTCTTAAATTGAATTATATTCAAACTTGTATGTTTGTGTTTGTAAGAAAGAAACTAAGAAGGAAACAATTGGAAGAAGAAAGAAAGAAGTAGGAAGGAAGGAGGTGGCCACGACTTTGAGTTGCTGGTCATCTTCCGGTGGGTATCTCGCGCCTTTATCCAACTTACCAGTCAGTCATACGATATCTACAAATCCCAACAAGGATATATTTGGACCATTATTTTAAACGCATTCATGCGTGAACACGGATTTTGTAGATCATTTTAGTCCTCAAGTATCTAACCACAAAGATGTATAAATTATGTGTCTTTTACATTTTCATTATTTTAATGTAATTTTAAATTTCTTTGTTGATGTAATTTTTTGATTAAAATTAGTTTTAATTTTACTTGTATATTTTATGTACTTTATAATCTTCGTAATTAGATTAAAATTAATTTTATAAATTGAATATAGTTTAAACAAAAAGAAAAATTGTTATAAACATACGAAACATAGATATTTTCTACGTTTAAGTATGGGGAAGTAAATAAAAAGTATTGTTGCAATGAAAGTGAAACATGAAGTATGGCACATAGGGATTCCCCATGCTCTAACATTGATAATTTTAAAATGTAATATGATGTGGAAGGGTCAAATATGAGATCATTTATATTGATGTGGTGTTTAGTCATTTAGAAAAACAAAAACTGCATGTCTTTTTTATAAGAGAACTGGTACATACTACTATTTTTTTGTTCATACTTCAATCTCCGTATCTAATTAATGTTTAGAATGTATAAGACATTAATTCTCTTTCATCATATTATTTCTTAATTCTTACACTTGTCTTAGTTAAGTAGAAGGATAACTAGGAATAAAAACTACGAGGATATATCACTTATCTTTTTTTTATTATTATCATAAGCTTATTAGATTAATCTTATAAAAATCAATTGTTATCACAATCAAGTTGAAAACCTTAAATACTCAAGAGAGTGAAGAAAATGGTAACTCCACGTGTGATAAGGTTGTTTGGCGCGGAGGAGATGGCAAGAACATTGCTCCATCTACTGTCGGACTCGTCTATAGTTGGAAGCTAACAATATATGATGAGTGATCCGTTAAAATTTTGACCTTTGGAGCCTATTCTACCGTGTATCATCTCTTCTCTCCTCTAATTATATATATATATATATATATATATATATATATATATATATATATATATATATATATATATAGTGGGAGGTTCAAATGAGAACCATAAATTAATTGAGAATGAGAGACTCAATCCCAGCCGTCCAATTCCCCTCTTTCAATGTCATTGCCAACCCATGAATTCCTCACATGTATCCTGCCACACTCGATTTCCCCACACTCTCCATCCATGAATTCCACTTACAAAATGAAGGGCTAAGATTTAGTCTCTTATTCTCAATTAATTTTTCATTCTCATTTGAACCTTCCCATATATATATATATATATATATATATATATATATATAGTCTTATAACAAATTCTATATATATTTTTCAGGTGCTTGGAAAGATACCCAGAATATATATATATATATATATATATATATATATATATATATATATATATATATATATATATATATATATATATATATATATATATATATATATATATATGGGGTAAGGATTTATATAGTCTCACCCTTAAACATAGAATCAAAAGCCAATTACCAGGCACTTACTTAGAAACGCAAAATAGTATTTGAAAATCACATAACCACGTGTCTCCTCTCAAGAAAACCACTTATATCTCTTTTTTTACACCTTAAATCTTTAAAAGGCTTTAACTATTTCAATTTTGAGAATTTGAGCAAAAAATATATACCAATATACATATTTTTTTAATCCTCTTTCAAACAAGATCACTCTTCCAATATTTTGAAATTTTTATTTCGAAAATGAAAACCATATATATGAAAATGGTACCAAAATGTTATCATTTGAATCATGTGAATTTTTATCATTTTTGTTGTAACCATGTGTATTTATATCATTTTCGGCTAAAAACATGTCTATTTATATTATTTTGGGCTAAAAAATATGTATTTATCATTTTCGGCTAATTGAAGTGTATTTATAACATTTTCATGTAGAAACATGTGTTTTTTTATCATTATCGGCTAAAACAAATGTATTTGTATAATTTTACGGCCGAATATGTGACTATTTATATCATTTTTATGTAGATAATGTTAGCATATACAATGTTGTATATTGTTATCATTTTCATCTAGAAAATGATATAATTTTCATCTAGAATTATTATCTTTTTTCTTGAAAAATCATTGTTGGCTGAAAATTTCTCATTTTCGACGGTTGGAAGTTATCATTTTTGGTGACTAGAAAATGTTCTCATTTTCCATTGGCATTGTTATAATTTTTGGCTAAAAATTTATCATTTTTGGTTGAAAAGTTATCATTTTCGATGCCTGGACAGTATCATTTTCCATGGCTAGAAGATCATTCTTGGCTAGAAATTATCATTTTCGTGGCTGGAAGGAAAAAAGAAAGGAAGGGGCGACATTTATGGGTTGGAGAATTTCCATAATACCCTTCATTCTAAAATTAAATCTTATAATTGTTTATTTTATTACAATAATGTAGTCTAGTGGTCTAGATTTGGACTTCATGGACTATGTTTAAGCACCAAGACTATGTTGATCATATATATATATATATATATATATATATATATATCCCATATAAAACCACAATTAAATATAGAACGTTAAGACCAAATCTCAACCAATCAATTAAAAGGGTAAAAAGTAATTGAAAAATAGGATCAACTACTTACACGCCATCCACCAAATTCACAAACACTTGAACACAAAAAAAGTTATCCTTATATTTTTATGCTATAACTAATCAACTTACCAATCTACTAATTTTTTTAATCATCTTTAAATCAAGATCACTCTTCCAATATTTTGAAATTTTCTAATATAATAATGAAACCCAAATTAAATTAATAACCAATATGCAACACAGATGGAAATGATGATAAAATACAACCCAGATGAAGATAAGAACTAAAATGCAACCCACATGAAAAATAAAGACCAAAATGCAACCTAGATGAAAATGCAAACCAAAATGCAACCCAAATAAAGATGATAACCAAAATGTAACGCATATGAAGATGATAAATAACCAAAGTGAAACTCACATGAAGATGATAACCAAAATACAACTTACATAAATATGATAATCAAAATGAAACCCACATGAAACCAAAAAGAAAGCAACCATTTACTCAATAAAAATGCACCACCAATTAAACAATTTCCATCGCTAAAAATGCAAAAGCAAAAAACATACATGGTTCTTATTCTAATTAAATGAATACGCAACTGAATATAAAATGAAAATTCAATCAACTGTAAAATGGAATCCAAATAAAAATGAATCTCTGATAGGTCCCTAATAATCTAATATGTGGGATGAAGCTTTGTAAATGAGAGAGAAACACACGCTACACCTTGAGAGTTTGCACTTTATGTTTGCAAAAGTTAACTATTACATCGAGCCTTCAGCTAAAATACCCATTAAACCCTCACTTTTAATGTTCTAACAATCTCCCCCTAAGTGAGGAGTGTAACCATTACAAAATACTACGAAAAATACATTTATCTATTGAGCTTTGTTGGTCCCTTAGTGAGAGTATCAACAAGCAAGTAATGTGTAGAAGGGTGGTTGAATACACTTTCTGCGGAAAATTGAACAAATCAATAAAAAGTGTTAACACACATCAAACCACATGAAATCGAATGCTTTCATTAATAAGAAGATGATTACAGTAACAATCAAGTAAGCAACACTTGATATGTAAACACCTAATGTAAATCAAATCTCTCAATCTCTCAAACTTTGCAATCTATAATCAACTTATGATTATAGATACGAACTGACTCTCTAAACAAGATTTATTCACAGATTGAATACTTACCAACTTCACAACAAACGTGAAGATCGAACACATGAACAATGTTGGCAATCTGTAAATTTCTTGATCACGTTGAACTTACAAACTGTATATCAAGATTCGTAACACATACGATCAATAGGTTGAGGTGAGATTAGAGTCTGACACTCGTTGTTGTACCTCTAAACTTATCAGGAGATAAGTATTTATAATATTGTTCCTACGGATCCTAACAAACTAGAACTTATCCTAATCTGCTAATAAACTAACGGATAACCCGGAATCTTGAATCTTGAATCTCCTATCTTGAGTCTTCAATCTTCAATCTTGATTCTGGAATCTTCTTATCCATGCCGTAGATATAGAGAGTTAAAAGGGAATTTAAAACATATTTAAATACTCTTAAACTGACTTCTTTAGTCGGGCTGAGTTACTCAGCTTCAAACTCATCAAGCTGAGTTCTTCGAAGACAAACTCGAAATCAAACATGTATTATCATGTATAATGACTAACTCATCCTTATAAGTCATAAGTGTTGGGAAAATGATTTCACCAGTTTAGATTTTATGAGACAAAGTTATGTTTGTATGATGTGTTCTACATATAACTTAAACAGAATTATGAAGCTTAGTCAGACTGAACACTCACAGTGATTCAGACTGAGTATAAGCTTAGTATAAGCTGTATATATGTTTGATCAGCTTAGACTATATCTTAGTAAGATTATCAATGTGTTTGATAAGCTGTGTGTGTCACCTAATATATATATATTGAGTTTTAGCTTGATGAGTTTCAAGCTGAGTGACTTAGCGTATATACTGAGTCAGCTGAACAGAGTTGCTATGTACGTTCTAGCTAACTCTTAGTACTTCTAAGGATGAGTTTATTAATATACATGTTAGTTCATGTTGGTTTTCGAGTTTGTTCTCGAAGAGCTCAGCTTGATGAGTTTGAAGCTGAGTAACTGTTAGAACTGTATTATTGTAATAGAATAGGAGTTCAACAATAGTTGAGGGTGCTTATTGTAAATATACCTTATAGGTATATAACCCTTGTGATAGACAAGGAAATGTAAGGATTGCCTCACAATGTAAGGCTTAACTATGTGTTTTGTAAGGTGTAAAGAGATTCTCTCTCAACCTATCATAGTTATATATAGCAATCCTTCAATCTACCGCTTGTTTATCCTAACAATAAGCAAACAAAGCCAGCTGGAGTAGCAAATACAGACCAGTACAGTCTAAACCTTCGTGAAGGCATGGAGTTCAAAGAAAATACATATGTGGAAAAACCTCAGAAAGGATTTATGTACTTAGACAGAAATGGTGTACAATGCTTCCAGTTTGATGCAAGTATCTATATATCTATACATGTGGGGTATCTCAGGTGTTTGCTCTGAGACAAATAGTGGAAAGGACTGAACAAACTGTCAGGTTCAGATACATAATAAACAGAGCTATTAGATCACAAAAGGATCAGCTTCAACACTTGCCTAATTTGCAAGAAATCCTTGAAGAAATCAACAGAGAAATCAACAGGGAGATCAAGGAGTTTGAAGTGCTGCATCCTGAATAGATTAGTTCTATTGTATAAATTAGATTAGTTCTAATTTTGTAAGCACTAAGTGTTCATGATCTGAGTGATCAAAAATTTTGTATTATGATATGTTAGAAGTATGAGTTTGATATGTTCAACTGTGTTATGATATGTTCATAATTATTAGTCTGATAAGTTTAGCTTGAATGAATAACTGATAAGTTCTTATTCATTAATGTATTTTGTTGGTGTGTTCAACTTAAAGTTGGTGTGTTCCACTTAAAATTAATAAGTTCAATTAAAATTGATATGTTCAATTAATATTTGATTAGTTCAAACATAAAATCTTAATAAGTTTGAGATTTAAAACAAAATTATGTTAAACATACTTAATAACTGTTTGATGGTTTTGTCATCATCAAATAGGGGGAGTTTGGTGGGAAAATGATCTCATCAGTTTAGATTTGATGAGACAAAGTTAAGTTTGTAAGATGTGTTCTACATATAACTTAAACAGAATTATGAAGCTTAATCAGACTGAACACTCACAGTGATTCAGACTTAGTATAAGCTGAGTATAAGATGTAAATATGTTCGATTAGCTTATATTGTATCTTATCACTATGTGCGATAAACTGTGTATGTCACCTAAGATATATTGAGCTTTCAGCTTGATGTGTTTCAAGCTGAGTGACTCAGCGTATATACTGAGTCAGCTCAACAGAGTTGCTAAATAAGTTCTAGCTAACTCTTAGGACTTCTAAGGAAGAGTTTATTAATATACATGTTAGTTCATGTTGGTTTTCGAGTTTGTTCTCGAAGAACTCAGCTTGATGAGTTTCAAGCTGAGTAACTCAGTCCGAGTAAGAAGTCAGCGTAAAGAAAGTTTAAATATGTTTTAAACTTATCTTTTTAACTCTCTATATCTACTGGAAGGATAAGAAGACTTCAGAATCAAGATTGACGATTGAAGACTCAAGATAAGAAGATTCAAGATTTAAGATTCCGAGTTATCCGGTAGTTAGTTAGGAAATTAGGATTAGTCCCATTTGTTAGGAACCGTAGGAACATGATTATAAATACTTATCTCCCTGATAAGTTTAGAGGTACGATTCTGAAACGATTACAACTAAGTGTTGCAGAGCCAAATACCTCACCTCAACCGTATGTGTTACGATTCTTGAATCATTGTTTGTCAGTTCAACGTGATCATGATATTCACAGATTGTCAGTTCAACACGAACAAATTGGCAATCTGTGAATATCTTGATCACGTTGAACTGACAAACATTGATTCAAGAATCATAACACATACTGTTGAGGTGAGGTATTAGGCTCTGCAACACTTAGTTGTAATCGTTTTAGAATCGTACCTCTAAACTTATCACGGAGATAAGTATTTATAATCATGTTCCTACGGTTCCTAACAAACTGGACTAATCCTAATTTTCTAACTAACTACCGGATAACTCGGAATCTTGAATCTTGAATCTTCTTATGTTGAGTCTTCAATCTTAAATCTTGATTCTGAAGTCTTCTTATCCTTCCCGTAGATATAGAGAGTTAAGAAGATAAGTTTAAAACATATTTAAACTTTCTTTAGGCTGACTTCTTACTCGGACTGAGTTACTCAGCTTGAAACTCATCAAGCTGAGTTCTTCGAGAACAAACTCAAAAACCAACATGAACTAACACGTATGTTAATAAACTCATCCTTGGAAGTCCTAAGAGTTAGCTAGAACTTATTTAGCAACTCTGTTGAGCTGACTCAGTATATACGCTTAGTCACTCAGCTTGAAACACATCAAACTGAAAGCTCAATTTATCTTAGGTGACACACACAGCTTATCAAAACACATTGATAATCTTACTAAGGTATAATCTAAGCTGATCAAACATATTTACAGCTTATACTCAGCTTATACTCAGTCTGAATCACTGTGAGTGTTCAGTCTGATTAAGCTTCATAATTCTGATTAAGTTATATGTAGAACACATCTTACAAACTTAACTTTGTCTCATCAAATCTAAACTGATGAGATCATTTTCCCAACAAACTCCCCCTATTTGATGATGAGAAAACCATCAAACAGTTCTTAAGTTTTTTTAACAGAATTATGGTTTAAATCTCAAACTTATTAAGATTTTATGTTTGAACTAATCAAATATTAATTGAACATATCAATTTTAATTGAACTTATCAGTTTTAAGTGGAACACACCAATTTTAAGTTGAACACACCAACTAAACACATTAATGAATAAGAACTAATCAATTATTCATTCAGGATGAACTTATCAGACTAATAAATATGAACATATCATAACACAGTTGAACATATCAAACTAATACTTGTATTAATTGAACTTATGATAATAAAAAAGTTTTGATCACATAGATCATGAACACTTAGTGCTTACAAAATTAGAACTAATCTTATTTATACAATAGAACTAATCTATTATCTTATGAACTCGGGATGTAGAAGTTCCCAGTTGATAATTTTTTTGTTGATTTCATCCAGCAACTTCTCCGCTTCTACACTCCCTCTGAGTTCATTCTGTTGAACTTTGATGAGTTTGTTCAGTTTGTATTTTACAAGTTGATTTGAACTATCACCACCACAACAGCTTCGAATGTACAAGGCATCCTTAGTTTTTAGATAACAAACTTCATTTAGCTTGATAAAACTAGGGTTGCCTCCCTGATCCTTATACATAAACCCCTGAACAGGTGTATCAATAACTTGATTTTCCTTGAACTCCACACCTTCAGGTACTTCGAATAGTTTCTCCCATTGCAGACCAGGAACTGGAACATATCTCAATTCCTCAGCTCTATTAATCAGCTTAGAAACTTCAGTAAAGATCTCCTGCTTGATTTGGCTTCGTTTGAACTTCTTGAGCATCATTATTAATCTTTCCCATTCTATGTAGCCCATCATGTGAACATATCTCGGTCCATCCCCATTGTAGATTTATCTTCAAATTCAAAGTTGAGGATGATGGCTCCATCAATTCTGCTCAAGGTCATACCTTTGATATCTTTACTGGAGCTCCTTCTGAACTAAAATTCTTGAATTTCTACATCTGTATATGGGACAGGATCAGGTCTTCGACCAGTATAATCAACTTCAGCTTGAGCTAAAGCTTTTTCAATTTTTCTCTTTCTTGGTCCCTTACTTCCTTTTCTTTTCTCTTCTTCAATTCAACTACAGAGATTCCAATCTCATTTGCCTCTTCTTGCTCGAGCATCTCTATCAATTCTCTTGTAGCTTTTTCTTCTTCTGTCTCTGGTTCAGACTCAGAAACCTCTTCAGCCTCAGATTCAGACTCTGTTACTTTTTGTTTCTTGGCTGCAGGTTCCTCTGCTTCTGTTTCCAGCTCCCCCTCAAGCTGAGCTTGCCTCTTTGCTCCTTTTGACAGTGCTAGTAGAGCTTCATCTTGAACTAACTCAGCATCAGCTTCAGCTTGAGCCTTCTCCCCCCTTTTGTCATCACCAATAGGGTTTGAAGTCCTCTGTTGTTGGAGTGCAGCAATGTTGGGAAAATGATCTCATCAGTTTGAATTTGATGAGACAAAGTTAAGTTTGTAAGATGAGTACTACATATAACTTAAAAAGAATTATGAAGCTTAGTCAGACTGAACACTTAGAGTGATTCAGACTGAGTATAAGCTAAATATAAGCTGAGCATATGTTGATAAGTTTATATTATACCTTAGTTTGTTTATTAATATGTTTAATAATCTGTGTATGTCACATAAGGTATATATCGAGTAATCAGCTTGATGTGTTTCAAGCTGAGTGACTCAGCTCAAAAGCAGAGTCAGCTCGACAGAGTTGCTAAATATGTTTTAGTCAACTAAGTTAGACTTCTAAGGATGAGTTTATCAATGTACGTGTTAGTTCATGTATGAATTCGGATTTGTTCTCGAATAACTCAGCTTGATGAGTTTCAAGCTGAGTAACTCAGTCCGAGTGAAGAAGTCAGTCTAAAGATAATTTAAATATGTTTTAAATTCTTTTTTATCTCTCTCTATATCTACGGCGCGGATAAGAAGACTCCAGAATCAAGATTGAAGATAGAAGATTCAAGATTCAAGATTCCGGATTATCCGAGAGTTAGTTAGCGAATTAAGTTGAGTCTTAGTTTGTTAGGAACCGTAGGCACAGGATTATAAATACTTATCTCCTGATAAGTTTAGAGGTACGACTTTGATAAAAAAACAACTAAGTGTTGCAGAGCCAAACCTCACCTCACCGTATGTGTTACGAATCTTGATTACTATTTGTCAGTTCAACGTGATCAAGAAAAACTCACAGATTGTCCAAGTGTTCGTGTGTTCGAACTATCACATCAGTTGTGATATTGGTAAGTTGTCAATCTGTGTGAAATCCTGTTTAGAGAGTCGTCAGTATCTATAATCATAAGTTGATTATAGATAGCTAAGTTTGAGAGATTGAGAGATTTATATTAGGTAGTTATATATCAAGAGTTGCTTACTTGATAGTTATTGTAATCATCTTCTTATTCAAAGCATTGTAATCATCTTCTTAATAAAAGCATTCGATTGATTGTGGTTTGATTTACTGTGTGTAACACATTTATTTGATTTGTTCAATTTCCACAGAAAGTGTATTCAACCCCCCTTCTACACACCTGTGGCTTGTTGTTACTCTCTCATACAAGGGACCAACAACTGGTATCAGAGCAGGCTGAACGATTTCATTAGTTGAAAGTTCAAGTTTCTGAGAAAGTTGACAATGTCTACAAGCAACAATTCTTCAAACTTTCCACAGATGTCTGCCAAAGGTTGTCCCATATTTGATGGATCTGACTATCCTATGTGGAAGTTCAGAGCCATGCTGTTCCTCAAGTCCATTGACAACCGTATATCGGATGTTGTCACTAAAGGACCAATTATCCCCAAGATTCGTGCCACTGTTGGTGATTCGTCTCCTGGCAGATCTGAAAAGGAAACAAGAAAGCCTGTTGCATCATGGACTGATGAATATTGGAAACTTTTCAATCTAGATGATAAGGCTAAAAGTGTTCTAGCGAATGCCCTGTCAGATGAAATCTTGCGCACTGTGGCTGGGTGTAAAACTGCAAAAGATATCTGGGATACACTGAGTGTCACGTATGAAGGCACTGATCTGGTCAAGCAGCACAAGAAAAATCATTTGAATAGATCCTATGAAAACTTCTTTTCAAAGAAGAATGAAACCTTGTCAGATTTGTTCACAAGGTTTCACTGCTTGATAAATGACCTACTAAGTGTGGGTGTAAAGAAAGATGAAGCTGAACTGGTCTGAAATTTCTGGATGTGTTACCAGAAAGGTTTAATGATGTAACTACGGCACTGAGGGCTGGAGGAACACTACACGTGTACAACCTACAGTCTATCTATGGGTTCTTGCTGAATCATGAACAGATCACTGAACACAAGAAATCTTCTCAACAACAACTGAAGGAGTCCTTGGATAAAACTGATATTGCATTAGTTGCACAGAAAAAGAAGAAGAAAAGTCCCAAGGCACTAGTTGTTGAATCTGAGATTGAGTCAGAATCTCAAGCTGACCACTCAGACTCAGACTCAAGTGATATTGATGATGTTCAGAATATCACTGAGCAAATGGCAATGTTAGCTAGACATTTGAGAAGAGCTCAAAGGGGAAGAGGAAGATCTGACAGGGGCAAAGGAAAGAGTTATTTTGATCCCAAGAATGTTGTGTGCTTCAATTGTCAGAAAAGGGGACACATTGCTGCTGAGTGCAGATCAAAGAAGGTGGAATCAACATCAGTTGTTGATAAGAATGCTTACAGAGCTGATAAATACAAGAAGAAATATACTCAGCTCAAGAAAGGAAAGCCTGAAGATAAACCCAGTGCAAAAGGATTAATTGCTGAAACATGGGATACAGAATCATCTACATCAGATGATGATGTATGTCTGATGGCTCAAGAAGATGAAGAGATAGAAATCGATGAGGTTGATTATGGTATGTCCGAATCAATCTTTGAAGCTGACATGAAGAAAGCTGAGGAAAACAGCAAGCTCAGTGATTGGGATCCTTCTTCCATGTATAAGGTCAGTAATATCTACTCTTACACTGATGAAGAAAAGGGTCTTGCATTCGATTATCTGCTAAATGATTTCAAGACCAGCCTTAAGTCTCAGACTGACCTCAAAGCTGAAATAGCTAAACTTAAAGATGAGATTAAGGAAAATCAATCTCTCATTGATGTTGGTAAGAAAGCACAGTGTGACCTTGAATGTCAAAGATATATTAACAAACTTCTTAGTGAAGAACTTCAGGAAGCAAAAGACAAAGCTGATCAACTCCAAAAGATCACTGAGTCTTGGTATAAGTCATCAAAGCTTGCTGAACAGTGCATAAACCAACAGATACCTAAACAGGTGAAAGCTGTACTTGGAGGTGACTATCAAACAGCAAGTACAGATTTTGAGGAAGATAGACAACTGATTAAGTCTCAGAAGTCAGCCTCAGAGAAACGACATGATCCTGGAAACAAACAGAGGTAAGTCCAATGTCATGGATAAGAAGGTTGTTAGTCAATCTTCTTAGGATAACAAACAGATACCTGACAAAGGTAAGTCCAAAGTCAGTGATCACCAGGAGAATCAGCTTGCAAAGAAAGTTGAGAAGTTATCCACCATATACAATCCTAAAACTGAGAGTAAATTCTCACAAGGATTGTTAGACACTCTACCTCCTCTCATCATTGGAAGAAGGAGACGCTACAAATACAGAAGTAAAGGTCATGAGGCTAAGGACTGTGATGCTGAAACTCAAGGCCTGAGCAAGAACAAACTGATCAGCCTACAGAGGATTCAGTTCCTGCTCAAGCTGAGAAGTCAGTTCAACAAGATGAAGCTGCTAAGTGCTCCTCATCTGAACCTACCAAGAAGTGGGTTCCCAAGCAAAACTAATGTGTTTAGTTTTTATATCATGTGCAGGGTTCAAGTAAATAGTACTTAGATAGTGGATGTTCAAGGAACATGACCGGATGGAAAGGACTTCTCAGTGATTTCCAGGAAGATGAAGGTCCTAAAGTAACATTTGGTGACAACTCTCATGGAATAACCAAAGGCTATGGGAAGATTCAAGCTGGTAAAGTCACTTTCCAGAGAGTTACATATGTCAAAGGCCTCAAACACAACCTGATTAGTATCAGTCAATTGTGTGATGAGGACAATGTTGTTACTTTTAGGAAGAAAGCAGGAACAATTTATAATGCTAAGGGAAAGCCTGTATTAATAGCTAAAAGAGAAAGAGATGTGTATCTACTTGATCTTAATTCTACTGATCCCAATAATGAAACATGCTTGTATTCCCATTCTGTTCCTGAGCTGAGTTGGTTATGGCATAAACGTTTGTCTCATTTGAACTTTAAAAATATAAATATGTTGTCTAATAAAGAGTTAGTCTCTGGATTACCAAAAATCACATTTGTCAAAGACAAATTGTGTTCAGCTTGTGAACAAGGGAAACACCATAAATGGTCCTTTAAATCAAAGCAAAATTTGTAAATAACAGACCCATTGCATATGTTGCATATGGATCTGTTTGGACCCATAAGTACTCCAAGCCTAAGTGACAAGAAGTACACTCTGGTGATAGTAGATGAGTTCTCACGATTCACCTGGGTAATATTCCTAAAAGCCAAAAGTGAGGCTGCCCTGGAGATAATAAGTTTCATCAAAAGGGAAGAGTTGCAGAAAGGTTTGTCCGTAAAGCAACTCAGAAGTGATCATGGGACTGAGTTCAGGATCTCAACCCTTGAAAGCTTCTGTGAACAAAAAGGAATATTACAAAATTTCTCATCTGTCAGAACTCCACAACAAAATGGAGTTGCTGAAAGAAGAAATAGAACCTTAATTGAGGCAGCAAGGACAATGCTATGTGAGGCAGAATTGAAACTCTATTTCTGGGATGAAGCTGTTAGTACAGCCTGCTATACTCAGAATAGGTCAATCATTGTCAAAAAACATGGAAAGACTTCATATGAAATGTATAAGTCTAGAAAGCCCAATATAGGTTATTTCCATATCTTTGGTTCAAAATGTTATGTGCTGAATCAAAGAGATCAGCTCCATAAGTTGGAACCCAAAGCTGATCCTGGAATATTTGTTGGTTATTCCTCAATCTCCAAATCATACAGAGTATATAACTCTAGGAGAAAGGCCATTGAAGAATCAATTCATGTTTCATTTGATGAAGACAGTATTGATCAAGCTGAGAAAAGTCAAGCTAACTCCGTTAGTCTGAGTGAGCTTGAAAGGCCAAGGGAAATCAACATGTCAAATCCTATGTATGTCATAGGATATGATAGTGATGATGATGTGTGTTCATCAATGAAATCATCACAAGCTTCAAAGGATTCTCAAGCTGAGAAAGATGATGAGTTCGTTAATCCTTTTGGAGCTGAAGTCACTCAGACTGAGAATCTTAGTGATAATCAGTTTGTTGACAATGCTGCTGTTGAGACTGAGGAGATAAGTTCACCTCGAGGTCCTCAACATCACTCAGATTCAGAACCAGACTCTCCAACTACCACATTTAAATTCCTCAAAGATCATCCTAAAGATCAAATCATTGGAAATGTCCAAGAGAAAGTAATGACCAGATCTAAGGCTACAGCTAACTATGCTGCTCACTTTGGTTTTATGTCTCAGATGGAACCAAAGAAGACTGAGGAAGCCTTAGCAGATGAGGATTGGATTGATGCTATGCAAGAGGATTTAAATGAGTTTGAGGGGAATAAAGTCTGGACCCTTGTCCCTGCCCCTGAAGATCATACAATTATAGGCATTAAGTGGGTCTATAGAAACAAAAAGGACAAGGATGGAGTGATAGTTCGGAACAAAGCCAGGCTGGTAGCACAAGGGTATAGGTAAGAAGAAGGAATTGATTATGATGAGACCTTTGCCCCTGTTGCTAGAATTGAAGCTATAAGGCTGTTCATGGCTTATGCAGCATATAAAGACTTCAAAGTCTATCAAATGGATGTGAAAAGTGCTTTCCTGAATGGAAAACTTCAGGAGGAAGTCTATGTGAAACAACCTCCTGGCTTTGTAAGTTCAAAGTTTCCACATCATGTCTATAAGTTGGACAAGGCTTTGTATGGTCTTAAACAAGCTCCAAGAGCTTGTTATGTGTTGGTGATAAACAAGCGGTAGATTGAGAGATTGCAATATGTAACTATGATAGGTTGAGAGAGAATCTCATTTCACCTTAAAACACACATAGTTTATTTCATGAGTTGTGTGCAATCCTTACATTTCCTTGTCTAGCACAAGGCTTATATACCTATAAGGTATATTTACAATAAGCACCCTCAACTATTGTTATAACTCCTATTCTATTACAATAATACAGTTCTAACAGTATGATACACTGTCCACTTATCTAATATCCATGAATTTCACTAGAGGCAGTATAGATAAGACACTCTTTTTTAAAAAGAGCAAAGGACAGATAATTCTTGTACAAATCTATGTGGATGACATCATTTTTGGCTCTACAAATGAGTCTCTGTGTGATTGGTTCTCCAAAATAATGTCACAAAAGTACAAGATGAGTATGATAGGTGAGATGACATATTTCCTAGGCCTACAAATTCAACGAAAGCCTGATGGAATTTTCATCAATCAAAGCAAATATGTTTTGTATTTGATAAAAAAATATGGTTTTGATTCAAGTTCAACCATGAGAACACCCATGACACCAGCTGTCAAGCTGAGTAAAGACTTAGATGGTAAGCCTGTGTGTCAGTCTACTTATAGAGGAATGATAAGTTCATTACTCTATTTGACAGCTAGTAGACTTGATATCATGTTTGCTACATGTGTTTGTGCAAGATATCAGGTAGATCCTAAAGAATCACATCTTTTAGCTGTGAAAAGGATCTTTAAGTACCTTAAAGGTACACCAAATCTAGGTCTTTGATATCCAAAGGATTCTGGATTTGAGTTAGTTGGTTTTTCTGATGCTGACTATGTTGGGTGCAAGTTAGATAGAAAATCAACCACTAGAGGATGTCAATTGCTTGGAGGTAAATTAGTAAGATGGACTAGTAAGAAACAGAACTCAGTGGCTACTTCAACTGCTGAAGCTGAGTATGTTGCAGCAGGGAGCTGTTGTGCTCAAATCTTGTGGATGCAACATCAGCTTCAGGACTTTGGGATGAGTTTCAAGAAAACTCCTATCTTCTGTGATAACCAAAGTGCAATAGCCATCACTTACAATCCAGTATTTCACTCAAGAACCAAGCATATTGAAATTAGACATCACTTCATAAGGGACATCGTCGAAAAAGGTAAAGTTGACATTAAATTTATCTCCACTGATGACCAATTAGCAGATATCTTTACTAAGCCCCTTGTGTTGGTCCCGTATTATACGGATGAAGCAATGCTTGAGAGTTAATGTGTGTGTTTGTATGTGTAAACGATAGAGAGAAAGAGAGCCGAGTGCTAAGAGAGAAAACACACACAAGAGTTTAGAAATATGCAAAGCTTAGTTGATAATGAGTTGGGAAATGCCTTTTATAGCATTTCCCAACTTTGGTGTATTTACATATTACACCCCTCACTTTAATATTTCTAACAATCTCCCCCTAAGTGAGGTGTGTAATCATTCACAACAAATTAATACATAGAAAAGCTATTCATAAACAGATTTGTTGCGAATGCCGAATGCCACCTGCCATTTCCTTACTTGCCTCCGGTTGGATATTGTGGTCTTCATCTGATCTATTGCTTTGTAGGCCTGAGCATGTTGTGCATAAGTGTAGGCATCTTAGTTATCCCAAACCTTCTGATGAATCTTATGATGAAGGATTTTTAGTGTACCATTGGAGTAGGACATGAGCTCATCTAATTTGATAAAGATCTTTTCACCCTTGGTGTTCTTGGAGACAACTCCTCGTTCACCTCTGAAGCATTCATGTCCTTCATCAACTATAGTCAACTCCTCAAGTTTTTCTAAGTCAGGATGACTAGAATTCGGTTTTACCAAGTTGATCTTTCTGTAGTTGTTCTCAGCTCCAAGTTGCAGATCATGTTCCTCTATGAACTTCATCAGATTTCTAAGGTATCTCATCAAAGCCACTCTTCCAAATTCTTCTTCTGCCCACTTTCCCTTCTTTTGTGAGAGAGTGTCAAAGATAAAGCTGATGTCTTCAACTTTAACAAACCTCAGATCAGCTTCAGTGAGGGAATATGTTACATTGTTTGCCCTTTTCACATGAAATATTGCATACTTGATATTGAAGTTGGTTTGTGTGTAGACATTGATGAGTTCCACGATTGGGTAATCTGATTTGTTTTCTTCTGGAGTGATCATGGATTGAGTAAGAATGTGTTCATATCTTCTGCATTGCTTATCATCCATGTTCTGCAATTCTGGAGAAATAACCTGTATTGGCGTGCCGCAAAAGATGTTAGGTATTCTTTCTTCAAGATATGCAGCATTTACATGAAATTCTTTCCATATCGGTTGATTTCCTGCACTTCTTGTGAACATGTTGCTAGCATCTAGACTTGGGGCTCCACGTTGTACCGGAGGTGGAGCTGGCATTCGAAAGTTTGGTGGAAGGGGCCATTCGGATTCTCTTCTGAACTTTTCAGCTACTTCAGTTTGTCTGTTCCTTTCTAGAATATCTGCAGCTGATTCTTGAAACTGACCCGGAGGAGGAGGGAATTGTTGATGAACTTCAAAGTTTATATCCCCTAGAACCCTTGAAACATCAAAGAAAGGCTTTGGCTTCTTTGGTTTTCTCCTTGCTTCCCTTCTAGAAATTGCTGCTCTTTCTTTTCTTCTTGCAGCAATTTCTCGTTCATTAAAGGTTTCTTCGAATCTATCCACGATTGTGGGGGAAGCAGGACGAGTAGCAATCTCGACATAATCATCAATACCTTAAAAAATCCTTTGAATTTCTGGGTCATAGGTTTCCTCTTCTGGTTCAGCAAATCTTCCATTTCAGCATCAGAATCACTAGTCCAGTTAAAATCAAAGGCATGGGCCTGTTCAGACGATATTTCCCCTTCTTCAAGATTTGCAGGCCTCGGTTCATTTTGTTGCTGAGGTACATAGAGTACAATTTGTTTGTCAGCATTTTCTATTTGTTGTTGTTCATGAACTTCATCGGCCATCTGTTCAGTTGCTTGTTGTTGCTGAGGCTGACTTCCAGCAGAACTAGTACCAGTAGGTAGATATTTGCTGAAGGATGGTACAGGTACAGTTGCAGCTGAGGGGGCAGTTATGTATCTTCTTCTTTTCTCCCCCTTGGGACGATCATCAGGATCCTGATCATCCCGCCTCCTCTTTAACCCCTGAGCCTGGGCCTGACAGGTTTGTTCAAGTACCGTCAGCCGGTCAGTTACTTTTTGAAGAGAGGTGTAAAAACCTCTTGTCACCCCATCTATTTTCCTATTGACATCCTCATGAAATTCTGTAAAGTCATCCAAGGAGATTCCCTGGGATTTCGTTCAGCCCGCAGAGTATTCAAAAGGTCTTGATCATAAGCAGTGTCTGGTCTCTGTTCAAGAATTTTCGCATAAAGTATGCTTTTCAGAGTATCCACTGAGAGAAAAGTGGCATCAGCTTGAGGTTGAGGCGCTGTTGCTGGAGGGCGAGCTGCAAGAAGATTTTCAATACGAGTGACCTGCTCAGATTGTTCCCTGGAAGCCTCTTCGATCCGATCCAACTTTGAATTTGTCTCCTGCAGTTGTTGGCGGATTGGGGACACGGCTTGTTGAATAGCAAGTTGAAGATCTGCACGTGTAACAAACCCGGAATCACTCAGATTACCGGTTGAGGTACCTGCCACATAGGCAGAACCACCTACTGGAGCAGCATGGATGTAGGCTCCAGCAGGATTTCCTTCCAATCCTCGAATGGTACCTTGAGAGGTACCACCTATGGAAGTTTAGGAGACTTGTTGAACCAACAAGCTCAGTGCATCAATGGTGACTTTGTGTTGTTCAAGATAAGCGGAGATCCGCGGCATATTAAATTGTGCACGAAAAGGAGTCGAGGACGAGGGAGACGGTCCTCTTTTTTCAATAGGTCCAACACCCAATTGGGGTTGACCCAGTGTATGTGCTATAGCCCTGTGCAATAAAGACGGAGTCTGTTGAGAGACACCGTAGTGGCTTGGTGGGGCAGAAACTTGCACGGGTGGGATCACCGCGACTTGTTCAATATGAGGCCCAACAGTGCTAGGCCCCATAGCAGATGTGGCTTCCCGGCTTTCTGGGTTTGGGGAACCCTCAGGACTCATTTTTTCTTTTCTCACCTCCTCTCTATCACTCGCACTCCTAACTACAAAACTATCATCATCATCACCGCTACCAGCACCATACCCCGCATATTGATCAGGTTGAATGAGAGAGTCAGGGGTGACAGAACCAGATTCAACAGATAAGGAATGACTTGGCGAAGTGACTGGAATGTCATGTTCGGGAGCAACTATGGCCCTGCGAATGATAGGAATGGTGGTTGCTTGGGCAGTTGAAGTCAAAGGAATGACCAGACCACCAGGTTGTGGAATGACCTGAGTAGTTTGAACGGGGTGAGTCTGGTCGGGAGAGGTAGTATGTGGGTCAGTAAGTTTCATGAATGAGGGTGTGCTTTCTGCTGGTTGTTCGATTGGTTGGTCAGGGGTGCCCACACGAGATATAGCAAGTTCAAAGGAAGGGGCACCTCCTTGATGGGAAACAGACTCAGCTTGAGAAGAACTGGATGACTCAGAATCGTCAAGTCCAAGTTCAGTAAGAACAGCTTGGGTTCGGGTAGATTGGGAAAGAGATTGAAGTATGGCTTGAATGGTGGCGGGATCATATGCATCCCCTCCCTCTCTACTCTCAACACCTTCACCTTCTTCACCACCCCTCTCAACATTTTCTCTCTCCACTCCCCTCTCAGCATCTGCCATAGATAGCTGAGTCCTAACCTCTATATTCTCACCTGGTGCTACTCCCCCTTGGGTAGGTATGGCCATTTCTGGCACAACCATGGAGGGTGCTCATACACTCTCCCTATAAGTTCTCACAACATCATTCTGCTCACATAGATCTAGAAGAGATTCAGGGAAAGGTTTTGGAGCTGGTAGGTTGGCAGGAGTGGCAGGTTTAATGTATTGAAAGAGTTTAGGAGTTATAGAGGGTAGACCTGCTCGGCGGGGAATGTCAGCATTCCTGTCCATCACATATTGTATTATCATCGGAAGGAAGCGATGGTATGGCAGCAGGTTAGCATCCTTCTTCTTTTGGGAATTCTTCCTTTGCATAGATGCTTTGATGTCTTGGAAGAGAAGGAATGCATAATCCACATGCATGTGAGTTGCAGCTGCTACAAAGATTTTGAGTTGATATTCCGTTGGGAATTCGTAGCCAAAATGCTTTGGAGTGAGACACCTCTGAAGCACCGTCATGAAAGTGTTATACTTTGGATGCAAGCTGGTGCGTTTGAATTGACCTTTGTGGGTGAGCTCCCCAGCATAGCCCATATTTCTGATGGCTGCAAGACACGCTTCCTCATCTGGGATTTCCTCAAAATCCGATGCTGGCAGTCTACTGTTAGCTTTTGGTTGCCTGAAAATTGAACGTAGGCGGTTGACAGGTATGTGTACAGTAAACTCATCCACCTCAGCATGGATAACCTCTTGACCTCTTTCATTGATTCGTACATCACATGTCTGCCAGAATTGTTGAACATAAAGTTCAGGAACATGTGTGCCGGTTGTTGCAGGGTTGTAGGTTAGGAGGTGTTTTAGAGGGTGGACTTTAAGAATTTCGGGAACAATGGGGTGAGTGGGGGTCGTGAATTTGGTAAGGTCAATATAGTGGTTATTTGGATGAGTCCTGGTGCTAAGGAACGCAGCTTGAGACATGATCTCCTCTGGGTCATGAATTGCTTGGGCCATCTTATCTGTACAGATAGATAAAAACGTTAAGGCATAGTGACAATGATAAGATTGGAGAACAATATTTCTTTTGAATTTGGATCCAGTGTATGATTTATATAATGGAGTTTGTATTGAACCAAAAATCTCAAGTATGAAGTGTTAGACAGAAAAATTATCTAACACTGGAGGGCTTCAGTGTGAAGATACCAAATTGATGTGTTGAAAAGTTATTTTTGATATCTTATTTCATTAAGTGAACAATGATAAACACATTTGTAGTACTGAAGCATGCCCCAAAAACCACCCTAACACTTCCTTTTAGGCCAAAAACCGAATCATTTGAGTATGTTTATACTCCCCAAGAACACGAAGAACACTTTTTAAGATTTTTGAAAGATTTTTGTACCAAAGTGTTCCTCATATGTTAAAACCACCCATCGCAAACTTTGTTTCATCAAACAAGTTTGTTTCGTGTACCAAAAATCCACTCAAAGTCTCGAAACTCTCATACGCAAAACAGTGTTCTAAAGCCAAAAAGTATCCTTTTAACTCAAAAACTTCAAAAAGTAAACCATACAAGTTGTTACCTTTGTGAATTCGAGTATTTTAACACTAAAATTTCAAATTTTGGCAGAGTAACGAGATGATTTGTATGTTAAAGTAACCAAGAAATCGAGAGAACACTTGTGAAATTTGAATCGCGTGAATAAAGAATGGTAACGGTTGGGGTAACTTGTAGTAGTGTAAAATGACACGTGTCAAGCCGTGATTGGTTGTTAAAGCGGTAAAAAAACGCGGCTGATAGAAGTGTGGATGCGGCTGATAAGTGTTTTCAATCGCATGCGATTCACACTGTGGTGTGTTAATCGCATGCGATTCAGCTTGTGTTGAAATTGTGCATCTGAATCGCGTTCGATTAACACAAGCTGATTGAATCGCGTGCAATTCAACCTAACTTAATCGCGTGCGATTCACACTAACTTAATCCAAATCGCATGCTATTCAACCTTAGTCAAACTAGCATGCGAATCAACCTATTTGCCTGAATCGCATTTGTTTGAGTATGCTATTCACCTTGTATGCGATTGAAGGGTATTTCATTTTTCTTTGGTAATCGCATGCGATTGAGGAATAGACTTTGTTTTCCCATGCGATTGACCCTTGACTTAGAAAATTATTAGTGATTTGACAAAATTAATCCCATGCGATTGGTGCATAGAATCTGATTGGCTTTAATAGTCCTTTAACACTTGAAAATTTTCTTATCAACTTCAAAGTATCTGGAATGTTGAGTTTAAAATTTTATATTCCAAGATCATTTGTTTGAAATTGTTTATGTTGACACACTCCCCCTCGATTGTTGCCTTTGATTTTGGAAAGTGTGTCACATGTGAATTTCTCCCCCTACACATGTGCATGATGTGTATTCACTTTCTCCCCCTTTGTATGTGTATCAGACATCTGCACAGAGAACAAACAGTGTAACACCTACTCTAAAAAAGGAAAGAAAATTAACGGAGGGAACAGTATGTTAGATTTGCAGATTGAGCATGCCTAACTTGGATACCAACTCAGTGAACCGACTTTCATCTAAGGGTTTGGTAAACAAGTCAGCAAGCTGATTTTCAGTAGGAACATATTGTAGCTCAATTAATCCTTTTTCAACGTTATCTTTTATGAAGTGATAACGAATGTCGATATGTTTGGTTTTAGAGTGGTGTACCGGATTGCAGGAGATGGCAATGGCAGATTGAGAGTCGCATAACAATGGTATTTTGTCATACCTGAGTCCAAAGTCTGAGAGTTGTGTACGTATCCATAGACTTTGGGAACAGCACATTGCAGCAACAACATATTCAGCTTCTGCTGTAGAAGTGGATACACAATTTTGTTTCTTTGATGCCCAGGAGACTAAACGATCTCCCAGAAAGTGTGCACTACCAGAGGTGCTTTTCCTGTCAATCTTGCAACCGGCATAGTCAGCATCCGAATAAGCATGAAGGTCCAGATTGGAGTCCTTGGGATACCACAATCCTAGATCCATGGATCCTTTGAGATATCTGAAAATTCGCTTAACAGCCAGCAGATGTGACTCCTTGGGATTTGCCTGAAACCTTGCACAGAGACAGGTAGAGAACATGATGTCTGGATGACTTGCAGTGAGATATAGTAATGATCCAATCATCCCACGGTATGTCTTGAGATCTACCGGAGAACCATCAGGATCTGCCGATAGTTGTGATTTGGCCGCCATGGGAGTTGAGATATGGTTGCAGTTGAGCATATCGTACTTCGTGAGAAGATCTTTAATATACTTAGATTGGAAAATGAACGTGCCATGACTCAACTGTTTAACCTGAAGACTGAGAAAGAATGACATCTCTCCCATCATACTCATTTGGAACCTGTTTGACATGGTTTGTGCAAACTCTTCACTGTACTTTTGATTTGTAGATCCAAAGATGATGTCATCCACATAAATTTGGACAAGGATTTTGTCCCTACCTTTTGTCTTTGTGAAGAGAGTGGTGTATGTCTTTCCTTTGGAGTAGCCTTCACCTATCATATATTCAGATAAGACATCGTACCATGCACGTGGAGCTTGTTTTAAACCGTACAGTGCCTTATCTAAAATGTAAACATGATTAGGGTATGAAGAATTGATGAAGCCCTCAGGTTGTGAAACGTAGACTTCTTCTTTGAGTACCCCATTGAGAAAGGCTGTTTGTACATCCATTTGGAAGACTCGAAAACTCCGGGAGGCTGCATATGCAAGAAATAAGCGTATAGCTTCAATTCGAGCAACAGGGGAAAAAGTTTCATCATAGTCAATGCCCTCCTGTTGATTGTATCCCTTAGCAACCAACCTTGCTTTGTTACGTATGACCACTCCATCCGAATCCCGTTTGTTCTTGAACACCCATTTAGTTCCAACAACAGATTTTCCATATGGAAGAGGAACTAATCTCTAGACTTTAAGACGATCAAATTGGTGTAATTCTTCCTGCATGGCAATTACCCAATCTGGATCATCTAATGCGGCACAAGTCTTGGTGGGTTCAATGATGCTTAAGAAACCCGAGAATTGGCATTCGTTTGCTGTTGCGGATCTTGTTTGAATACCAACTGAAGGATCTCCGATGATGTTCTCTTCCGAGTGATGTCTGGTCCACTTAATTTCATGTGAAGAGGAAGATGAAGGAATGAGATCTTGTAAGTAGCGTGCTTCTTCTTCATCTTCTGGAGAGAAATGTGGGTCTGAATCAAACACAGGAGGGCTATCTGGGTCAGGAATCTGAGAAGTCACAGGGGGACAAGTGACAGAAACAGAAGTTGAATCCTCAGCGTATAGATCTGCAAATGGATTCGTCTCAGTGACCGTAGGAGCCGTAAGAGTAACACTTGTTTGAACAACTGTGTCGTTCCTGTTGTCAGTTAAAACAGGAGAAGATTCAGGTCTAAAGAAATCATACAAAAAATCAAGATGTATATTTGAACTGGATAGATTGTCTGATTCTTTATTTTGAAGTGCAGGTCCTGAACAGATATGTTCAGAAGCATTAACTGTTGATTTAGGTGGAAAATCTGTAACATTCAATGTATCATCAAATGTTACGTTGATATTTTCAACAATGCTCTTTGTACGTTTGTTAAAAACTCTGTAGGCTTTGGACTCAGTAGAATAACCTAGGAAAACAGCATCATCCGCTTTGGGAGCAAAGTTTCCTAGAGTATCCTTCTCATTTAGTACAAAGCACCTATTACCAAATACATGGAAGTATTTGAAATTAGGCACTATGCCATTGGCCAGTTCATATGGAGTTTTATTAAAGCGTTTGTTAATGAAAGAGCGGTTCTGCGTGTAGCAGGCAGTGCTAATTGCTTCAGCCCAGAAAGAAGGTGGGAGCCCGGAATATGAAAGCATTGTACGGGCAGCTTCAACCAAAGTTCTATTTCTTCGTTCCACTACACCATTTTGTTGGGGTGTGTATGCAGCAGAGAACTGGTGGCTGATTCCCACAAAGTCACAGAAGCTCTTCAGAGTACTGTTTTTGAATTCCGTTCCATTGTCTGTCCGGATAGAGATAACACTCTGACTATGCTTGTTCTGCTGTTGTTTGAAGAAGGAAATGATTGTTGGAGTGGCTTCATCTTTTGAGCGTAGAAATTTGACCCAAGTATATATAGAGTAGTCATCCACCATGACTAAAATATACTTCTTCCCATTCTTGGACTGGATTCTCATAGGACCACACAGATCCATGTGCAGGAGTTCCAAAGGCTTCGTAGTGCTAAATACTTGTTTAGATTGATGAGAAGCCTTCTTCATTTTTCCTTTTTCACAATCTGCACACAGATGATCCTTCTTGAACCTTAACTTCGGAATGTCTCTCACCAAGTCACCAGTAACTAATTTGTTAATATTTTGAAAGTTCAAGTGAGAGAGTTTTCTGTGCCATTGCCAAGTCAGATCCGTAGATGCTTTGGACAGTAGACACACAGAGGTAGGAGAGTCATATTTTTCCAAGTCAATGGAATACAGGTTAGAATTTCTGGAACCTGCGAGCAACTCATCACCATTTTCAGTAAAAACTGAACATTTGTTCTTTTTGAACACGACCTCTAGGTCTTTATCACAAAACTGTCCAATGCTAAACAAGTTATGACCCAACCCTTCAACATATGAGACTTTCTTGATTTTGATGTGCTTTTTCTCAATGTCTCCGTACCCCATTATTGGTGCAACATTGTCATTCCCAAAACGTACATTCCCGGAGTACTTAGGAACATAGTTCTTGAGAAGGCTTTTGTTGCCAGTCATATGTTTGGTGCAGCCGGAGTTAAGGTACCACAAGTGTGGCACCTGCAATAAGAGAATAAAGCACGTTCAGGTCCCCATATATGAATGGGTCCTTGATTGTTAGTTCCTAAAGGTGGTTAAGTAGTGATTGTGTCTACTGGTTGTGGTGAAACTTGAGATGATCTATTCTTAATTACCCATGTGGGTCGAATCTTTTGTCGAGAATGAATAGATTTGGGAGAAATTGGTTGAGAAGAAAGTTTCTTTACTACTGTTGGTTTGACAGTTGATGGAATCAGAGGTTTTGGATTCGGTAGAGTTGCGGAAGCGTTATGTTTGCGAATACATGGTTGCGAGGAATTCTTAAGAATTCTCTGTCGCCTCGGTGCATCAACTTGCTTTTGCTGAACTGGAGTACTGCTATTAGTAGGTTTTGCGATTCGTTGGATGGATGATGGCTTGGGTTTTGAAGGTTTGGAGATTTTAGAAGGGGAATTGCGAGAACGCTTTTGAGAATGTAAGTGTTTTTCCTGTGCAATCCTTTTAAATGCTTCATAGCCCTGCCGTCGGTAGACTTCTAGTTTCTTGATCGTGAGCAATCGTTTCGATTTGTTTAGACGTTTAAGTGCATGTGATTGACGAGTGGTGATCCATTGATTAATGATGTAACCTTTGGAATTTACAAATGGAATACAGACTAGATTAGCATAAAAATCAATCCAGTCAGCACATGGTTTAATTCCTAAAGACTTTCTCAATTGATCATAACAACAATTAAATTCACAGTGTCCATGAGTACAACCATCACTCATACAAAACATGGTAGAAGCAGTATTGTCTTGTGAACAGGAATGATTACAAATAGAATCAAACATCAAAATGTTTTCACAGACAGGTTTTAAATTTGAACATCTCCTAGTGGACCTAGGAATAGCTCTTTTCCATGATGTATTTATTTCACACTTCTTGTTTCCAGTCTTCTTCACATCTGCAGCAGAGGGTAAAAGATTAGAATGAAGTCGTGGTCGAGTGGCTGCAGCTCGTGATGATTCAGGTACGTCTAAGTGCACACGAGAACTGTGATTAGAAGTCGACAGTTGCTTTGGTTTGTAAATCTGTTTAAGTTTAAGAGTTGTTACCGCAGTATGATTAACAGATTTTACTAGTTTGACATTTTGAGAAGATGTAGACACATGTTTGGAACCTTCAATTCGTTCATCTAATATGGTTCCCTGTGATGAGAAGGTAAATGGAGTGGGTGGTTCCAGTGCAGTTTCGACCTCTTTGATTCGTTCAAGCAATTCAAAATTTTCTTTGCACAAGTCGTCAATGATCTTGCCATCAAGATTGAATATTGTTTGGAGACGCTTGTGGAGGATGGCGTTTTCTTGAACTAGTGGAGAGGGTTAAGATGTGGTTTCTGATTGGAAGGTTTTGGTAAGGTCATCTTGAACTAGATGAGTGAAGCAAAACTCCTGTAAGGTTTGAAACCTTTGCTGTAATTCCTTGTGGGGAATGTATTCAAAAGTGGGCTTTGGTGAAACAGGAGAGGAGAGTTCTTCATCAGAATAGACAGAAGATGAAACATCAGTATCAGATGGTGACGTGAGACAGGTGAGGTATGAGTCATTGAGATCAGAGTAGTCAAATGAAATTGCAGTTCTGAGATTAAGGGTTCGTTTGACATCTTCTTCAATACGTTCCTCTTCTTGACCAATAAAAACCATCCGTTGGGTAAGGCCTTCGAAATTCCATCTGGAGAAAGGACATTCCTTTTCTTTGTATTGAGAGATGGTCTGTTCACTTTGATCACGTTTGGACAGAAGATACTCAAGTTCATAGATTCTAGAGTAAAGGGTACTTAGTTCATCTCTAAGTTCATGTTTGAGAATCTCAGAATCTTTTTCTACACATGCACATTCTGCTTTAAGGTCTAATATAGTGTTATTATTCCTACTGGTTAACTCTAAGAGCTCAGTTTCTTTAGCAGCGAATTGGTTCCGAAGGCTGATTAAGTTGTTATCTAACTTCTTAATTTTTGTTTGTGCCTCCAATTTTTGAGTGTGTGAACTATCTTCTAGAACTTGATTTCTTTTGGTTAAGTCTAGTGCCTGACATTCTAACTCTTTTATGCGATTTAATATGATCTGAATGTGTTCATGTTTATGACTCATATTAACGTTAGAGCTAGATGATACCTTTCCATTTTCCAGGCTTTCCTCATCTGACTCGGAGAGCTCATCTCCGTCATCATCCTCTCTGCCTCCTTCACTGTTGTGAGCCATCAGACAAAACTGTGCATGATCTTCACCATCTAGATCACTGTCTGAGCCTGTGTCATCAAGAAACTGATCCTCCTCAACTAACAGCACGTTCCCAGCCTGTTTTTGTTTAGACAGGCGGTACTTCTGCCGATAGTATTCTGCAACTTTTACCTTTTTCATCGGGCAGTTCCTGATCATGTGGCCCGACCTTCCACAGTTGTAACATTTAGACTCAACCTTCTTTTCTTCCTTCCTCTCATCTCTTTGATATCTGGGTTTGTCTACTGGAGCTGCTCTTTCAGATCTTCTTGATCCGGATGTGAACCGCTGTCGATTGTTAGTCATGCTGAAGCGGCTCTTGAAATTTTTGCTAGCTGTTGTAAGAGCCTGAAAAGCTGCTTCAATCGAATCGTCCTCATCATCATCTTGGTCAGAATCACTGATGACCACCTGTTTGAGTTTCATTGGTCTTGATGTGCTTTCCCTAGGGGTTCTTTCAGCCACCACCAAAGCAAGAGGATCTGCAGCAGGCTGTTTTGGAGTGGACTGTAGTATCTCATCCTGGTACTGATTGAGATCTTCAAAGATGTTGCGGAAGGTGACAGAAGTGAGATCTTTGTTGATCTGTTTGTATAGTCTGCCATAGCCCTTCCACTCTGTACCTAGGGAATTTAGAAAAACACAGTTCAAATCAAGGTCAGTTCGAACTATCTGGTTGGATCTCATCTCGTTTTGCAGCTTGCAGAATCTCCCATATGTTTCGGACAGGAGTTCATTCTCACGAGCTTTGAACTCATGGTAGTTATTCACCAGTTGAGTTCTTTTGATATACTCTCCTTGTGCTGTCCCTTGCAGCTGTCTCTTGATCTCATCCCATATCTCCTTGGAAGTTCCCAGGCTGTCTATCTTGAGATAGATTTCCGATGAGAGACCTTGTTTGAGGTAGTATTTTGCAAGCCTTTCAGCTTTCTTGATCTCCTTCTCTTCAGCAGTCAGTTCATCATTTGTCTTCTCGCGTTCATGTCGGAGAATGGGGGGATTGTTGGTCGGGTCAGCTTCAACGATCCTTGTGAATTTCTTGTTTCCCTTGTGGATACATTCAATCATTTTGTCTCCACAAATTTCGTTGTGCTCTAGGAAGTCCATGAACCTTCCTTTCCAAACATTGTACTCCCCTCGAAACAAAACAGGAGGTTTTGTATCGGTACCTATAGACATCATCTCGTTTGTACTTGACATGCTTAAAGACTTTTAGTTGAAAAAGATCGTTTGCTTGTTAGATGGTTTGATTGTTCGAAAGCTTTTGAAATTCAACTTTGTATTAGATCTTGTAAAGGTTAAATTCAATTTTGAACTAAATAGACTTTAAGTAATGTAATTCACCTTTGAATTAGATCTGATTTAAATTAAATTCAATTGTGAATTATATTGTTTGATTAAGTTCAAATGTTCAAGTTCTTTTGGTCAAGTCCAAAGAGTTAATCACTTGTCCAAGTCTTGGGAATCACTGTTTTCTAATCTAATGCGATTGGTCCAATCGTGTGCGAATGAGTGATCCTTTAAAGCAAATGAGCAATTAGCTTAGTATTGATTGAATAGGTAACCAATCGAATGCGATTCAAACCTGTAGCTTCAAACACTTGGAATTTAAACGGTTAGTTCTGACAATCAAATGCGATTCCTAAAAGAACAGGTAACCTAATCGCATGCGAATCAAACTACTCTTGCTTCAATCGCATGCGATCAAAGGATTGAGTTTTTCAATTATGAATCGCGTGCGATTGCTTCAACAAACTGGCTGATAGAGTCAGTTCTATAAGCCGCACCACTCAATCGCGTGCGATTAGAAATGCGGCTGATAGAGTCTGAGGTGTCCTTTTCAAATCAGATAGCCATACCCTGTATAGTGTCTACCCACTTGTACTTGATTGGTATGGCAAGTACTTGATTTTCCTTGTACAACAATTAAACTATCAAGAATTTATAATTAAATAAATTATAAAATATGATTTCTTCTTCTTCAAGTTGTACTTTCAGACCAAGAACACCATAAATGCCTTAATACCCAGAAAATTTAATAGTGAAAAAGTGAGTATTTAATGACCCTTTTTCCTTAATGTATATAAAGACACCCACGGTTTGTGTGTTTCCTCAAAGAGAATGTTTAGAACACCTTGTAAAACACTCGAAACAACTCAAAACAAAACTAAAGAAGATGTAGTTTGTACCTTTACTGAGTTCTACCTTTAAGAATCGTTTGAGCTTGAGTTTTTTCTTCAAGAAAGATGAAGTTCTTGAACCTTTGTAAACCCGTGAGCTTCTTCTACTTGAAAGCTTGAAATCTTCGAGATTTGGTTGTCTTCTTTTGAACAATCAAGAGCCAAAAACAAGTTTGGCTCTGATACCAATTGTTGGCCCCGTATTATATGGATGAAGCAATGCTTGAGAGTTAATGTGTGTGTTTGTATGTGTAAACGGTAGAGAGAAAGAGAGCCGAGAGCTAAGAGAGAAAACACACACAAGAGTTTAGAAATATGTAAAGCTTAATTGATAATGAGTTGGGAAATGCCTTTTATAGCATTTCCCAACTTTTGGGTATTTACATATTACACCCCTCACTTTAATATTTCTAACACCTTAATGAAAAGATGTTTATGTATCTGCTAAGTAAATTGGGTATGCTCAACCCCTAACTAAGTGTCTAAAATTTGAGTTCTCAGTTTGACAGAGACTAAGTGTCTTAAGCTGGGTGCACAGTTTATAAATAAGTTTTCATAAACTGATCTATATGTCAAACTGAATAATGAGTTCACACGTTTGGTCAGTTCCAAACATAATTCAACTACTCAGTGTGGTTGAAATGTTAGTTTGAGTTAGTCTCGAACAAAATGAGTAAGTGTCATTGAGTCTGAGCTATGTGCTTAACTCACACTGTGTGATTGGTTCACAAGTTTGGTAAGTTCCAAACATATTTTACCTACTTAGTATAGCTATAATAACATGTTTAAGTCGGTCTTAAACATAAATGACTAAGTGTCATTGAGCCTGAGCTGTGTGCTCTACTCAAGCTGAGTATCAATCTCAAGCTGAGTGCTTGAATCAAGCTGAGTGCTTGACTTAGACTGAGTAATATGTTTACTCAGCTTGGTGTGTCCATTCTATGAATTAAATACTAAGTGTTATTAATTTTTCTGTCCATACGTATTTGAATCAGTTTCAATTCGTATCGTATATCAATTGTGTATTGATATATTTACAAAGTGTTTATACTCTTATTATTTGTTAATATTATTATTTTACACTTGTATCCGTTGGAGAATGATGTGTTTCTACCCTCTAACTGTTACATCAAGCCGTAATTTGTCGATGTAACGGATTAAAAAGGGATTCCAACGGTAATTTTCCTCTCTCCTCGAAAAGGTATATATAACGACCTTAACAGCATTTTAGAGGTTTATGCTTCAACTTCTCATCTCTACACCTCTCATCTGCCTATATACCTTTCAACAAATTTGCTACGTGCAATTCCCAGTTCCATCGACTTTGAAACCCTAACTCGCTCGGTGCGAAGATCATTGCTCAGTGCAACAAAATTAGTTACTCAGTGTAATCTGCAATTTTATCGATGGAAGGAACCACTCTCATTCTCAGTGATCGAATAGTTCGTGGTGCTGCGTTGAAAAACAACGGATTACCGCTGATCAAAATCAACAATCAGCGTGCATGTCTTGATATCCCTGCGAGGAAACAGGGGAGAGGATATGAAGCATGGGTTGCTTATATTCGGAAATGCCCTTTGGCATTTGCTTTCATTGGAGCGCCTATTCACATCGTTCCACAGCACCTTTTGGAGTTCTGGTACACGTGCACATTCAACCAGAACAGAGGAGAGATCATTGGCACTGTTCTTAATGGTGATAGAACAGTGGACATCACGGTTAAAGGGCTAAGGGATGTTCTTCGACTCCTTGGTCAAGATGTGTTTGAGTCAACCGTGTCTAGACAAGTGGCGAGGTCAGTTCTACCTCAGATGGGTCACCCTCAAACTGAAGGGGTGATTAAGAAGGCTACTTTTCGCACCAGCTGGGGCTTTATGGTTTCCACAGTGGTACGTTCACTGGGAACGAAGGTTGGAGGCTTGGATCAGGTGAACGAGTTCGAAATGCAGCTGCTGTATAACATGTTCTTTGATCGCCGTATCGACTATGCACAACTCATTTTCAACGAGCTCAAGGTCAAAGTACTGAAGACCACCAGGGATCTTCATGTGCCTTTCATAAGGTACTTGTCCCTGGTGATTGATGCTGAGTTGGGGGACTTATATGAAGCTGGATGGGATGTGTTCCCTGTTCCTCCTCTCAGTTCTAATATGTTTAACAATGACATCTTTCCTGAGCAAGAGGGTCTAAGTGGTCCAATGCTCTTGGTTGCTAAGGGAGCTTCATCGGAAAGTGAAGAAGAGGAATCAAATCAAGGGGGAGCTTCTCAAGCAGACACAGAAGTTCAAGCTGAGCACTCTGCTCAGGCTGAACCAGTCCACACTGAAGCAAACTCTGGTAAGACATCTCCAGTTTCTCTTTCTTCTCACTTTTCTCCATCTACCTTTGGAGATAAGACTGCAGTGGAACCAACTCAGTCTAACCCATCTCCACCACCTTCATTCCATCTACAATTCCAATCTGAAGCCACCCCTAGTATGCCCACTGCTGCTAGGGAGAATATCCATACATACCAAAGAAAAACTGCCAAAGGTGGTGCCACTCCTAAAGGCATCACTGGAGTTGAGATCACATTGATCCCTCTGGCAGGAGTTGAGGGGGAGACGCCTACTCTCAAGGTGTCAACCTCAAGACTCTTTAAAACCCAACAGCCTAAGCAGGGTGTGGTGTCTACTCAGCCCACACTTACTCGTGTCATGTGAGAGCCTACTTCTGTGCATGGACAGACACATTCAGGTTACATTGAACATATGACCAATCCCCAGGGTCAATCACCCTCCTCTATACCCAAAAGCCAACCACCACCAACCCAAAAGCCAACAGGATGAATCACAGGATCCAAATTCTGGTGCACATGAATTTGATGGTCCACACCAACCCTTGGATGATGCACCCAAGTCTTAACTTTTACAAGCTGACTTTGATTCATTTATCACATTCCTGAAAAGTCAGTTTGAGATCCTTCATTTCAAAAGAAAGAAAGCCAAGAAGCATTTGTTGCTGAGGCTAGATGCTCTGGATACTGAAGTGGCAAATCTGAAGTCTGCAGTTGCTGCTCTCCATCAACAACGACTTTCAAACCCTATTGATGATGAGAAAAAGGGGGAGAAGGTTCAAGAAGGTGAAGCTGAAGCTGAAGCTTTATTATTTTTGGCAAAGAGAGCATATGATCAACTTGAGGGGGAGGAAACAACAGAAAAAGACACTGAGCTGACTGACAAAGCAAAAGGGAAAAGACCAGATGTGGTCAGCTCAGGAGAATCAGAACAACTCCCTCAACAGAAGAAAAGGAAAATGATTCTTAGTGAATCATCTGCCTCAGATGACGATTCTGCAGATAAAATGACTATACAAGAAAGAATGTCACTGTTGGCAGTTAGAAGAATAGAACAAGAGGAAGCTAACCAGCTTGGGATATCTGTTGCTAAGCTAAGAGAAAGACAAGTGAATGCTCAAGCTGTGTTAGTCAGTGAAAAGGAAGCGAGAGAAAGGGCTTGGGCTGAGCATATCAGAAAACAAAACGAAGAGTTAGCTAAACTAAAGCTGCCTATAGTGCCTAAGGAAGAAGAGGAAGAAGAACGTCCGATGGAAGATCAACCAGAGGAGGAGAACATAATGGATTGTTATACAAAATCATTCTTCTCTTCTCAAATTCTCTCACTTAAGTTGAGGTCAGCTCAAGGGATCATTATTCTCGAGTTTGTATTGAGAAATGGTGAGACACCTTCTGTGGAGCAAAATCTACTACACAAAATGGGTTATGAGGAATGGAAGCAAGTGGCAGTGCTCATTAAGCAGATGGAAAGGTCTACTACTCGAAATCAAGTTAAAGATGAGCTGCTAAGACTACTTGCTAGAGCTGATACGATGCAATTAATACCCAGGTCTGAGATAGCAACTCTACTGACTTCCTTTCACAAAATAGGAAAGGATAAATTGAAAAAGCCAGCTGGTTTAGCAAAAGCAAACAAGGACAGTCTTGCTCTTCCTGAAGGCATGAAGTTTCAAGAGAATACATATGTTGAAAAGCCTCACAAAGGGTTCATGTACTTGGATAGAAATGGTGAAAAATGCTTCCAGGCTGATGCATCAATTTATACTGTGGGGGTATCTCAAGTATTTGCTCTGAGACAAATTGTTGAGAAAACTGAACAGAATGCAAGGTTCAGATACAGAATAAACAGGGCAATAAGATCACAGAAGGATCAACTTCAACACTTACCTAATCTACAAGAAATACTTGAAGAAATAAATGAAGAGATTAAAGAATTTGAAGAGGTGCATCCTGAGTAGATTAGTTCTACTGTAAATATTAGATTAGTTCTAATTTTGTAAGCACTATGTGTGCATGATCTATGTGATCAACAACTTTTGTATTATGATCAGTTCTATTAATACAAATATAAAGTTTGATATGTTCAACTGTATTATGATGTGTTCATAGCTATAAGTCTGATAAGTTCAGCTTAATGAATAAATGATAAGTTCTTATTCATTTATGTAATTAGTTGGTGTGTTCAACTAAAAATTGGTGTGTTCCATTTTAAATTGATAAGTTCAATTAATATTGATATGTTCAATAAATATTTGATCAGTTCAAATAATAAAATCTTAATAAGTTTAAGATTTAAAACATAATTCTGTTAAACAAACTTAAGAACTGTTTGATGGTTTTGTCATCATCAAATAGGGGGAGTTTGTTGGGAAAATGAACTCATCAGTTTGAATTTGATGAGACAAAGTTAAGTTTGTAAGATGAGTTTTACATATAACTTAAACAGAATTATGAAGCTTAGTCAGACTGAACACTTAGAGTGATTCAGACTGAGTATAAGCTGAATATAAGCTGAGCATATGTTGATCAGTTTATATTATACCTTAGTTTGTTTATTAATATGTTTAATAATCTGTGTATGTCACATAAGGTATATATCGAGTAATCAGCTTGATGTGTTTCAAGCTGAGTGACTCAGCTCAAAAGCAGAGTCAGCTCGACAGTGTTGCTAAATATGTTTTAGTCAACTAAGTTAGACTTCTAAGGATGAGTTTATCAATGTACGTGTTAGTTCATGTATGAATTCGGATTTGTTCTCGAAGAACTCAGCTTGATGAGTTTCAAGCTGAGTAACTCAGTCCGAGTGAAGAAGTCAGTCTAAAGATAATTTAAATATGTTTTAAATTCATCTTTATCTCTCTCTATATCTACGGCGCGATAAGAAGACTCCAGAATCAAGATTGAAGATAGAAGATTCAAGATTCAAGATTCCGGATTATCCGAGAGTTAGTTAGCGAATTAAGTTGAGCCTTAGTTTGTTAGGAACCGTAGGCACAGGATTATAAATACTTATCTCCTAATAAGTTTAGAAGTACGACTTTGATACAAAAACAACTAAGTGTTGCAGAGCCAAACCTCACCTCGCCGTTTGTGTTACGAATCTTGATTACTGTTTGTCAGTTCAACGTGATCAAGAAAAACTCACAGATTGCCCAAGTGTTCGTGTGTTCGAACTATCACATCAGTTGTGATGTTGGTAAGTTGTCAATCTGTGTGAAATCCTGTTTAGAGAGTCGTCAGTATCTATAATTCTAAGTTGATTATACATAGCTAAGTTTGAGAGATTGAGAGATTTATATTAGGTGGTTATATATCAAGAGTTGCTTACTTGATAGTTATTGTAACCATCTTCTTATTCAAAGCATTGTAATCATCTTCTTAATAAAAGCATTCGATTGATTGTGGTTTGATTTACTGTGTGTAACACTTTTTTTGATTTGTTCAATTTCCGCAGAAAGTGTATTCAACCCCCCTTCTACACACCTGTTGCTTGTTGTTACTCTTTTATACAAGGGACCAACAAGCAACTGCAGAGGCAATCTCCTGAACATCCTTTGTCAGTTTCTCAAGCCGTTGATAAATTTGGCGCTTGTGCTTTTTCTGCTTGAGATGGAACAAACCAAACTGAGCAGCAACATAATGCCTCAGTAGTTCAATGCCTGAGGAGGCAGATGCTTCTGGATGAGACTGACTTTGGTGTTTAGACTCAGAGTGGATATCCTGTGAATTGTAAGAGTCAAACACAATAAGTGGTGAGTGTGTGGGAGCATCATCCAAGTGTTGGTGTTTACCCTCACACTCATTTGCACCAGATTTTGGACCCTATGAATCACCTTGGTATGTAGATGAAACATTGATAGGTCGTGCTTGTGGGTGTGTGAAGTGAAGAGAAGTAATGGGGCTCAGAACGTGAAGTGTATAGGTTTGTGGTTGGCTAAAGGGTTTGGAGGGGGTGAGTGACCCTGGGGATTGGTCAGTTCTTCAATGTTACCTAAGTGTGTCAGCTTAGGCACAGTAGTGGGCTTTCACATGGCACTGGAGAGTGTGGGCTGAGTAGACACCACACCCGGTTTAGGCTTTTGGGTTATAATGAGCCTCAAGGTTGACACCTTAAGAGTAGGAGTCTCCCCCTCAACTCCTGCCGGTAGATGGATCAAAGTGATCGCAGCTCCAGTGATGCCTTTAGGAATGGCACCACTTATGGCAGTTTTTATAGTATAGGTTCAGATATTCTACCTAGCAGCAGTGGGCATACTAGGGGTGGCTTCAGAGTAGGATTGTAGATGGAATGAAGGTGAAGGAGATGGGTTAGACTGGGTTGGGATTACCACAGCCTTATCTCCAAAAGTGGATGGAGAAAAATGAGAAGGAAAAGAAAGTGGAGAGGTCTTACCATACCAGCTTTTAGTGTTTGCTGGTTCAGCTTGTGCAGAGTGCTCAGCTTGAACCTCGGTGTTAGCTTGGGAAGCTCCCCCTATATTGGATCCCTCTTCGTTACTTTCTGATGAAGCTGCCTCAGCTATCAGTAGCATGGGCTCACTCGGACCCTCTTGCTCTGGGAAGATGTCGTTGTTGAACATCTTGGGGCAGAGTGTAGGAAACAGGAACACATCCTGATCAGCTTCATATAGTGTTGTCCCCAGCTCGGCTTCAAATGCCAAGGACAGGTACCTTATGAAATGTACATGAAGATCCCTTGTGGCCTTCATCACTTGGACCTTGAGCTCGTTGAAGATGAGTTGTGCATAGTCTAAGTTCCTCGCAACGTACATGTTATAGCGCAGCAGCATCTCGAACTCGTTAACTTAGTCCAGTCCTCCACCCTTGGTACCCAGTGAACGAATCACTGTTAACACCAGAAAACCTCAACTGGTTAGAAAGGTGGCCTTTTTTATAACACCCTATGTCTGTGGGTGACCCATTCTGTGTAGGACGGACCTAGCCACCTGCCTCATGACAGCAGGCTCTAAATCATCATGAACAGGGAGTTGAAGAACTTCCCTTAGCCGCTGCACAGAAAGGACAACTGTTTTATTGCCATTGAGAACAGTCCCTGTAATCTCTTCCCTGTTCTGGTTGTAAGTACAAGTGTACCAGAACTCCAAAAGGTGTTGAGGAACAAGATGGAGTGGTGCGCCACAGAAGGCGAATGCCAGGGGGTATTTACGGATGTAATCCACCCATATCTCATATCCTCTGCCTTGTTTCCTCGGAGGAATTGCAAGACAGGCCCGTTGATTGTTGATTTTGATCAACGACACTTCATTGTTCTTAAACGGAGCACCTCGAACTATTTGATCACCGAGAACTAATGTGATTCCTTCCATTGTATAATTACACAGAGTAATTGGTTGAAAAAGCACTGAGCAACTGAAAATGCGCACTGAGCAGTCCGAAAACTGCACTTAGCAATTTAGGATTTTGAATGAAAGAATGCACTGAGCAATAGAGAAGTTTGCGAAAGGTATTTTAGAAGGTGAGAAGTCAGATTTTTGGCGTAAACTTCTCTAAACCGGCTATGATTGGTATATATACCTTTCTGAGGAGAGAGAAAAGTTACCGTTGGAATCCCTTTTTATCCGTTATGCCGGAAAAATTACGGCTTGATTTAACAGAGAGAGGGTAGAGACACATCATCTTCCAACGGATACAAGTGTAAAATAATATTATTAAGTCATAATAAGATTATAAACACTATTAAATTATACCAATACGCAATTGATATACCATGCTATTTGAGACTGACTCAAATACACATTGACATATGAATTAATGACACGTAGTATTCAAATCATAGTTTGGACACACGAAGCTGAGTAAACTTATTACTCAGCCTAAGTCAAGCACTCAGCTTGAATTGAGCACTCAGCTTGAATTGAGCAGTCAGCTTCAGATTGAAACTCAGCTTGAGTAGAGAACTCAGGTCAGGCTCAATGACACTTAGTCATTATTGTTTGAGACTTACGCAAACTAATACTTATAACTACACTGAGTAGTTAATGTAGGTTTGGAACTTACCAAACGTGTGAACTAATTACACAGCATGAGTTAAGCACATAGCTCAGATTCTATGACACTCAGTCATTTATGTTTGAGACTGACTCAAACTATATATCTTAACTACACTGAGCAGTTAATGTATATTTGGAACTTACCAAACGTGTGAACTCATCATTCAGCTTAACAGGTTATTTAGTTTATGAAAACTTATTTATAAACTATGCACTCAGCTTAAGACACTTAGTCTTTGTCAAACTGAAAAACTCAGATTCTAGACACTTAGCTAGGGGTTAAGCATACCCAATTTACTTAGAAAATACATAAACCTCTTTTCATTAAGGGGTTTAGTAAAGATATCTACTAATTGGTCATCAGTGGAGATAAATTTTATGTCAACTTAAACTTTTTCCACAATGTCCATGATGAAGTGATGTCTAATTTCAATGTGTTTGGTTCTTGAGTGGAAGACTGGATTGTAAGTTATGGCTATAGCACTTTGGTTATCACAGAAGATAGGAGTTTTCGTGAAACTCATACCAAAGTCTTGAAGCTGATGCTGCATCCATAGGATTTGAGCACAACAACTTCTGGCTGCAACATTCTCAGCTTCAACAGTTGAAGTAGCCACTGAGTTCTGCTTCTTACTAGTCCAGCTGACTAACTTTCCTCCAAGCATTTGACATCCTCCAGTAGTTGATTTTCTATATAACTTGCACCCAACATAATCAGCATCTGAAAAACCAACTAACTGAAATCCAGAATCCTTTGGATACCAAAGGCCTAGATTTGGTGTACCTTTAAGGTACCTAAAGAACCTTTTCATAGCTTGAAGATGTGATTCTTTAGGATCTGACTGATATCTTGCATAGACACATGTAGCAAACATGATATCAGGTCTACTAGCTGTTAGATAGAGCAATGAAGCTATCATTCCTCTATACGTAAACTGACACACAGATTTACCATCTGAGTCCTTGCTCAGCTTGACAACCGGTGACATGGGTGTTTTCATGGTTGAACTTGAAACAAAATCATATTTCTTTATCAAATCAAGAAAATACTTGCTTTGATTGATGAATATTCCATCAGGCTTTTGTTGAATTTGTAAACCCAGGAAATATGTCATCTCACCCATCATGCTCATCTTGTACTTTTGTGACATTATTTTGGAGAACCATTCACATAGAGACTCATTTGTGGAACCAAAAATAATATCATCCACATAGATTTGTACAAGAATCACCTGTCCTTTACTCTTTTTAATAAAGAGTGTCTTATCTATACTACCTCTGGTGAAATCCATTGATAGAAGATAGTTGGACAGTGTATCATACCAAGCTCTTGGAGCTTGTTTAAGACCATAAAAAGCCTTGTCTAACTTATAGACATGATGTGAAAATTTTGAACTAACAAAGCCAGGAGGTTGTTTCATATAGACTTCCTCCTGAAGTTTTCCATTTAGGAAAGCACTTTTCACATCCATTTGATAGACTTTTACGTCTTTATATGTTGCATAAGCTAAGAACAGCCTTGTTGCTTCAATTCTAGCTACAGGGGCAAAGGTCTCATCATAATCGATTCCTTCTTCTTGCTTATACACTTGTGCTACCAGCCTGGCTTTGTTCCTAACTATCACTCCATCCTTGTCCATTTTATTTCTATAGAACCACTTAGTACCTATAGTTGAATGATCATTGGTGGCAGGATAAGGCTCCAGACCTTATTTCTCTCAAATTCATTCAATTCCTCTTGCATAGCGTCAATCCAAACCTCATCCTCTAAGGATTCTTCAGTCTTCTTTGGTTCTATTTGAGATAGAAAATCAAAGTGGGCAGCATAGTTAGATGTAGCCTTAGATCTGGTCATTACCCTTTCTTGGACATTTCCAATTATCTGATCTTGAGGATGATCTTTGAGGAATTTAAATGTTGTAGTTGGAGAATCTGGTTCTGGATCTGAGTGATGTTGAGAGCCCTGAGGTGAACTTATCTCCTCAGTCTCAATAGCAGCATTGTCAACAAACTGATAATCACTTAGATCCTCAGTCTGAGTGAATTCAACTCCAAAGGGGTTGATGAAGTCATCATCCTTCTCAGCATGAGAATTCCTTGGAGCTTGTGATGAATTCTTTGATGAACACACATCATCGTCACTATCATTTCTCATGACATACATAGGATTTGACATATTGGTTCCCTCTAGCTTTTCAAGCTCACTCAGACTAACCAAGTCAGCTTTTCTTTTCTCAGCTTGATCAAGACTGTCTTCATCAAATGAGACATGAATTGATTCTTCTATGGCCTTTCTCGTAGTGTTATACACTCTGTATGATTTGGAGATTGAGGAATAACCAACGAATATTCATGGATCAGCTTTGGGTTCCAACTTATGGAGCTGATCTCTTTGATTCAGCACATAGCATTTTGAATCAAAGACATGGAAATAACCTATATTGGGCTTTCAAGACTTATACATCTCATATGATGTTTTACCATGTCTTTTGACAATGATTGATCTATTTTGAGTATAACAGACTGTACTGACAGCTTCATCCCAAAAATAGAGTTTCAATCCTGTCTCAAACAGCATAGTTCTAGCAGCCTCAATTAGGGTTCTATTTCTCCTCTCAGCAACTCCATTTTGTTGGGGAGTTCTGATAGATGAGAAATTTTGTAATATTCCCTTTTGTTCATAGAAGCTTTCATGGGTAGAGTTTCTGAACTCAGTCTCATGATCACTTCTGAGTTGCTTTACAGACTTACCTTTTTGCAACTCTTCCCGTTTGATAAAACTTATTATCTCCAGGGCAGCCTTACTTTTGGCTTTAAGGAATATTACCCAGGTGAATCATGAGAACTCATCTACTATCACTAATGTATACATCTTGCCACTTAGGCTTGGAGTACTTATGGGTCCAAACAGATCCTGTTGGGAAAATGATCTCATCAGTTTGAATTTGATGAGACAAAGTTAAGTTTGTAAGATGAGTTCTACATATAACTTAAATAGAATTATGAAGCTTAGTCAGACTGAACACTTAGAGTGATTCAGACTGAGTATAAGCTTAATATAAGCTGAGCATATGTTGATCAGTTTATATTATACCTTAGTTTGTTTATTAATATGTTTAATAATCTGTGTATGAAACATAAGGTATATATCGAGTAATCAGCTTGATGTGTTTCAAGCTGAGTGACTTAGCTCAAAAGCAGAGTCAGCTCGACAGAGTTGCTAAATATGTTTTAGTCAACTAAGTTAGACTTCTAAGGATGAGTTTATCAATGTACGTGTTAGTTCATTTATGAATTCGGATTTGTTCTCGAAGAACTCAGCTTGATGAGTTTCAAGCTGAGTAACTCAGTCTGAGTGAAGAAGTCAGTTTTAAGATAATTTAAATATGTTTTAAATTCATCTTTATCTCTCTCTATATCTACGGCGCGGATAAGAAGACTCCAGAATCAAGATTGAAGATAGAAGATTCAAGATTCAAGATTCCGGATTATCCGAGAGTTAGTTAGCGAATTAAGTTGAGTCTTAGTTTGTTAGGAACCGTAGGCACAGGATTATAAATACTTATCTCCTGATAAGTTTATAGGTATGACTTTGATACAAAAACAACTAAGTGTTGCAGAGCAAAACCTCACCTCACCGTATGTGTTACGAATCTTGATTCAGTATCAAGATAATCACAGATTGCCAAAGATATTCGTGTTTTCGAATTAATCACATCAGTTGTGATATTGGTAAGTGATCATGTGTTGATTCAATCTGTGTAAATCCTGTTTAGAGAGTCGCCAGTATCTATAATCATAAGTTGATTATAGATAGCTAAGTTTTAGAGATTGAGAGATTTATATTGGATGGTTATATATCAAGAGCTGCTTACTTGATAGTTATTGTAATCATCTTCTTATTCAAAGCATTGTAATCATCTTCTTAATAAAAGCATTCGATTGATTGTGGTTTGATTTACTATGTGTAACACTTTTCTTTGATTTGGTCAATTTCCGCAGAAAGTGTATTCAACCCCCCCTTCTACACACTGTTGCTTGTTGTTACTCTCTCATACAAGGGACCAACAACTGGTATCAGAGCAGGCTGAACGATATCATCTGTTGAATAGTTCAAGACTCTGAGAAAGATTGAAATGTCAACAAGCAATACTCCATCCAACTTTCCTCAGATGTCTGCAAAAGGATCTCCTGTATTTGATGGATCTGACTATCCTATGTGGAAGTTCAGAGCCATGCTCTTCCTAAAGTCCATTGACAACCGTATGTCGGATGTTGTCACTAAAGGACCAATTATCCCCAAGATTCCTGCCACTGTCAGTGATTCGTCTCCTGGCAAATCTGAAAAGAAAACAAGAAATCCTGTTGCATCATGGACTGATGAAGATTGGAAACTTTTCAATCTAGATGATAAGGGTAAAAGTGTTCTAGCGAATGCCCTGTCAAATGAAATCTTGCGCACTGTGACTGGGTGTCAAACTGCAAAAGATATCTGGGATACGCTAAGTGTCACGTATGAAGGCACTGATCTGGTCAGGCAGCATAAGAAAAATCATTTGAATAAATCCTATGAAAACTTCTTTTCAAAGAAGAATGAAACCTTGTCAGATTTGTTCATAAGGTTTCACTGCTTGATAAATGACCTACTATGTGTGGGTGTAAAGAAAGATGAAGCTGAACTGGTGCTGAAATTTTTGGACGTGTTACCAGAAAGGTTTAATGATGTAACTACGGCACTGAGGGCTGGAGGAACACTACACGTGTACAACCTACAGTGTATCTATGGGTTCTTACTGAATCATGAACATATCACTGAACACAAGAAATCTTCTCAACAACAACTGAAGGAGTCCTTGGATAAAACTGATATTGCATTAGTTGCACAGAAAAAGAAGAAGAAAAGTCCCAAGGCACTAGTTGTTGAATCTGAGATTGAGTCAGAATCTCAAGCTGACCACTCAGACTCAGACTCAAGTGATACTGATGATGTTCAGAATATCACTGAGCAAATGGCAATGTTAGCCAGACGTTTGGGAAGAGCTCAAAGGGGAAGAGGAAGATCTGACAGGGGCAAAGGAAAGAGTTCTTTTGATCCCAAAAATGTTGTGTGCTTCAATTGTCAGAAAAAGGGACACATTGCTGCTGAAAGCAGATCAAAGAAGGTGGAATCAACATCCGTTGTTGATAAGAATGCATACAGAGCTGATAAATACAAGAAGAAATATACTCAGCTCAAGAAAGGAAAGCCTGAAGACAAACCCAGTGCAAAAGGATTAATTGCTGAAACATGGGATACATAATCATCTACATCAGATGATGATGTATGTCTGATGGCTCAAGAAGATGAAGAGATAGAAATCGATGAGGTTGATTATGGTATGTCCGAATCAATCTTTGAAGATGACATGAAGGAAGCTGAGGAAAACAGCAAACTCAGTGATTGGATTCCTGCTTCCATGTATAAGGTCAGTAATTTCTACTCTTACACTGATGAAGAAAAGGGTCTTGCATTCGATTATCTGCTAAATGATTTCAAGACCAGCCTTAAGTCTCAGACTGACCCCAAAGCTGAAATAGCTAAACTTAAAGATGAGATTAAGGAAAATCAATCTCTCATTGATGTTGGTAAGAAAGCATAGTGTGACCTTGAATGTCAAAGACATATTAACAAACTTCTTAGTGAAGAACTTCAGAAAGCTAAAGACAAAGCTGATCAACTCCAAAAGATCACTGAGTCTTGGTGTAAGTCATCAAAGCTTAATGAACAGTGCATAAACCAACAGATACCTAAACAGGTGAAGGCTGTACTTGAAGGTGACTATCAAACAGCAGCTTATGTAGCTGATGATGAGATAACAAGTACAGATTCTGAGGAAGATAGACAACTGATTAAGTCTCAGAAGTCAGCCTCAGAGAAAAGACATGATCCAAGCCTAAAATTCAATATGTTTGTGAAGTCCAAAGATCATGGTAATGAGTGCTCAACATCCAAACAACATGGTAAGTCTGTGTTGGACAGATTAGGCACTCAGCCTGTTCAAAGAACTTCCGTCATAGAAAGGCTTAATCCAAATCCTTTCAAAAGACAAATTTCTCTATCTGGCTCAGAGAGAAGTTATAAGAACAGGAAGACCACTGTAAGTCAGAGGTCAAATCACAACAATGGTAAGTCCAAAGTTGTTGATCTTGGTATGTCCAAGAAGATCAACAGTGGTAAGTCTAAACCTGTTGAAACTGGTGAGTCCAGTAAGCATGACAAAGGTAAGTCCAAAGTCATAGAGAAGAAGGTTGTTAGTCAATCAACTCAGGATAACAAACAGAGACCTGACAAAGGTAAGTCCAAAGTCAGTGATCACCAGGTGAATCAGCTTGCAAAGAAAGTTGAGAAGTTATCCACCATATACAATCCTAAAACTGAGAGTAAATTCTCACAAGGATTGTTAGACACTCTACCTCCTGTCATCATTGGAAGAAGGAGATGCTACAAATGCAGAATTAGAGGTCATGAGGCTAAGGACTGTGATGCTGAAATCTCAAGGCCTGAGCAAGAAAAAACCGATCAGCCTACACAGGATTCAGTTCCTGCTCAAGCTGAGCAGTCAGTTCAACAAGATGAAGCTGCTAAGTTCTCCTCATCTGAACCCACATAGAAGTGGGTTCCCAAGCAAAACTAATGTGTTTAGTTTTTATATCATGTGCAGGGTTCAAGTAAATGGTACTTGGATAGTGGATGTTCAAGGCACATGACCGGATGGAAAGGACTTCTCAGTGATTTCCAGGAAGATGAAGGTCCTAAAGTAACATTTGGTGACAACTCCCATGGAAGAACCAAAGGCTATGGGAAGATGCAAGCTGGTAAAGTCACTTTCTAGAGAGTTGCATATGTCAAAGGCCTCAAACACAACCTAATTAGTATCAGTCAATTGTGTGATGAGGATAATGTTGTTACTATTAGGAAGAAAGCAGGAACAATTTATAATGCTAAGGGAAAGCATGTGTTAATAGCTAAAAGAGAAAGAGATGTGTATCTACTTGATCTTAATTCTGCTGATCCCAATAATGAAACCTTCTTGTATTCCCATTCTGTTTCTAAGTTGAGTTGGTTATGGCATAAATGTTTGTCTCATTTGAACTTTAAAAATATAAATATGTTGTCCAATAAAGAGTTAGTCTCTGGATTACCAAAAATCACATTTCTCAAAGACAAATTGTGTTCAGCTTGTGAACAAGGGAAACACCATAAAGGGTCCTTTAAATCAAAGCAAAATTTTTCAATAACAGATCCATTGCATATGTTGCATATGGATCTGTTTGGACCCATAAGTACTCCAAGCCTAAGTGGCAAGAAGTACACTCTGGTGATAGTAGATGAGTTCTCACGATTCACCTGGCTAATATTCCTAAAAGCCAAAAGTGAGGCTGCCCTGGAGATAATAAGTTTCATCAAAATGGAAGAGTTGCAGAAAGGTTTGTCTGTAAAGTAACTCAGAAGTGATCATGGGACTGAGTTCAGGAACTCAACCCTTGAAAGCTTCAGTGAACAAAAAGGAATATTACAAAATTTCTCATCTGTCAGAACTCTACAACAAAATGGAGTTGCTAAAAGGAGAAATAGAACCTTAATTGAGGCAGCAAGGACAATGCTATGTGAGGCAGGATTGAAACTCTATTTCTGGGATGAAGCTGTTAGTACAGCCTGCTATACTCAGAATAGGTCAATCATTGTCAAAAGACATGGAAAGACTTCATATGAAATGTATAAGTCTAGAAAGCCCAACATAGGTTATTTCCATATCTTTGGTTCAAAATGCTATGTGCTGAATCAAAGAGATCAGCTCCATAAGTTGGAACCCAAAGCTGATCCTGGAATATTTGTTGGTTATTCCTAAATCTCCAAATCATACAGAGTATATAACTCTAGGAGAAAGGCCATTCAAGAATCAATTCATGTTTCATTTGATGAAGACATTATTGATCAAGCTAAGAAAAGTCAAGCTGACTCCGTTAGTCTGAGTGAGCTTGAAAGGCCAAGGGAAATCAACATGTCAAATCCTATGTATGTCATAGGAGATGATAGTGATGATGATGTGTGTTCATCAATTAAATCATCACAAGCTTCAAAGGATTCTCAAGCTGAGAAAGATGATGAGTTCGTCCATGCTTTTGGAGCTGAAGTCACTCAGACTGAGAATCTTAGTGATAATCAGTTTGTTGACAGTGCTGATGTTGAGACTGAGGAGATAAGTTCACCTCGAGGTCCTCAACATCACTCAGATTCAGAACCAGACTCTCCAACTACCACATTTAAATTCCTCAAAGATCATTCTCAAGATTAAATCATTGGAAATGTCTAAGAGAAAGTCATGACCAGATCTAAGGTTACAGCTAACTATGATGCTCACTTTGGTTTTCTATCTCAGATGGAACCAAAGAAGACTGAGGAAGCCTTAGCAGATGAGGATTGGATTGATGCTATGCAAGATGAATTAAATGAGTTTGAGAGGAATAAAGTCTGGACCCTTGTCCCTGTCCCTGAAGATCATACAATTATAGGCACTAAGTGGGTCTATAGAAACAAAATGGACAAGGATGGAGTGATAGTTCGGAACAAAGCCAGGCTGGTAGCACATGGGTATAGGCAAGAAGAAGGAATTGATTATGATGAGACCTTTGCCCCTGTTGCTAGAATTGAAGCTATAAGGCTGTTCCTGGCTTATGCAGCATATAAAGACTTCAAAGTCTATCAAATGGATGTGAAAAGTGCTTTCCTGAATGGAAAACTTCAAGAGGAAGTCTATGTGAAACAACCTCCTGGATTTGTAAGTTCAAAGTTTCCACATCATGTATATAAGTTGGACAAGACTTTTTATGGTCTTAAACAAGCTCCAAGAGCTTGGTATGATACACTGTCCACTTATCTAATATCCCTGAATTTCACCAGAGGCAGTATAGATAAGACACTCTTTATTAAAAAGAGTAAAGGACAGATAATTCTTGTACAAATCTATGTGGATGACAACATTTTTGGCTCTACAAATGAGTCTCTGTGTGATTGGTTCTCCAAAATAATGTCACCAAAGTACAAGATGAGTATGATGGGTGAGATAACATATTTCCTAGGCCTACAAATTCAACAAAAGCCTGATAGAATTTTCATCAATCAAAGTAAATATGTTTTGGATTTGATAAAGAAATATGGTTTTGATTCAAGTTCAACCATGAGAACACCCATGACACCAGCTGTCAAGCTGAGTAAAGACTCAGATGGTAAGCCTGTGTGTCAGTCTACCTATAGAGGAATGATAGGTTCATTACTCTATTTGACAGCTAGTAGACCTGATATCATGTTTGCTACATGTGTTTGTACAAGATATCAGGCAGATCCTAAAGAATCACATCTTTTAGCTGTGAAAAAGATCTTTAAGTACCTTAAAGGTACACCATATTTAGGTCTTTGGTATCCAAAAGATTCTGGATTTGAGTTAGTTGGTTTTTCTGATGCTGACTATGCTGGGTGCAAGTTAGATAGAAAATCAACCACTGGAGGATGTCAATTGCTTGGAGGTAAATTAGTAAGCTGGACTAGTAAGAAACAGAACTCAGTGGCTACTTCAACTGCTGAAGTTGAGTATGTTGCAGCAGGGAGCTGTTGTGCTCAAATCTTGTGGATGCAGCATCAGCTTCAGGACTTTGGGATGAGTTTCAAGAAAACTCCTATCTTCTGTGATAACCAAAGTGCAATAGCCATCACTTACAATCCAGTATTTCACTCAAGAACCAAGCATATTGAAATTAGACATCACTTCATAAGAGACATCGTGAAAAAAGGTAAAGTTGACATTAAATTTATCTCCACTGATGACCAATTAGCAGATATCTTTACTAAGCCCATTGATGAAAAGAGGTTTATGTATCTGCTAAGTAAATTGGGTATGCTCAACCCCTAGCTAAGTGTCTAAAATTTGAGTTCTCAGTTTGACAGAGACTAAGTGTCTTAAGCTGGGTGCACAGTTTATAAATAAGTTTTCATAAACTGATCTATATGTCAAACTGAATAATGAGTTCAAACGTTTGGTCAGTTCCAAACATAATTCAACTACCCAGTGTGGTTGAAATGTTAGTTTGAGTTAGTCTCGAACAAAATGACTAAGTGTCATTGAGTCTGAGCTATGTGCTTAACTCACACTGTGTGATTGGTTCACACGTTTGGTAAGTTCCAAACATAATTCAACTACTCAGTGTGGTTGAAATGTTAGTTTGAGTTAGTCTCGAACAAAATGACTAAGTGTCATTGAGTCTGAGCTATGTGCTTAACTCACACTGTGTGATTAGTTCACACGTTTGGTAAGTTCCAAAAATATTTTACCTACATAGTGTAGCTAAAATTACATGTTTAAGTCAGTCTTAAACATAAATGACTAAGTGTCATTGAGCCTGAGCTGTGTGCTCTACTCAAGCTGAGTGCTCCACTCAAGCTGAGTGCTTGAATCAAGCTGAATGCTTGACTTAGACTGAGTAATATGTTTACTCAGCTTGGTGTGTCCAATCTATGAATTATTTACTAAGTGTAATTAATTTTTCTGTCCATACGTATTTGAATCAGTTTCAATTCGTATCGTATATCAATTGTGTATTGATATATTTACAAAGTGTTTATAATCTTATTATTTGTTAATATTATTATTTTACACTTGTATCCGTTGGAGAATGATGTGTTTCTACCCTCTAACTGTTACGTCAAGCCGTAATTTTTCGGAGTAACGGATTAAAAAGGGGATTCCAACGGTAATATTTCTCTCTCCTCGAAAAGGTATATATAACGACCTTAACCGCATTTTAGAGGTTTACGCTTCAACTTCTCATCTCTAAACCTCTCATCTGCCTATATACCTTTCAACAAATTTGCTACGTGCAATTCCAAGTTCCATCGACTTTCAAACCCTAACTCGCTCGGTGCGAAGATCATTGCTTAGTGCAATGAAATTAGTTGCTCAGAGTAATCTGCAATTTCATCAATGGAAGGAACCACTCTCATTCTCAGTGATCGAATGGTTCGTGGTGCTGCGTTGAAAAACAACGGATTACCGCTGATTAAGATCAGCAATCAGCGTGCATGTATTGATATCCCTGCGAGGAAACAGGGGAGAGGATATGAAGCATGGGTTGCTTATATTTGGAAATACCCTTTGGCATTTGCTTTCATTGGAGCGCCTGTTCACATCGTTCCACAACACCTTTTGGAGTTCTGGTACACGTGCACATTCAACCAGAACAGAGTAGAGATCATTGGCAATGTTCTTAATGGCGATAGAACAGTGGTCATCACGGTTCAAGGGCTAAGGGATGTTCTTCGACTCCCTGTTGAAGATGTGTTCGAGCCTACCGTGACTCGACAAGTGGCGAGGTCAGTTCTACCTCACATGGGTCACCCTCAAACTGAAGGGGTTATTAAGAAGGCCACTTTTCCCACCAGCTGGTGCTTTATGGTTTCCACAGTCGTACGTTCACTGGGAACGAAGGTTGGAGGCTTGGATAAGGTGAACGAGTTTGAAATGTAGCTGTTGTATAAGATGTTCTTTGATCACCGTATCGACTATGCACAACTCATTTTCAATGAGCTCAAGGTCCAATTACTGAAGACCACCAGGGATCTTCATGTGCCTTTCATAAGGTACTTGTCCTTGGTGATTGAAGCTGAGTTGGGGGACTTATATGAAGCTGGATGGGATGTGTTCCCTGTTCCTACTCTCAGTTCTAAGATGTTTAGCAATGACATCTTTCCTGAGCAAGAGGGTCTAAGTGGTCCAATGCTCTTGGTTGCTGAGGGAGCTTCATCGGAAAGTGTAGAAGAGGAATAAAATCAAGGGGGAGCTTCTCAAGCTGACACAGAAGTTCAAGCTGAGCACTCTGCTCAGGCTGAACTAGTCCATACTGAAGCAAACTCTGGTAAGACCTCTTCACTTTCTCTTTCTTCTCACTTTTCTCCATCTACCTTTGGAGATAAGACTGCAGTGGAACCAACTCAGTCTAACCCATCTCCACCACCTTCATTCCATCTACAATTCCAATCTGAAGCCACCCCTAGTGTGCCCACTGCTACTAGGGAGAATATCCATACATACCAAAGAAAAACTGCCAAAGGTGGTTCCACTCCTACAGGCATCACTGGAGCTGAGATCATATTGATCCCTCCGGTAGGAGTTGAGGGGGAGACGCCTACTCTCAAGGTGTCAACCTCAAGGCTCTTTAAAACCCAACAGCCTAAACCGGGTGTGGTATCTACTCAGCCCACACTTACTCATGCTGTGGGAGAGCCTCCTTCTGTGCCTAAACAGACACATTCAGGTAACATTGAAAATCTGACCAATCCCCAGGGTCAATCACCCCCCTCTAAACCAATTAGCCAACCACCAACCCATACATTTAACATCTCGAGCCCTTTACATTCTCTTCACTTCTCACACTCTCTTGTACGATCTGTCAATGATTCGTCTTCAAACCAAGATGAGTCACAGGGTCCAAACTCTGGTGCAAATGAAATTAAAGGTAAACACCAACCTTTGGATGATGCACCCAAAGAATCTCCTCCAAATGAAACTGCCTCCTCAGGCATCCAGCAGCTGAAGGACTACATTGCTGCTCAATTTGGTCTGTTCCACCTAAAGCAGAAGAAGCATAAATGTCAAATCTATCAGAGGCTTGAGAAGCTGACCATGGATGTTAAAGAGATTGCCTCTGCAGTTGCTGCACTCCAACAACAAAAGACTTCAACCCCTATTGATGATGACAAAAAGGGGGAGAAGGTTCAAGCTGATACTAACGATGAGCTAATTCGAGCTGAAGCTGAAGCTCTACTAGTACTAGCTAAAGGAGCAGAGAGGAAGACTCAGGCTGAGGGGGAGTTGGAAATAAATAAAGAGGAACCTGCAGCTAAGAGACAAAAGGTAGAAGAATCTGATTCTAAAGCTGACAGTGTTTCTGAAACTGAGGAAGAAACAGAAGAGGATAAAGCCACAAGGCTTATGATTGAAATGCTCGAACAGGAGGAAGCAAATGAGTTAGGTATTTCTCTTGAAGAGCTGAGAAAGAGAAAAGAGAAGGAAGTATAAGACCAAGAAAAGGAAAAAGAAAGAAAAGCTTTAGCACAAGCTGAAGCTACATACACTGGTCCAAGACCTGATCCTATTTCCTACTCAGATGCAGAATTGCAAGAATGTTACTTTCGAAGGAGCTTCAAAAAAGAGATCAGAGGATTGACATTGAGCAGAGCAAATGGAGCCATCATTCTCACTTTTGAGTTAAGTGACAAATCAACTGTGGGAGTGGACCTGAGATATGTTTACATGATGGGTTACATTGAATGGCAAAGAATAATGATGCTGCTCAAGAAGTTCAAACGGAGCCAAATCAAACAAGAAATTCAGTCTGAGGTCTCCAAGTTGATTGCTAGAGCTGAAGAACTAAGGTATGTCCCAGTTTCTGGTCTACAGTGGGAAAATTTATTCGACATGCCTGTAGGAGTAGAATTCAGAGAAAATCAAAGCATCAACACTCCTATTCAAGGCTTCATGTTTAAGGATCAGGCAGGTAATCCCAGTTTTATTAAGCTAAATGAGATTTGCTATCTAAAAGCTGAGGATGCCTTGAGAATAAGAAACTGTTGTGGAAATGAGGAGTCAAATCAGTTAATAAAGTATAAGCTGAATAAACTCATTAGAGTACAACAGAAGGAACTTCAGGGAAACGATGAAGCTGAAAGACTGTTAGATGAGATCAATAAAGAGATCATCATCTGGGAGCTTCTACATCCTGAGTTCATCAAATAGATTAGTTCTACTTTTATAAATATTAGATTAGTTCTAATTTTATAAGCACTATGTGTGCATGATCTATGTGATCAACAACTTTTGTAATATGATCAGTTCTATTAATACAAATATAAAGTTTGAAATGTTCAACTGTATTATGATGTGTTCATAGCTATAAGTCTGATAAGTTCAGCTTAATGAGTAAATGATAAGTTCTTATTCATTTATGTAAATAGTTGGTGTGTTCAACTAAAAATTGGTGTGTTCCAATTTAAATTGATAAGTTCAATTAATATTGATATGTTCAATAAATATTTGATCAGTTCAAATAATAAAATCTTAATAAGTTTAAAATTTAAAACATAATTCTGTTAAACAAACTTAAGAACTGTTTGATGGTTTTGTCATCGTCAAATAGGGGGAGTTTGTTGGGAAAATGATCTCATCAGTTTGAATTTGATGAGACAAAGTTAAGTTTGTAAGATGAGTTCTACATATAACTTAAACAAAATTATGAAGCTTACTCAGACTGAACACTTAGAGTGATTCAGACTGAGTAAAAGCTGAATATAAGCTGAGCATATGTTGATCAGTTTATATTATACCTTAGTTTGTTTATTAATATGTTTAATAATCTGTGTATGTCACATAAGGTATATATCGAGTAATCAGCTTGATGTGTTTCAAGCTGAGTGACTCAGCTCAAAAGCAGAGTCAGCTCGACAGAGTTGCTAAATATGTTTTAGTCAACTAAGTTAGACTTCTAAGGATGAGTTTATCAATGTACGTGTTAGTTCATGTATGAATTCGGATTTGTTCTCGAAGAACTCAGCTTGATGAGTTTCAAGCTGAGTAACGCAGTCCGAGTGAAGAAGTCAGTTTAAAGATAATTTAAATATGTTTTAAATTCATCTTTTTCTCTCTCTATATCTACAGCGCGGATAAGAAGACTCCAGAATCAAGATTGAAGATAGAAGATTCAAGATTCAAGATTCCGGATTATCCGAGAGTTAGTTAGCGAATTAAGTTGAGTCTTAGTTTGTTAGGAACCGTAGGCACAGGATTATAAATACTTATCTCCTGATAAGTTTAGAGGTATGACTTTGATACAAAAACAACTAAGTGTTGCAGAGCCAAACCTCACCTTACCGTATGTGTTACGAATCTTAATTCAGTATCAAGATAATCACAGATTGCCAAAGATATTCGTGTGTTAGAATTAATCACATCAGTTGTGATATTGGTAAGTGATCATATGTTGATTCAATCTGTGTAAATCCTGTTTAGAGAGTCGTCAGTATCTATAATCATAAGTTGATTATAGATAGCTAAGTTTGAGAGATTGAGAGATTTATATTAGATGGTTATATATCAAGAGTTGCTTACTTGATAGTTATTGCAATCATCTTCTTATTCAAATAATTGTAATCATCTTCTTAATAAAAGCATTCGATTGATTGTGGTTTGATTTACTGTGTGTAACACTTTTCTTTGATTTGTTCAATTTCCGCAGAAAGTGTATTCAACCCCCTTTCTACACACTGTTGCTTGTTGTTACTCTCTCATACAAGGGACCAACAGATCCATATGCAACATATGCAGTGGGTCTGTTATTGAAAAATTTTTCTTTAATTTAAAGGACCCTTTGTGGTGTTTCCCTTGTTCACAAGCTGAACATAATTTGTCCTTGAAAAATGTGATCTTTGGTAATCCAGAGACTAACTTTTTATTGGATATCATATTTATATTTTTAAAATTTAAATGTGATAACCCTTTATGCCACAACCAACTCAGCTTAGGAACATAATGGGAATACTAGCAGGTTTCAGTATAGGGATCAGCAGAATTAAGATCAAGTAGATACACATCTCCTTCTCTTTTAGCTATGAATACATGCTTTCCCTTAGCATTATATATTGTTCCTGCTTTCTTCCTAAGAGTAACAATGTTATCTTCATCACACAATTGACAGATACTAATCAGATTGTGCTTAAGACCCATGACATATGTAACCTTCTGGAAAGTAACTTTGCCAGCATGCATCTTCCCATAGCCTTTAGTTCTTCCATAGGAATTGTCACCAAATGTTACTTTTGGACCTTCGTCTTCCTGGAAATCACTAAGAAGTCCTTTCCACCCGGTCATGTGCCTTGAGCATCCACTATCCAAGTACCATTTACTTGAACCTTGCACATGATATAAAAACTAAACATATTAGTTTTGTTTGGGAACCCACTTCTTGGTGGGTTCAGATGAGGAGCACTTAGCATCTCCATCTTGTTGAACTGACTGTTCAGCTGGAGCAGGAGCTGAGTCCTGTGTAGACTGATCAGCCTGTTCTTGGTCAGGCCTTTAGATTTTAACATCACAGTCCTTAGCATCATGACCTCTACTTCTGCACTTGTAGCTTATCCTTCTTCCAATGATTACAGGAGGTAGAGTTTCTAATAATCCTTGTGAGAACTTGCTCTCAGTCTTAGGATTATATGTGGTGGATAACTTTTCAACTTTCTTTGGAAGTTGATTCACTTGATGATCACTGACCTTGGACTTACGTTTGTCAGATCTTTGTTTGTTATCCCTTTGATTAGAAGTTTGACCAACAAACTTCTTTTCCATGACCTTGGACTTACCTTTGTCATGCTTACTGGACTCACCAGTTTCAATAGGTTTGGACTTACCACTGTTGATCTTCTTGGACTTACCAAGATCTACAACTTTGGACTTACCATTGTTGTGATTTGACCTCTGACTTACAGTGGTCTTCCTATTCTTGTAACTTCTCTCCGAGCCAGATAGAGAATGTTGTCTTTTGAAAGGATTTGGGTTAAGCCTTTCCACAACTAAAGTTCTTTGAATAGGCTGAGTGCCTAATCTGTCCAGCACAGACTTACTCTGCTGTTTGGATGTTCAACACTCATTTCCATGATCTTTAGCTTTTACAAACATATTGTATTTCAAGTTTGGATCATGTCTTTTCTCTGAGGCTGACTTCTGAGACTCAATCAGTTGTCTATCCTCCTCAAAGTCTGTACTTGCTATCTCATCATCAGCTACATAAGTTGTTGTTTGATAGTCACCTCCAAGTACAGCTTGTACCTGTTTAGGAATTTGTTGGTTTATGCACTTTTCAGCAAGCTTTGATGACTTACCCCAAGACTCAGTGACCTTTTGAAGTTGGTCAACTTTGACATTAGCTTTCTGAAGTTCTTCACTTAGAAGCTTATTAATGTGTCTTTGACATTCAAGATCACACTGTGCTTTCTTACCAACATCAATGAGAGATTGATTTTCCTTGATCTCATCTTTTAGTTTAGGTATTTCAGCTTTGAGGTCATTTTGAGACATAAGGCTGGTGTTGAAATCATTCAGCAAATAATCAAACGCAAGACCCTTTTCTTCATGGGTGTAAGAGTAGAATTTACTGACCTTGTACATGGAAGCAGGATCCCAATCGCTAAGCTTGCTGTTTTCCTCAGCTTCCTTCATCTCAGCTTCAAAGATTGATTCGGACTAACCATAATCAACCTCATCTAATTCTAACTCTTCATCTTCTTGAGCCATTAGACATACATCAACATCTGAAGTAGATGATTCAGTATCCCAGGTTTCAGCATATAATCCTTTTGCACTGGGTTTGTCATCTGGCTTTCCTTTCTTGAGCTGAGTATATTTCTTCTTGTATTTATCAGCTCTGTAAGCATTCCTATCAGCAACTGATGTTGATTCTCCCTTCTTTAATCTGCACTCAGCAGCAATATGTCCCTTCTTCTGACAGTTGAAGCACACATCATTCTTTTGATCAAAGGAACTCTTCCTTTTGCCCCTGTCAGATCTTCCTCTTCCCCGTTGAGCTCTTCTCAAACGTCTGGCTAACATTGCCATTTGCTCAGTGATTATCTGAACATCATCAGTATCACATGAGTCTGAGTCTGAGTGGTCAGCTTGGGATTCTGACTCAGTCTCAGATTCAACAACTAGTGCCTTGGAACTTTTCTTCTTTTTTTGTGCAACCAATGCAACTTCAGCTTTATCCAAAGACTCCTTGAGTTGTTGTTGAGAAGTTCTTTTGTGTTCAGTGATCTGTTCATGATTTAGCAAGAACCCATAAATGGACTGTAGGTTATACAAATGCAATGTTCCTCCAGCCCTCAGTGTTGTGGTCACTTCATTGAACCTTTCTGGTAACACATCCAGAAACTTCAGCACGAGTTCAACCTCTTCTTTCTTAATGCCTACACTTAGCAGGTCATTAAACAAGCAATGAAACCTGGTAAACACATCAGCCAGGGTTTCATTCTTCTTTGAGAAGTTCTCATATGATCTGTTTAAATGATTTTTCTTCTGCTGTTTGACCAGATCTGTGCCCTCATATGTAACACTCAGATTATCCCATATCTCTTTTGCAGACTGACACCCAGTCACAGTATGCAAGATCTTGTTTGTCAGGGCATTTGCCAGAACACTTTTTTCCTTGTCATCCAAAATGTATAGTTTCCTATCTTCATCAATCCAGGATGCAGCAGGCTTTCTCATATCCTTTTCAGTTCTGCCAGGAGACGTATCACTGACAATAGCAGGTATCTTGGGGATGATATGTCCTTTTGTAATGACATTGTACATACTATTGTCAATGGACTTCAGGAACAGCATGGATCTGAACTTCCACATATGATAGTCAGATCCATCAAATACGGGACAACCTTTGGCAGACATCTGTGGAAAGTTTGAAGAATTGTTGCTTGTAGACATTGTAACATTCTCAGAATCTTGAACTTTCAACTTATGAAATCGTTCAGCCTGCTCTGATACCAGTTGTTGCTCCATTGGTGAGAATAACAACAAGCAACAAATGTGTAGTCGGGGGGTTGAATACACTTTCTGCGGAAATTGAACAAATCATAATAAAGTGTTACACAAAGTAAATCAAAACACAATCGAATGCTTTGCTTTTCATTAATAAGAAGATGATTACAGACTCTATCAAGTAAGCAACTCTTGATATTTAAACACCTAATATAAATCTCTTAATTTTTCAAATTTAGCTATCTATAATCAACTTATGATTATAGATATTGACGACTCTCTAAACAGGATTTAATTACAGATTGAATACTTACCAATCTCACAACTAATATGAGTATTCCAACACACGAACAAATTGGCAATCTGTGAATATCTTGATCACGTTGAACTGACAAACAGTTATTCAAGAATCGTAACACATACGGTTGAGGTGAGGTATTTGGCTCTGCAACACTTAGTTGTAATCGTTTCAGAATCGTACCTCTAAACTTATCAGGGAGATAAGTATTTATAATCCTGTTCCTATGGTTCCTAACAAACTAGACTAATCCTAATTTGCTAACTAACTACCGGATAACTCGGAATCTTGAATCTTGAATCTTCTTATCTTGAGTCTTCAATCTTCAATCTTGATTCTGAAGTCTTCTTATCCTTCCCGTAGATATAGAGAGTTAAAAAGATAAGTTTAAAACATATTTAAACTTTCTTTAGGCTGACTTCTTACTCAGACTGAGTTACTCAGCTTGAAACTCATCAAGTTGAATTCTTCGAGAACAAACTCGAAAACCAACATGAACTAACACGTATATTAATAAACTCATCCTTAGAAGTCCTAAGAGTTAGCCAGAACTTATTTAGCAACTCTGTTGAGCTGACTCAGTATATACGCTGAGTCACTCAGCTTGAAACACATCAAGCTGAAAGCTCAATATATCTTAGGTGACACACACAACTTATTAAAACACATTGATAATCTTACTAAGATATAATCTAAGCTGATCAAACATATTTACAACTTATATTCAGCTTATACTTAGTCTGAATCACTGTGAGTGTTCAGTCTGATTAAGCTTCATAATTCTGTTTAAGTTATATGTAGAACACATCTTACAAACTTAACTTTGTCTCATCAAATCTAAACTGATGAGATCATTTTCCCAACACATTCTTGTCAGCTACTGAAGCTATTTCATTCTTCTTTAATCTGCACTCAGCAGCAATGTGTCCCTTTCTCTAACAGTTGAATCACACAGCTTTCTTGGGATCAAAAGAACTCTTTCCTTTGCCCCTGTCAGATCTTCCTCTTCCCCTTTGAATTCTTCTCAGTCTTCTGGCAAGCATGGCCATTTCTTCAGTGATAGGCTAAACATCATCGGTATCACTTGCGTCTGAGTCTGAGATGTCAGCTTGAGAGTCTGACTCAGTCTCAGATTCAGCAATGAAGGCTTTTGAACTCTTTTTTTTTCTCTCTGCAACTAATGCAGTGTCATGTTTATCAAGAGAATCCTTCATTTTTTGTTGAGAAGATTTCTTGTGTTCTGTGATCTGTTCATGATTAAACAAGAACCCATGTATGGACTGTAGGTTATACATGTGTAATGTACCTTCAGCCCTTAGTGCTACAGTCATTTCATTGAATTTCTCTGGTAACACATCCAGAAATTTTAGCACTAGGTCAGCTTCATCTTTTTTAATGCCCACACTTAGCAGGTCATTAATCAAGAAGTGAAACCTTGTTAACAAATCAGGCAAGGTTTCATTCTTCGTAGCAAAGAAGTTTTCATAGGATCTGTTAAGATGATTCTTCTTTTGCTGCTTGACCCGAGCTGTGCCCTCATATGTAATACTCAAAGTATCCCGGATCTCTTTTGTAGTTTGACACCCAGTCACAGTGTGCAAGATCTCATTTGTTAGGGCATTAGCTAGAATACTCTTTGCTTTGTCATCCAGGGAATATAGTTTCCAATCCTCATCAATCCAGGATGCCAAAGGCTTCTTGACTTCTTTTTTTGTCTTGTCAGTAGACTTATCACTAACAGCAGCAAAAATCTTAGGGATAATTGGTCCATGAGTTATGACATCGTACATACGAGTGTCAATGGACTTGGATAAAAGCATGGCTCTGAATTTCCACATAGGATAAGCTGATCCATCAAATATTGGACAGCCTTTAGCAGCAATATGAGGAAAGTTTGATGAATTGTTGCTTGTAGACATTGTATACTTTCTCAGAATTTTGACTTTCATCTTATGATATCGTTCAACCTGCTCTGATACCAGTTGTTGGTCCCTTGGTGAGAGTATCAACAAGCAAGTAATGTGTAGAAGGGGGGTTAAATACAGTTTCTTCGGAAAATTGAACAAATCAATAAAAAGTATTAACACACATCAAACCACATAAAATTGAATTCTTTCGTTAATAAGAAGATGATTACAGTAACAGTCAAGTAAGCAACACTTGATATATAAACACCTAATGTAAATCAAATCTCTCAATCTCTTAAACTTTGCTATCTATAATCAACTTATGATTATAGATACGAATTGACTCTCTAAACAGGATTTATTCACAGATTGAATACTTACCAACTTCACAACAAACGTGAAGATCGAATACACGAACAATGTTAGCAATCTGTGAATTTCTTGATCACGTTGAAGTTACAAACTGTGTATCAAGATTCATAAAACATACGATCAATAGGTTGAGGTAAGATTAGAGTCTGGCACTCGTTGTTGTACCTCTAAACTTATCAGGAGATAAGTATTTATAATTCTGTTCCTACGGATCCTAACAAACTAGAACTTATCCTAATCTTCTAACAAACTAACGGATAACCCGGAATCTTTAATCTTGAATCTTCTATCTTGAGTCTTCAATCTTTAATATTGATTCTGGAATCTTCTTATCCATGTCGTAGACATGTGTCATCGTGTGATTGGACCGAGGTTGAAAAACACACTTGATAAGAGTCTGTTCGATGAGGTTATTGAACTGAGATAACAAAAAACTTGGTCAATGAGGTATGTTCGATGTGTGAGTCATCGAACTGAGAGTTCACCACAACAGTCCGTTCGATGAGTGAGACATCGAAGTGACAATTGACCAATTTTGCAGTTCCATATATTGAGTTCAATGAAAACCTATTGAACTTAATTCCGTTCGATGATGATTATTAAACTAAGACTTGTACTCAAATTGTCTGTTCGATGAGATCAGTTCAATAAGGTTTATTGAACTGACTTCAGAGCAGTTCGATGAGTAGTTCAATGAAGTGTTTTCGATGAGAAAATTATCAAACTAAACCTTTGATGATTTCAAACATTCACCTAAAAAGTTTTTGACTTTTGAATTTTCATTTTCAGTAACCAATTTACACAACAAAAACTCCCCCTCAACTCATGCAATTATTTATAAAAATTTAATATTGAGCGAGAGACAAAAATTCGTGTACTTATTATTTGTCTATATTTCTCCCCCTACACATATGCAATATGTGTATTTTATATAGACACCCTCCCCCTCAAGTCTTGCATCTGTAATATGCACAATTAAACAAACTACATAATACCCATTCAAAACATAAAAGAAAGAGAAATTAAAAGAAACAATAGCATGCTAGATTCGTAAGTTGAGCATGACAAGCTTAGAAACTAAATCATTAAAACGACTATCGTCTAATGGTTTAATAAATAAGTCAGGCAACTGATTATCAGTTTGAACATACTAAAATTTCAATAAAACCTTTTTCAACATTATCTTTTATAAAAAGATAACGAATATCAATGTGCTTTGTTTTAGAATGGTGTACCGGATTGCAAGAAATTGCAATGGGAGACTGGGAATCACAGAGTAACGGAATCTTAACATAATGAAGCACAAAGTCTGAGAGCTTAGTACGTATCCATAAACTTTGAGAACAACACATCGCTGGTGCAACGTATTCTGCTTCAGCTGTCGAAGTGGATACGCAATTCTGTTTCTTTGAAGCCCAACAGACTAAACGATCTCTCAAGAAATGTGCACTACCAGATGTGCTCTTTATGTCTAACATGCAACCGGCATAGTCTGCATCTAAATAAGCATACAAATCCAAAGTTGAATCTCTAGGATACCACAGACCAAGATCTACAGTCCCTTTGAGATATCTGAATATTCGTTTAACTGCTTGAAGATGAGACTCTTTAGGATTCGCCTGGAAACGGACAAACAGACACGTGGAAAAAATGATATATTGCCTACTCGCCATCAGATACAGGAATGAACCAATCATACCCCTATATGTCTTTAAATCAGTAGGTGAACCTTCTAGATCAGCAGATAACTTTGTCTTTGCTGCCATAGGCGTAGAAATAGATGAACAATTGACCATTTCGTACTTGTTTAATAAATTCTTGATGTACCTCGATTGGCTGAAGAAAATGTGAAGACCAAGATGATTGACTTGTAATCCAAGGAAAAAGAACAATTCCCCCATCATACTCATCTGGACACGATTCGCCATTGTTTTGGCAAATTCATCACTGTACTTCGAGTTTGTTGAGCCAAGAATAATGTCATAAACATAAATCTGCACGAGAATCTTGTCTTTGCCCTTGGCCTTAACAAACAGTGTGGTGTCTATTTTTCCTTTAGTATAACCCTCAGATAAAAGATATTTAGATAAGACATCATACCAAGCACGTGGAGCTTGTTTCAGACCATATAATGCCTTATCAAGAATATACACATGATGTGGATGTTGAGAGTTAATAAATCCTTCAGGTTTTGTGACATACACTTCTTCCTTGAGAATTCCATTTAGGAAAGCTGTCTTCACGGTCATTTGAAAAACTTTAAAACTACGAAAGGCGGCATATGCTAAGAATTTGCTAATTGCTTCTATCCGAGCAACAGGAGCGAATATTTCATCATAGTCAATGCCTTCCTGCAGATTGTAACCTTTAGACCAATCGAGCTTTGTTACAAACCACCACACCATATGAATCCCTTTTATTTTTAAAAATCCACTTAGTCCCTACAACAAATTTTCCATGTGGAAGAGGCACCAATCGCCAGACTTGTAAACGATCAAATTGATTTTACTCATCTTGCATTGCAATAACACAGTCTGGATCTTCAAGTGCTTCAGAGACTTTTTTGGGTTCTATCATGCTTAGAAAACTGGAATACTTGCCGATCGAGTGCGAACACCAGCATTTGGATTTCCAAGGATTTGTGACTTAGGGTGATGTCTTGTCTATTTTGTTTCACGGGGAGAAGAAGTCAGAGGAAACAATATTTCCCAAGATGGTATTTGTTCCTCAACTTCGATAGGCTCATTCGGATCTGTGTTGAATATTGGTGGACTCTCAGATTCTTATACCGGAGGTACCACCTCAGGGCTGGTAACAGAAATAGTCGGGGACTCTTCAGAAATAGCATTTGTGAATGGAGTTGTCTCTGTTACTGTTGGAGATGTAAAAATAACACTCTCTTCATGAACCGTTGCCCTGGGAACATCAGAAACATTAGCAGATCCAGAATGTAAGAAATCAAACATAAAGTGTAAATCATATGACTTGGCATTGGACTCAATATTTGTATCTTTTCTTTGAAAAACCGGTTCTGAACTGTCATGTCCAGAAACGTTTGTTGTGTGTACTGGTGGAGTTAATGTAACATTTAATGAATCATCAAATGTAACATTTATACTTTCTTGTACACTTTTCGTTCTTTTGTTGAAAACTCTATATGCTTTAGACTCTTGAGTATAACCTAGAAAAATTGCCTTATCCGCCTTAGGGGCAAATTTTCCTAAGTTCTCTTTCTCATTTAAAACAAAACACCTATTACCAAATATGTGAAAATATTTGGCACAATTCCATTAGCCAATTCATATGGATTTTTAATTAAACGTTAATGAATAAACGAGAGATTCTGCGTATAGCAGGCTGTGCTGATTGCTTCAGCCCAGAAGGAAAGGGAAAGCCCGGAATATAACATCATGGTACGTGCAGCCTCAATCAGAGTTCGTTTGCGACGTTCCACCACATCTTTCTGTTGAGGTGTGTATGGATCTGAAAATTGATGGCTAATTCCCACAAGATCAAAATAACTTTTCAGAGTACTATTTTTTAATTCAATTCCATTATCTGTGCGAATGGCAACAATACTCTGATTGTGCTTATTCAGCTGCTGCTTGATAAAAGAAATAATATTTGAAGCAGCTTCATATTTGGAGCGCAAAAATTTGACCTAAGAATATCTTGAATAATCATCCACCATGACTAAGATATACTTTTTCCCACTGAGTGACTAAATTCTCATAGGACCCTAGAGATCTATGTGTAACAGTTGAAGAGGCGTCGTTGTACTTAACATTTGTTTCGATTTATGAGAGACCCTCTTCATTTTCCCTTTTTCACAGTCTGCACAAAATGATCCTTTTTTAATCTTAACTTTGGCAATCCTCTCACTAGGTCTCCGGTGACCAATTTGTTTATATTTGGAAAAGTGAGATAGTTTGTGATACCATTTCCAAGTAAGATCAGTTGATGCCTCGGACAGTAGACACACGGAATTAGAGGTGTTGTATTTGTTCAGGTCAATGGAGTACACATTTGAGTTTCTTGAACCAGAAAGCAGAACATCTCCATTCTCAGTAGAAACCGGACATGAATTCTTTTTTAACATGACATCAAGGTCTTTATCACAGAACTACCCGATGCTAAACAAGTTATGACCCAAACCCTCCACATAAGAAACCTTCTTTATTTTTATTTTTTTCTTTTCAATATCTCCGTACCCCAAGATTGGTGCAACATTGTCATTCCCAAAACGTACATTTCTGGAGTACTTAGAAACATAGTTATTGAGAAGACTCTTGTCACCTGTCATATGTTTGGTACATCCGGAGTCCAGGTACGATAGATTAGGCGCCTGCAAAATGAAAAGAGAGAAGATTTAGGTCCCCATGTAGAAATGGGTCCTGAACTTCTAGTATCCTAAGGGTGAGTCTTTTCTTTTATCCGTGAATGATTATGCACTAAAGAATCTCCATGTGAGTTATGCTTTGGAACCCACTTGTGAGTCAAATTTTTTATTAGAGATAAGTGCATTTGCTGTTGAATCTTTTGCTCAGATACATTAGATATTAATGATGGATGAGGTTTAGAAGTGAAAGAATTTGCGGAAGCAATCGGTTTAGAAATCCATTTAGAAGCAGGACGTTTAAAAACAGATTTAGACTTCTTAACCTCAGCCTGTTTTTGCTTTGTAGGAGCATTAGAAGTGGAGTTTTTGACAACCAACTGTTGTGACTGTGATTGTATGAAGAAGTATATTGGACTTTCTTAGATATAGAAGATTAAGAACGTGTAGAATTCTTTAGACGTTTTTCATGTGCCAGCCATGCCTTTTGAAATGCAGAAAATGTTGGGGAGATAGCAATATCAAACCTAAATTAAACCTATCTATTAAGTAAAATAGGATTTGATGTTAACAAAACCATATATTCAGTTTTGGACTTAGATTGATGAAAAACATGTGTTGTTTTTCATATTAGACTTAAAAAATTTCTAAGTAATAAATGTCAGCTGACGAATCATATTGTCAGCTGAACACTGAGTATCAGCCAAAGGACCAGCTTCAAGAAGATCAGCTGAAAAGAAAAGACAAGTCAAGAAACATCAGCTATGCATCCACAAAGCATCAGCTGATAGTACAAACTATCAGCTGAGAATTCCTCAAGGATCAGCTGAACAGTATCTCTTGTGTCAACTGATGCCTCCCACATGTCAGATAAGGTATTCTACACTTATTCATTCTTGTCTCAGTAAGCTGATCATACTCAAATGATTAGCTGAGCCCTTGGGATCAGCTAAGAGTTTGTTTTGATTAGCTTATTAGCTGTAACCTAATTATATTGATTAGTTGATCAATCTGATCAGCTGAGCAAATCTAGTCAGCTGAGTCTTTCACATTTTATCCTTAGCTGAGCAAAATTATGTTAGCTGTTCAGTGTCTATTAGCTGAGTCTTTAATCAGCTAATAGCTTTTTAGTGTAATATTTTCTTAAGTCAAAGGCAGAACATGTGTTGTTCTATTATGCCTTAGATCTTTCTTTGTAAAAGTACTTAGCACTTTTTGTATCTGCAAAGAAACAAAAAGGATAGATCTTTATCCTCTGTAAAAGGAGAAAGATACTTTTGAAGAGAAGATCTCGAAGATATGCTTCAACAACTAAGTATGGCTGGCAACTCTATACTTGGTTAAGTCAAATCTTCAGAAAGCATGGTGTTGATTAAAGCACAAGCATGGAGGGAGAAGTTTACTTTCTCAAGGCATAAAGGTAGTACTTTAATAATATAATAATAGATAGTGGGTACACTCATTACTGAAAAGTATGTTCACTTTACACACTTTGTGTATAAAGTTAACTTACTTTTCACCCACTAACTTTATCTATTATAATATTATTAAACCAAGTACCTTTGTCTCCTTCTCCTCTTCATCAACCCGGACACCCTTGCTCATATATACTCATGCATGGAATCATGCTAAGAATGCGAATAGATAGTTGAATACTGAAATCTCATTTGTTGAGAATTAGAAGAGTTAGCATTTTACTTTCAGTATAACAAACTTGTTCATGTGTTGAACATCTTAGACATAAGTTGTTTAAGATTAGCTTAGTCTATGTGTTAGACTAATTTAGTTGTCACCTTTTATTGAACTTAGATTTTCAGCATCTAGTTCATGTAATTCTTGATTCACATCAATAAGAATTATATAAAAGTAAACCGTGTGTCTCTTAAATTTTAAATTGCTAAAGTTTGTATTCAACCCCCCCCCCCCCTTCTACAAACATTTGTTGTTGTAGTATCTATTTGGGACCAACAACTGGTATCAGAGCAGGCTAGATAACTCATATCATTTCCAACCATATCATTTCTTCCTTAAACCAAACCATCACTAATCTTCTTTCCCAACTCCACACCTTAAGACCTTCCCCTCCCAACATTTCTGTAACCATATCTGACTCTCTTCTTAGAGTCCCTTCTCTTCTCCAAACCATAACTACTGACCTCAAACACTTAAACAACTACTCCATCCAAAAGCACAGTGAAACCCTTAAGGAATTCACCAATATCACTGATGCTATCCTAAGCCTAAGGAGACCTCCATCCTTCACCCAACCTCCTATCCCCACTACCTCTCCTTCAACTTCAACTATCCCTCCCTCTACCTCCACTCCTTCTCCATCTACTTATTCTTTTATCCCGCCTTCTGTTGCCAAGCCATCTGACAACTTTCCTTTTTCATTTGCTGATGACAAAAAGGGGGAGAAGTCATTTAGAGAACCTTCACCAGAAACAATCAGAGCAGCTGTTGATGCATATACAGCCGAGGTTCAAGCTATGCAAGCGGAGGATGCATCTACCCCCAATGAAATAGAAACTAAAAGAAAATCAAATGTTGAGGGGGAGAATTTATCTGAGAAGGAGCAACCTGCTCAAGATGAGCAGAGGCCAAAAAGAAGATTCAAAAAAATGGCTAGAAGGAAGAGTGCTAAAAAGCCAAGACAAGATGAATCATGTGCACCAATCAATGTGCCATCAAAAGATTCTGATAATGATGATGATGAAGATAGGATGCCTCTGTCCTCTCTACTCAACTTGAAAAAGCAGAGTCTCTCCACTCAAGCTCCACCAGTCCAAACTTCCTCTCCGGTACAATCAAGTCAACCAACTCCTAGCAACTCAATAAGAAAAGGAAAGAAGATAATGTCAGCTGAGGAGATTGAAGAGGAAGAAAAGAGAGAGGAAGAATTACAGAAAAATGAGGAAAACCTCAAAGAGTTCAGTGATCTGGCTGCTGCCCTGGGCACAACAATTAAAGAAGTCATAGAAGCCAGGAAAAGGCACCAGGAGGACTTCACTGATACTGAGGATATTGCTGCTGCAGTTGGGGTTACAGATGATGAGATAAGGGAAATACAAGAAGAAGAAATAATCTTACTGTCATCTCAAGCTCCTCAAGAACAATAAGCACCACTGCATAGTGACCCTTCTACCAAGAAAGCTCTCAAAAGAGGAAAGACTCACAAGGAAGCCATTCAAGCATTGCTCAACTTCAACTTTGGAAGCACTGCTTAGCTAACTGAAAGGCAATCCAAGGAGTTCTTGGAAAATAGAGAAAACTTACAGAAGATGTGCAGACGTCATTTCAAGGGTTACTCCTTACAGAGGTACAGATGAAGGTCCTTATCTCAGAGTAGTGAGAAGAGATGAAAGAAAAACTTATGAAGATACTTATCTACATCAATGGAAACTACTCTCCTTCTTTGAGATGATTGAGATCATGTACCATCTCCTTAAGTCCAAGAGTGAGATAGTCCAGAGGTTCATTGCTAAATTTGAATACTGGATCAGAATGTTAGTATACAACAGACTATTCACTCATGATCAATTTGTTGCTCATGTTCAAGCAATTGAGGATGCCTTCAAGAAGACTTCTAACGCCTTTGTTGCTGCTGAACAAATCATTCTCAATCCTGATCATCCCTATCTTCCTGCTTATGAGAATCTGAATAATGCTCTTCCTCCCAATACACATCCTGAAATGTTCAGGTATATAACTGAACCTGAAAGAGGAATGTTCTTCATGAACAGAGCTGGCAATTGGAGATTTCTGAGAGAATCTGAGATAGGGAAAGCTAAAAAAGAACTGATATTTCAGGCTGTAATAGCTACTAGAGACTTGACAGGAGATGAGCACTTTGAACAATTGATAAGATCAAGAGCTGATCAACTTCTAGCTGAAAATCCACAGATCAGAACTCTTGAAGTCAAAGAAGAACCCTGGTGGGAATGAAGACCACACTTCATAACTAGACTAGTTGTATTTTTCAATTCCTAGAATAGTTTAACTTCTGTACTTAGTTTAAACCCTTAGTTAGATTACATTATACAAACTCTGATGTAAATACTTTGTTTTGTAATCAAGCTTGAAACTTTGATCATGGACTACTTAGCTAAAATGCTAGTATAGATGACTCTTAGTAAATAGCTCACATAGTGTAAATAAAGAAAATATAAAAATCCTAAAAACAGAAAAAGGATGAAAAGATTCCCAAAAACAGAATATCAGGGAACACATATTAAAGAGTTACGAAAAACAGATAGCTAGGTAACCAAAATACACTTAAAAGTTTTATTTTTACAAATCCGAGTCAAACTGATTCTTCTTAAACAGATAAGGTTTTGTCATCATCAAATAGGGGGAGATTGTTGGGGAGATAGCAATATGAAACCTAAATCAAACCTATCTATTAAGTAAAATAGGATTTGATGTTAACAATATCATATATTCAGTTGTGGACTTAGATTGATGAAAAACATGTGTTGTTTTTCATATTAGACTTAAAGAATTTCTAAGTAAGAAATGTCAGCTGACGAATCATAGTGTCAGCAAAACACTAAGTATCAGCCAAAGGACCAGCTTCAGGAAGATCAGCTGAGAAGAAAATACAAGTCAAGAAACATCAGCTATGCATCCACAAAGCATCAGCTGATAGTACAAACTAGCAGCTGAGGATTCCTCAAGGATCAGCTGAGCATTCAAGGATCAGCTAACAGTATCTCTTGTGTCAGCTGATGCCTCCCACATGTCAGATAAGGTATTCTACACTTATTCATTCTTGTCTCAGTAAGCTAATCATACTCAAATGATTAGCTGAGCCCTTGGGATCATCTAAGAGTTTGTTTTGATTAGCTTAATAGTTGTAACATAATTATATTGATTAGCTGATCAATCTGATCAGCTGAGCAAATCTAGTCAGCTGAGTCTTTCACATTTTATCCTTAGCTGACCAAAATTATGTTAGATATTCAGTGTCTGTTAGCTGAGTCTTTAATCAGCTAATAGCTTTTCAGTGTAATATTTTCTTAAGTCAAGGCAGACCATGTGTTGTTCTATTATGCCTTAGATCTTTCTTTGTAAAAGTACTTAGCACTTTTTGTATCTGCAAAGAAACAAAAAGGATAGATCTTTATCCTCTGTAAAAGGAGAAAGATACTTTTGAAGAGAAGATCTCGAAGATATGCTTCAACAACTAAGTATGGCTGGCAACTCTATACTTGGTTAAGTCAAATCTTCAGAAAGCATGGTGTTGATTAAAGCACAAGCATGGAGGGAGAAGTTTACTTTCTCAAGACATAAAGGTAGTACTTTAATAATATAATAATAGATAGTGGGTACACTCATTACTAAAAAGTATGTTCACTTTACACACTTTGTGTATAAAGTTAACTTACTTTTCACCCACTAACTTTATCTATTATAATATTATTAAACCAAGTACCTTTGTCTCCTTCTCCTCTTCATCAACCCGGACACCCTTGCTCATATATACTCATGCATGGAAACATGCTAAGAATGCGAATAGATAGTTGAATACTGAAATCTCATTTGTTGAGAATTAGAAGAGTTAGCATTTTACTTTCAGTATAACAAACTTGTTCATGTGTTGAACATCTTAGACATAAGTTGTTTAAGATTAGCTTAGTCTATGTGTTAGACTAATTTAGTTGCCACCTTTTATTGAACTTAGATTTTCCGCATCTAGTTCATGTCATTCTTGATTCACATCAATAAGAATTATATAAAAGTAAACCGTGTGTCTCTTAAATTTTAAATTGCTAAAGTTTGTATTCAACCCCCCCCCCCCCCCTTCTACAAACATTTGTTGTTGTAGTATCTATTCGGGACCAACAGAAAACCCACTCCTTCTATACGCCTCCAATTCAACAATGGTCAGCACACGTTTTGAAGTGTTAGCACGATTTAACGCGTATGATTGACGTTTGGTAATCCAATGATGGATTACATGACCCTTAGAAATGATGAATGGAACAAGTACTTGATTGGCATAAATTCCTTCCAATGCACACACGGTTTGGTACCAAAAAATTTGCGTAATTGATCATACTCACATTTGAATTCACAATGACCATGCAAACAACCATCACTAATAAAAAACATTTTTGATGCAAGACTTTCATTTGAATTAAATCATGAACAAGTTCTTTGAAACATCAAAATATTTTGACAAATTGAGATATAACTCGTACATATCCTATTGGACAGAGGTATGATACGTCTCCATTTTCCTTTTATTTTACCCTCCTCACTCGCTTTCTTCACATCTGCAGCACAAGAAAACATGTTAGTTTTCACTCTTGAACGACTTGCACCAGCTGCAGAAGATTCAGGTTTATCAGAAAGACCATGAGAGACATAACAAGATGCATGTGTTTGTGTTGAATTATAAACCTGTTTTAACTTTTGATTTACTAGTGAAGAGTTATTAACAGATTTATTTGAAGAGATAGAGACTTGAGAAGACCTGACACTCAGATCAGTCGCAGGTAAAGAAACAGATGAAACTGTATTCTCTTGAGGAGATGGAAAATAAGTTGGAATTGGATTGTTCAATTTATCTGTGAGATTGTCTACTTTTGTTTGTAACTCACCATTCTCAATACACAACTTATCAATGATTTTCTCATCATTTTTCCTCAAAGTGGACAACCTTTGATTAGGCTCAGTGTTAGCTCGCATTAAATCGGCAAGAGTTGAATCTTCTGGTGAGAAAGGTGATGAATCAGCACAAGTTGATGGAATCGAAGGTGCTGATTGTGCAGACGATAGAGGATATGTTTTGAATGTTAGAAGAATTAGAACGGATCAAGGAATTAATATCACTCAACACTTGAGAAGTGAAGCAATATTCATGTAAGGTATAAAAGCGTTTGAGCAATTCCACAGAAGGAATATACTCCATCACAGGTTTAGACACAGGAGGAGCATACAATTCCTCATCAGTGTACACAGAAGAAGGTGTACCACATGTTAATTACGAAAATGTCACTCCGCTCAAATTTTTAAAATTCAATCTGAACCATTGAAGGGGCTGATCCAAGGGCTAAGATTAGTCACTTGGGACTATGCAATAAGTATGAACTATATTGAACATTTTTCACCAAATACATAACATCAATCCACTATAGTTTTTAATACATATTCTAAACTTACATACATCACATGTTTGTGGTCAAATCCAAGCTCCAACATTAGAGAAGAAAAGCTTCAAACAGTGAATTGGTATTTTGAAGATGAATGGAACATAGTTTCTTTTAATTGGAAATGAATTCTATACCATAACTTTTGTTACACGCAAAAGTATAAATTTTATACCCTATAATCTTAGTATCTTTTATTTTTATGAACATATTAAACATATGATAGTCAAAACAATTAATATTTATTATGCGCAACAAAGGTACTAATCAACTCCCTTTTCTTATTGAATTATTTAATATTAAATATTTTTTATCTTACTTAAAGTTAACTTTAAAATTTGGTATTGAATATGGAATATACTTTAAATGATACATCCAGTGGATGAAATATTATTATATTATTTTTTAAATGTTTTATGTTATGATCATTTGGCCCACATTAGTCTATTTTGTAAAAATCACTCTCATCATTATCAACTCTAATAGTTAATTATAATTAGTGTAATTTATTTGACAAAACATGCATCAATCATCACTCTTTTTCAAAATCGTAATATCAATGTTTTATATCCACAAGATTTATGCTACCTCTTCAATTGCATTAAATCCTACAAAGTTTCCCCCATTTTTCACTAGTGTTTTACGAAAAAAAATGAGTGTTTTTCTATTTTTGGAAACAATTAGTCATGTGTTAATACATGAGTTTAGTTGAAAACTATGAGAATTATTATGGAATAATTATTTTATTTTTTGTCTTTAATCTTATTTCTCTAAATTAAAAGGCTATAATCATCATTTGCATTTTTCCACGACCTCGTATTTGTTCTTCACCCTATCATCATTTGTTCAAGTTTGAGGTCAAATGCAATATTTTTCACATCGAATTTTTTATTTTTGATAAAACACAAAGTCAAATTAAAATGACGAATATGTTGTTACTTCAAGTTCTATATCTTTTTTTTTTTTAACAGCTCGAGTTCTATATCTATTAGATACAGTAAATTGTCATTTAGGTTATAGCTTAGTGGTAAGCACTATTTTCTTTGGTGTGGTGCCTTATTGACCAAAGTTCATGGGTTCAAGTGTGGTGCCCTATTGACCAAAGTTCATGGGTTCAAGTCTCGTTAAGGGCAAACTGGTATAGATTTAAGAGGCGTTCAAAAACAAAATTGGATACAGTAAATTAATATTAGATATAGTGTTTTTAGTGTTTTATTTTAAAAATATTTCAAGCGGATCATCCTCCTATATATACACACATTATGTATCCATGTGTACTTGATTCATAGATCGTATGTACTTATGTATAAATATAATTAGCTTAGTTGCTTGTGTTTGCACGGATAGACTGTTGCTACAAAGGATCTTCGATACGTGATTGGGAGACACAAAACTCTTGACCACCAATCTTTGCCTTCAGGTGTGTACCTTCGTCTTCAGAATGGGGTCTTCGTCTTCAGCCTTGAAGAAGTTTCCTGAGAGCAAACATACAAGTTAGCCTCGCCACAAGCTTCTGTTCGTGACCAAGCTCCGGTGCGAGAATCAGTTAACTGGGCAATTGATAAACGCAGTAAGTATAGAGAGAATTGTTAAGATTTCAGATAATTAAGTTGTTAATAAATGAGTTGTATTTATAGAGTTGATGACCTGAATAATAACCCTTGGTCTAAGGTACCTCTGTCAAGCTGAAGTACACTCAATTAATGCTAATATGTACCTTGTGTCAGCGTAATTAATGCATGAGTGACACTTAGATCTTTAGTAATTAATGCTACGATTTACTTCTGCTCTTGCTATATTCGATTGTACGTTAAGCTGAATAATTTGTACATAGACGCTAGTATCTAGACTAAAATTCATTCATGCTTTTATCTGCTTTCCTTTTTCATACGAAGGTCTATCTGCCTTATGAAGGTAAGTCTAGGATACGGAGGTACGTTCGTTTTGTTATACTGACAAGTCCTCTAGTCTGATGTATGTGGTTGTAGACCAGATGTATCAGACTAAAATTCTAAGTTAAAACTTTTTCGATTTTTTCTGAAGTAATATTATTTCAATTTATTATTTTAGTTTGATGAGACCATGCATAAGTGGCTTTTATGGGGGGTTGTAGAAATGATTACATGAAAAGAAAAAATGGCCACCTTCATGAATGCATTTTCTGTTTTGATGACGTGGCGGCTTGTGATTGGAGCTTGATGCTGACGGTTACTTGCTCATGGGGTCCACTTGTCCGTTTTTCCCGAGAAACCCTCTACATAACTTCTTTTAAATAGCTTGATTCCTTTTCAAAAATATCTTTTCCCCCTTTTCTTTCTTCTTCATCCGTGGGTTTTCTGCCGCCGTAGTAGAAGTTTCCGCCTGTTTTGCCACCGTCCATTAAATCAGGTGCGATTTCTTCTTCTTTGTTACAAAAATGGGTTCTAAACGTGATTTAGCAACTTCACTATGTTGTTTGAACGAAAACTCTTTTCGTGATTTCGTGAATGCTTATGATATCCCCGCTGTGTATGATCCGTTGCTGCCGAGTCCTGCAAGTTCCATTCATGACAGTCCTCCTACATACTTTGGTTTGTACACCAAGTTTTTTGATTTTGCAAATGTTCGCCTTCCGTTTACGAAGTTCTTTCTTGCTGTTACTGAGTACTTCGATCTTCATTTGTCTCAACTGTCACCTTTTGGGGCTTTGAGGATTATTGGTTTTGAGATCCACTGTCATGCCCTAGGAGGGTCTCCATCTGTTCTTTTATTACGGAAAATTTTCAAATGTACTCGATCTGGTGATTGAATTACCATTGAGAAAAGGAAAACTCCTTTTAGGGCTTGTGTTTCCAACCAGTATCCTAATCTGAGAGAATGGAAAGGAAAGTTTATTTGGGTTTGTGAATCCATGGTCCCGTATAAAATGACTTGGAATGATGATGATGTGTCTTTGAAAGACCATGTTCCTGGTGATGAGGAGGTTGATATGTCTTTGCACAAATTGCTTGCTACTAATGTTCTAGAGTATCGTCCAGTGCCCGAAATGGCGCTGGTGTTAGGTGGGGTTAGTCTGAAGTGGGATTTTCCGGGCCAACACCCATCTTTTAAACAAGGAGATAAGGGTACGAGGGGGAAAGCCTTAAATATATATGTTGTTGCATATATGTTTTATTTTTCCTTGACCTAATCAGTAGTGTTTTTCTTTACAGTAATGAGTTTTGTGGAGTTTCTAAGTATGGAATCTTCTGGTGAATGTCAATTAGTTCTCGAAGATGATCCTGGGGCGGATATCATTTCATTGAATTGAGAGAACCTTGTTCTTCCTGACGAAGATCAACAGCTTGCTCTTCTTGAGCCGACTAGTCCAGAACAGTCAGCGAAAGTGGGTCCTTCTGATGCTAGTGGTTCTTCTAAACTGGTGGTGAGGATACCATTTGCTTCGTCTGATCCTAAGGCATATGGGAAAGAACCCAAGGGGGCTGCTAAGAATGTTTAAGTACCTTTCAAAGGTTTTAAAGCGCCTACTAAGGATGCTAAAGTATCTACTAAGGATGCTACTTCTCCTACTGGCTCTATGGTTGTCAAGGCTTCTGCTGGTTCAGTTATTTCTAGATCTGCTAAGAAGAAGGGGTTAGTGGCTGGTCCTTCGTCTCGTCTGAAGAAGGTTTGTGAGCATCGGAGCAGAGCTGCAAGAGATGGTGTTTCGAAAGGCCCTATCCTCGTTCCTTCATCTGACGAAGGTACTACTGCCGCCATTGTTGATTTCAATATTCTTCCTCTACCCTCGACTGAAGGTCATTCGTCAAAGCGTTCCCGGGATGAGTCTGGTGCTCCGGGTATTGGGAAGAAAATCAAGCTTGCTAATTACGATGAGAGTCGTTATCCTGATGAAGAGACTTTCGATATGTCTAGTGGTGAAGCTAGCACCGATTCTTCTGCCTCTTTTTATTGTCCTCCTGATCCGGAAACTAGAGCGGCCCCTTTTGTTCCTCGGTTTCAGCGTTTAAGACACGACTCCGTCCTTGACGAGATTCCAGAATGTCGTGATTTTCAGTCGAACATTGTTTTGCCTGTTGAAGCGTTTAAGCTTGAACGTAAAAGTCACTCTAATCTTGTCATTCAAATGTTCTTTCACGGTGTTCAGTTCATTCAAAGCCTACCTGAACTACGACGAAGGTTCGTGAGTTCGCATAACCAGAATGTGTTTCAAGAGCGGGAAATGCGTCAAATGAGTGATAGGATTAAAAGTTTGAGGTCACAGGCAAAAGATTGTTCCAAACTATGAACTTCCGAAGCTAGTCTTCAGCGCAAAGTGGCAGAAATGGAGCAGTTGGTTACAGATAAGTCGAAAGATGGAGCAAGAGATGAAAGAGATGGAAGAATTGGTTGCTAAGGCTTCTGACCTTCAGCGGGAGGTAGAAGAGATGAAAGGGGTTATTGCGAAGGTCCCTTCTTTGGAGCAGGAGATACAAGATCTTCGTCAAGAGCTGACTGCTTCCAACAATGGTCGTAAGTATGTAGAGAGCCTGAACGCTGAGCTTGGTCATGATCGGCTGTGGTTGATCGCTGAAGGTCCTAAATACTTTTTTGAGAAGCTGCGAAAAAGTGCCGAGTTTGGCCGTGCCCTTGCTGACCTTCAGACGGAGAGTTTCTTGGTTGGTTACCATAAAGGTTTGGTGAAGGGGGAAGCGATGACGAAGATTGGGAGGCCCATATCAAGCTCTAGTAATTTTAACCCAAAGTCAGGTGAAAACTTTAAGGCTGCTGCTGTTGAATTTGAAAGTATTTCTTTTCCGTTCTTTGAAGAACTTGCTCGCCATACCGCTGATTCTTTGGAGGAACTAAAGAAGGTTGATCCTGCTCGTACTGCTACTGCGGTTTCAACGTCTGTTGCTGGCACGTCTGGTGATAATGCTTCCACTACTTCTAATGCGTAATTGTTTTTTCTTTGTTTGGGTGATGACTTAACTGCTTTAAGTACCTATCATCTGTAATGAAACAATTTGTGATGTCTTTTGATGAACGAATGTTTATTTTTAATTTGGTACGCAACTCTGTTTAAATGTTATTGTATGCATTTGATATTTTGTGTGTAGCTTAGCTTCTTGTTTGTTTTCAGTATGTATGCTATATCATTTGTAGTTTTTGATATTTCGTTATCAGCTTAGACGCTTATACGAATATGTGTTCACACGTGTGTGTTGTACTCGTGCCTTAGGATGTAGTATCTAAGGTATGAAGATGGATCCATACCTCTTAGGCAGTTTGAGTGTTTATGTACCTTGCTTTGAACAAGGGTTTTTGGACAGATATCTGTTTTTTGGCGAAGATCCTCAGGAGATCTTGTCGTTATTTTTTAACGTTCATAGTTTTTATATGCATTATATGCATGATATGATACGCGTACGGCTTAGCTAAGGCCAAGTATGTGATTTATCGTAGTGTGAAGACAAACGATATTTTTTGTTGAGAATTAACTCATTCTAACGATTGATGACTCTGTTGTTCATAACAAAAGTTTACAATGTTTTTTCCCAAAAGTTTTTAAGAACCATAAACAAAATTAGTTCTCAAATTTGCATGCTTCTACATGTATTACAAAAAAGGACTAGATCATTATTATCTCTACTTGAGAGGGTCCCTATAGCTTCATTGCTTGCTTTCACCTTCGCCTTTACATATAACACCTTTGCAAATTCATCCCGTTCCAGCTGCGGGGTATTGATCTGCCATGTAGGTCTTGAATTTCGTATGATCCACTCTGATTGGCCTTTGATATCTTGTAAGGCCCTTCATATTTGGGTCCGAGCTTACCTTGGTGCTCCACTCGACTTGCTTCATTTTTCCTCCACACGAGGTCCCCTACTCTGAACGATGTGGGTCTTACTTTCCGATTATAGTAATGTTCCAACTTCCTTTTATATTTCGCTTCCTGGATTGCTGCGATCTCTCTTCGTTCTGTTAATACATCCAAATTAAAACGAAGATTAGCGGAGTTTGCTTCTTCTGTCAGGGTATTAGCACACCTTGCTATTGGCATCCCTATTTCTGCAAGGATAAGTACCTCTGTTCCAAACGCTAGACCGTGACTAGTCTTCACCATGGTTCGGTGGGCCCACAATACATGACTAAGCTGCTCGATCCAACCACCACTTTCGTTTTCTAGCCTCATCTTTATTCCTTCCACTAAGCTTCTGTTTGCTCTTTCGACTTAACCGTTTGCTTGTGGGTGTGCCACGGAGGTGAAGCTTTGGCTTATATGCAGATCTTGACACCATTTCTTGAAAGGATTATCGGCGAACTGCTTGCCATTGTCGGTAACTATCTCTTGTGGAACTCCGAACCTGCATACTATGTTGTCGAAAGCAAATTTTTCCACCTGGGCCCCAATTATCGTTGCTAATGGCTTAGCTTCAATCCATTTGGTAGAATAATCGATAGCTACCAACAGAAATTTAACCCTTCCTAGTCCTTCGGGGAACGGACCCACAATATCCTTTCCCCACTTTTGAAATGGCCAAGCTGCCATGATTGTTATCAAAGGTTGCTTGGGCTGCCTTGGTATCGGTGCATGTACTTGGAAAGCCCCACACTTCCGCGTCACATCAATTGTATCTCGATGCATCGAAGGCCCGTAATAGCCTAATTGCATTATCTTTGCTACGATCGACCTTAGGCCTTCATGTAGGCTGCAAGATCCTTCGTGCACTTCTCTGACGATATAGTTTGCTTGGGTTGGTCCTACGCATCGTAGGGATGGCCCCAAGTACGACCTTTTGTATAGAATGTTGTCGATAAGCTCGTACCTAGTTGCTTCCGTAACAGCTCAGTCACCTTTTGTGGTTCCATTGGAGATACCAGCTATGAGGACTTTGATAATTGGTGTCATCCAGCAGTCTTCTTCTTCTTTTATTATAGCATTGACCTCCCCTTCTTCGATAGACCTTTGCTCGATAACCTCCACCAGAACCTCTTGTTGCAGATGCGTGAAGGCAACCGAAGCTAATTTACTTAGGGCATCTGCTTTTCCATTCTGACTTCTTGGAACTTGCTTTACGACCCACGTGTTAAAATTTTGGAGGATGCCCTTCACTTTGGAAAGGTATTTGATCATGCTAGCTTCCCGAGCTTCATATACCCCGTTTATCTGGTTGGCTACTAGCATCAAATCCACATATGCTTTGAGCTTCAAGACGCCTAGCCTTTCTGCTATCCTTAGGCCTACTGTTAGGGCTTCGTACTCTGATTCGTTATAAGACAAAGGAAAATTGAAGGGTAGGCATAGGTGAACTCTGTCCCGGTGAGAATGTTAATACTAGGCCAGCTCCTCCTCCTGAAGAGCTCGAAGCTCCATCAGTGTGAAGTTTCCAAACATATTTCGGGTCCGTAGATCCTTTTTCTTCAGCTTCTTCATTTCTTTGTCTTGCACCAGTCCCAGATCTTAGCTTGGTAACTTCGGGCGCTACCTTCGTTGACCCCCTTATGATGGTTTCGGGGGTTGCTTCATTATCTGTGATGATCTTTGCGGGTTCTGTTTCCTTCTCCTCCTCTGGAACATCTCCGGCGTGTTCTACTTCTTCAACCAAGAAATTTGCCAATATTTGACCTTTGATAGAAGTACATGGTTCATACGATATCTCATATGCGCCTAACTCTACCGCCCACTTGGCCAACCTCCCGGATACATCAGGTTTGGCCAGAACCGCTTTGATTGGCTGATTGGTTAACACCTGGACTCGGTGACTTTGAAAATATCGTTTCAACCTTCTCGAAGCTTGTATTAGGCATAATGCTAGTCGCTCCAAAGGGGGATAGTTTGCTTCTGGTCCTTGTAGTACCTTGCTCACGAAGTATATTGGAAATTGCACGTTGTTTCTTTCTGACATCAGTACCGCACTTAACGTCTTCGGGGTGCTGGCTAGATACATCAACAGGGCTTCTCCCTCCCTCGGTGCTACCAGCATTGGAAGCTCCGATATCACCTGTTTGATTCCTTTAAAGGCCTCCTCTGCTTCGTCTATCCATTTGTAATTCTTCTTCGTTAAGCAATCTTTCATAGTTTTGAAGATGGGCAGGGACCTCTCTGCTGCCTTCGACACATATCTATGTATGGCAGCGAGTTTACCTCCAAGGCTTTGGGCTTGCTTTAGCGTCCTCGGAGATGGTAGCTCTAAGATTGCTCTTGTCTTCTCCGGATTAGCTCTTATCTCTTCTGGTGTGATAAGGTGCCCCAAGAACTTCCCCTCCTTGAGCCCAAACGAGCACTTGGCCGGGTTTAATTTCATGTTTACACGACGGAGGTTCTCGAAAGCTTCTTTAATATCCTGCAAAAGTTGTTCTTCGGAATGACTTTTGATGACTATATCATCAACATATGCTTCGACATTCCTATCAATCTGGTTTTGAAAACCTTATCCACTAACGTTAATAGGTGGCACCAGCGTTTTTTAACCCGAAAGGCATCTTTGTGTAGCAAAACACACCTTTGTCAGTGAAAAACGCGGTCTTATCCTCGTCATCTTCGGCCATTTGGATTTGGTGGTAGCCTTTGTAAGCGTCTAAAAAAAACTTATACTTGAAACCTGCAAGGGATTCTATCTTCAGATCCACCTCCGGCAATGCATAGGGGTCTTTGGGGCACGCCTTGTTAAGATCCGTAAAATCAATACACATCCTCCAACTGGCATCCTTCTTCCATTCCATCACGGGGTTGGCGACCCATGATTGATAATGTACCTTTCTTAGGATGTTGGCCTGCATAAGCTTGCTTACTTCATCGTCTACCGCTCGACTTCTTCCTGGACCCATCCCCCTCTTCTTTTGTATGGTCGGTTTAACATAGCGGGGTATCCCCAAGCGATGCTCTACTACACTGCGAGGGATACCAGTCATATCTTGGGGGGACCACGCGAAGACGTCTACATACTCCTTCAGCAGGTTCTCTAAGCTCCGCTGGCTCTTGATAGTGAGATCTCCTCCGATTGTAACACTTTGCTCCGGATACTGATCTTTGATCTTGCACTTCTTTTCTTCCCATTCTACTCCCACTATCTGCTTTTTCCTTAGATCTTGTTCGATCTCCAAACACTCGGAGATGTCTTGCTTCTCTGTCTTGACAGCTGATATTCCATTGGGTGTTGGGAACTTCATTACGGAGTGCATAGTAGATATTACTGCTCCCAACTGATACATGCCTGACCTTCCCAAGATTGCGTTATATAGGGATGCTGACTTTATGACTACAAACCTTAAATGAATCACCCTATTTAGGGGATGCATCCCGAAGGTTGCAGGCAGAATAATTTCTCCTAATGGCTTCATAATTTCTCCTTAAAATCCCATCACGGGTGCTGCATTTTCATTGAGTAAAGCACGAACTTCAGCATCAAGCTGTAGGAAACAATGTTCGTAAAGTATCTCGCAAGAACTGCCTCCGTCTACCAAAATCCGATGCACACAGTGTCCTGCTATCCTCCCTCGAATTACCATCGGGCCTACTGTATGCGTGTTTCCGTCCTGTGATGTAAACTGTATGGGTTCATCCATCCAGTCGAAATTGTCCTTCAACTTTCTTCGCTTACTTTCTTCCCATGATCGGATTGTCAGGATCTCTGGTGCCTTTCCCTTACTATCTGCTTTGTTTATTTGCTGTTTGGCTGCCTGCCTATTGGGAGTTTGGCGTATCCCCCTCACCAGGTGGGACAGCTTTCCCGTCTTCATAGCTTCATCTATCTGTTTCTTCAATTCGTAGCAATCATTTGTGTCATGCCCTCGGTCTACATGAAAGTCGCAGAATTTATCCATGTTTCGTTTATCAGAAGAGCTTCGCATTAGTCTCAGAGGTTGAAAGTTTTTGCTTGCTTCTTCGGTGAGAAATATTTCATGAGGTGTCTTCGTTAGAAGGGGATACATTGGAAGTCTTTCGGTGATGTTAGGATAGGGCGACCTCCGATTGTCGTAAGCGGGCCTTCGATCTGCGAAGGTAGTTTTGTTGTTTTTTATGGGAGAAGGCTTCCACGATGATGCTTTCGGTATCGTCTCCCTGTTGGGATTTCAAGAACACGCAACGGAAGCGAGAACAACGTAAATCATGCATACAAGTGTTCAAAACCATGAAATCCCAAGAATGGATCTACTCTATGTACAAAATAGCAACAAAAGAACAAGGTGAGAGTGTTATACCGTGCTCCTAAGCTCCAGTAAAACCTTGTTGGTGGCTGATGTTAGTTGAGAAGCTAAATCCTCCTTCTTCTTGCTCCTTTCTCGAAATCTCACCCCGGGAACTAGTCCAACAACGTGTGCTAGCAAGCTTGGTGATATCTTCTTCTAGAAATATCACTCAAGGACAGCAAAAGGAACTCTGGAACCCGAGATCACCCTCACTTGATCACCAAACTTAGTATCAATGTGTGTGAGAGAGAAATGTGTGCTTGATAGAGAGATTGGCCAAGAGTAGTAAGAGTCCAATGCTTCAGTCTTTTAAAGACTCAAAGATGACCCTATATCTCCCCTCTAACCGGCCAAGTCGGTTCTAGAAGATCCCACTCATTGGCTCCAAGTGGAGGTGATTTTTGACACAAAGCCCATGCAGGGTTAGCGGCGCTAACCAATAGTTAGCGGCGCTAAACCTTAACCCGTAGCGGCGCTAACGCGGCCTGACTTCCATTTGACGTAAAGCACATGCAACCATAGCGGCGCTAACCTGTAACAGTTAGCGGCGCTAACTCGTTAAGTTAGCGGCGCTATCGTGGCCTGCATTGCTAACTTCTACTTTTGCCATCTTTGGTCCCTCAACCTTATTTCCTGTCATGTTAGACCCCGGTGTGTGACCCTTATAGGCCCATACATCATCGGTAGTGCTCTAAGGCGTACATATATTATCGGGGCAGATTCTAACACTCCCTTCCTCTGTGCGAATCTTCTGAGTATCCAATAGCTTCCTTGCTTCGAATGTACGCCTTGCATCTTTCTATGGTCTCATCTAACGCCTTTGGCATGTTACTGCAGTATTGTTCCACCAACTCCTTACAGTTAGTTCCGTGTATTAAACCTAAAATCTTCACTGTTTCATCCACACCTCCAATTTCTTGACACTCCTTAAGGTACCTTATCATGAAGCTACTTAAGCTCTCGAAGCTCTTCTATTTGATATTATGGATTTCGATTGGGTCTCTGATATGTCTCAGTTGTTGCATGAAGTTTGCTAAAAAACGTTTCTTCATGTCTTCAAACCCATTGAGAGACCTATCTGGAAGGTGTTCAAACCAAACTCTAGCAGATCCAACCAAGGTTTGCATGAACATGTGGCACCATACAGGCATAGACCACTATTCCACTACCACCGCGTCTTCGAAGATCTTCAGATGATCTTCGGAATCGGTTCTTCCTTCATATGTCTTGACATGGCTTGGCATCTTTACTCTTCCGGGAAAACGGAAATGAGCTATTCTTGATGAGAACTTTGTACTTTCCACCGATCGATAAGGCTTAGACAGTTCGTCTTCCTCTCCGTCTTCGGCCTCCTCATCTTCTATTTCCAGATATCCCAACGACTGCATGGTTCTGGTTGGTTGTAAACTTCGTCGCGTAACAGGGCTAGCCCCGTCATAATTTAAAGGTGTGTCATGATGAAAAAGAGTGTGATTCAGAGGTATGGAACTAACTGGTGTTTCGTGTTGCGACCTTGGGGGTGGTCTGTGATGAGTGGGACCCCTCCTCCTTTCTTCTATGGTCCTGTCCATTAATTCATGGAAACGTATCTCCCTCTCGTGGTTGTCCATCAGCTTCTTAACTAAGGCATACTCATTTCGTATTAAGTCACGCGCAACCTCCTTGTTTCCCCTGGTGACTCTTCTAGCGATACGAGCGAATCCATCGTGATGATGAGTGGATGTGATCACCGAATCCGACATGGAGATACTAGCACTTAAGCTTTGAGTAATGCCTTGTATTGTTGCACGAATTACTAATGCTGCAGAGGTTGGGGCACTGGTGTCACCTGACCTGCTGACGAGAATCGGAGATTCCAGAGCTTGGGCAGGCTCTGGATTCGTCACGGCAGAGGTGTTTCGACTTGTTGCTATACTAACGTCTGAACCATATGTCAGAGGAGACTTAGGATCCATGGTACTTCAGATCCTTGGTTTCTTCCAACCAGGTTCGCTATCAAAAAGAAGGGTAGGACACAACTGCGGAAAGTTCTTATGGGTTTTGCCAACTTCGTGTCCCACGGATGGCGCCAATGTTGCTACAAAGGATCTTCGATACGTGATTGGGAGACTCATAACTCTTGACCACCAATCTTTGCCTTCAGGTGTGGACCTTCGTCTTCAGAATGGGATCTTCGTCTTCAGCCTTAAAGAAGTTTCCTGAGAGCAAACATACAAGTTAGCCTCGCCACGAGCTTCTGCTCGTGACCAAGCTCAGGTGCGAGAATCAATTAACTGGGTAATTGATAAACGCAGTAAGTATAGAGAGAATTGTTAAGATTTCAGATAATTAAGTTGGTAATAAATGAGATGTATTTATAGAGTTGATGACCTGGGTAATAACCCTTGGTCTAAGGTACCTCTGTCAAGCTGAAGTACACTCAATTAATGCTAATATGTACCTTGTGTCAGCGTAATTAATGCATGAGTGACACTTAGATCTTTAGTAATTAATGTTCCGATTTCCTTCTGCTCTTGCTATATTCGATTGTACGTTAAGATGAATAATTTGTAAATAGACGCTAGTATCCAGACTAAAATTCTTTCATGCTTTTATCTGCTTTCCTTTTTCATACATGTATAGTTTGTAACATATATCTAAACATAATGTGAATGAAGTTAATATTCGGTAAATGTTATTGATAAGATATATAGTTAATATACAATGCAATGGAAGGAAGATGTCAATTTTATATGATGCTTTCAAATATGCAACTAATAAGCTGATATATGTGTAAATGGGGGTTGCATGTACAACCAACTGAAGATGAACCCACAAATCAAACTTAATAATAATCTGTTAAATGCTTTTATTTATATATCAAGCTTTAAACTAAAATCAAGATCGAATCTTGATTCAAACACTGTTATAGGTTAACTCTCTTCTTCTCTGATTGCTAGAACTTGTATAGTGTTTCAACCTATGAATACAATAAACAATGAACTCTCTAAACAGGAATTACGAACACACGTTAGCTTGGCTCACACAGCTTTTGAACTGACTAACAACGTAACCTCTAAACATATTCTGATGTTAGTTTAAATACATGTTATTACACGTAACTATTAGACTAAAAAGTTACCCTAATCTAATAATTCCACTCTATTTTATCTATAAAATAAACTAACTTTTATCTCATCAAATATCTTCTATTGAGGTTATTTGAATAACAAACTCCCCTTATTTAACTATGACAAAACCATCACACAGTTTAAGTAATTAACTAGAGTTATGCTTGTAAATCTTGAACTAACGAAGAAGATTTGAATAAATATATTAATAGTTAATTGAATGAATCAATTTAACTAAACCGATCACTTTAAATTTGAACATATCAACAATTCGTTTGAATATATCAAAACATACTTGAACATATCAAAATACTTGAGCATGTCAAAGTACTATATACATATATATGAACAAATCATTCAATGCATATTTTTTCATCATTTAGACCAAATCACACTTAGTGTTTACAAAATTTTGATGAATACCATCTACTTACATGTCCGGTCACTTAGACCTTATTTATGTACAACTAATTTAATTCTTCTTGAAATTCTTCTTTAAGTATTTAGGATGCTTAGCTTCCCACTCTACTGTTTTTTGATTTTTTTCTTTAATAAGTTTATTACATTTAGGTAGGTGTCTTAGTTTTATCTAAAGATATTATTCTACTTATATCTGTCACAAAAAATCTCCTAATTAAAAACATTGATTCCCTTGTCTATCCGGATACATAAATCCTTGTACAAGGTTATCAATATAACTATTTTCTTTGAATTCAGACCCTTTTGGAACTTTGGAATCCTCATTTGCATCTCTTAGTCATGCAGGTCTTTATTTGCATTTCTTTCTAGGCTTAAGAAAAGAAGTTAAGAAAAAGTCCTCATTTAATCTTTAGGAATGACTTCAACTTAAGCATTCAGTTTCATAGCTTTGGAAAACATCCTTAATAGCACATCCCTTACTTGACTTTTGTCACTTGATCTCCATGCTTTTGATTAGGATGGCCATTTTCTTCCAATATACATATCTCAAATAATGTATAAGCTTGAGATCCATATATGCTATAACACCATTCTACAATGTGAACTATAGGATAACTAGTATTTGAATGGTGCTCAGCTTGAGTGAGACAATCTTGGATGCGAAGTAATATTTGAAAAAACACTAAGTAATGTCTTTTACCTCCAACTCCACTTCTTCAGGCTTTGGAACTATTTGTTGTTCAAGCTATAGTGTTTGTTGTTCCTACCTCTGCCTTTGTTGTTGTTTCCTATAAACTTGATTTTGTTGTTGTTCTTCTTCTAGTAAACTCTTCGGATTAGCTTGAACATTAGTCTTTTGACTCTTGAGCTACTCCAAGGATACAGACATTTTGCCAGCTTCTTCTCTTTTTTATCCTTTCTATCTCCATCTATGAAGCTATTTCTTATAAAAGTTAGATTGTCCTTAGAATCTTTACATTATTATTTACCAAGAATCAACTTCCTTCTCTTTGTTTTCTCAGTTTGAGTATTTTTTGAGTTTACTATTGTTTTTCTTTTACCTCTTGCTTTCTATATTAGCTCAACTTCAGCCTGATGTTTCTTTTTCTTTCTCCTTTTCTTGATATTAAGTCCATTAAGCTTGGACATTCTCCTCTTGAATGGTAGATGTACCAGCTTTGTTAGTGTTAGAAACCTTCTCCCCCATTTGTCATCATAGATTAGCTAGGGTTGAAGTATATAATATTGTTGTTCTAGGAGGATAAATTCATCTTTCTAGCGATTAACCTTAGATGCCAAAACTTCAATCTTGCTCAAAATCTTTCTCTTTTTCTTCTTCCTTTTAGCGTTGAGTTGCTTGAATTGGGCACCAATATACTACATTGGTATATCAAATCTAGTCTTTTATGGATCCTTGAAAGACTCTAACTTGGTAGGAGACACCCTCCTAATTAGAAATTAAAATCCTGCCCCAATAGAAGATGCTGAAGGAACTACTTTCGTTGGAGCGACCTTGAAACAAGTTGCAATGAGGTATGGAGCACCATACCTAGAGGTTGGTGTTGACCTGTAGAGTCAAGGGTGTCATATTTTTTTACCCTTTAAGCCTTTCTGGTCTTTCGGGATTGAGATTTTTCAACGAGGATATGATGGGGTAGTTGATCCTCTATATTAATCATTTCTTCAATTTTACCTTTATGGGTGTGTGAAGGTAAAGTAGTAGACTTTCTTAAAGCTTTGCAAGATGTGAATAGGGTAGACACCACACCATAAATAAGTTTGAAGGTTGTGTATAAGAATCTAGAGGTAGGCACCTTAAGAGTATGTGTCTCCCCATAATTTTCTCGGTGAAGAGGTGTCAATGTGACATCAGTTCTAGTGACTCAAATGGGGTAAGTCCACCTTTGGCATTTTTTTGGTATAGGTGATTAGTTTTGCCTTAGGGGCAGTGGACATCCCAAGGTTGGCTCAGATTGAAGTTTATGAGTACGTGGGGAAGATTGGTTAACTTATTTTGGGTTTGACAGTGGTTTCTCTTCCAATTGTAATGGTGTAGAAGCAAGAGAGATCAATTAGCTTGAGCTGAGGAATTAGATCCATTAGCTTAATGGATGATTTCCCTGGACTCCCTTGTTGATCAGTTTGATCTAAGGAACTAGATCCATTAGCTAGAGCTAAGAGCAACTCAGCTTGCGAACTTTCACAAGAGGATTGATTAGGAATCCTTTAAATCATCCTTCCTGTTGAGGAAAAAATTGATCCCAAGACATCTTTGTATTTAAGGCGGTGCTGATCGAGAGAGTTCTCTGACGTCGATATATACTCTTCTCTAAGGCCATCTTCGAGTATGATTGATAGATATCTAATAAACGACACATGAAGATCTCTAAACTTCATGAGCCTCTAGTTCATTATAGGTTAGGCATGCATAATTGATGTTTCTATCATAGTACATGTGTAACACCGAGTTTCATGAGCTTAAAATCAGTGATAATTTAAAACTTTAAAATATATTTACCAAAAGATTGCAGCGGAATCAAACGACTGATTACAAAATATGAGTATTGTATCCAGACTTGGTAAGTTTAAAATACACAAAATAAGCCAAGTCCGAAATTGATCAGTGTTACCAATCTATTAACCGACCATCATACAGATAAGATAATAACCACAACAAGTGTTCCTCAAAAGATATCTGCAACATCTCACAAGTGTCCCATCTCGCCATACCGTCTAATCCTTACCTACAAAAAGGGAAAATCATACAACATTAGCTACAACTATTTAGTGAGCACATGTTGCACATAAGTATCAATAACCATGCTATCACAACATAGGGAACAGCATACAATGCTACCCTATCACATAGTGGTGCGCCGACATGTCAGTAGGAGTCATATCTCGCGAAATAGCTAGTCCAGCTCAACGAACCTAAATAGGGAATCAACCACAGCCAACCGCGCTGGTAGGAGAGCGAAGAGCAGTCCACCCAGCACTTTCTGAAACCACTGGGACTTCGTTCGGATCTGGCCATAAACCAAAACCCATACTCACGTTAAGAACGGCGGCCTGCTGCGCCTAAGACCCGGAATTTCACCGTCAAGTACCGTTAATCCCGAATGACCAGCCCTAAGGCCCTCAAGGGATCCAGCCCAAGCTAACCTCAACAATTCACGTCATTTTTCCGGACAAGTATCACATACAACAAGTGACCCGCATCGGGTCCAAAAACATACATGCATTTCATGATCAACATGTAATACAACATATCATATCATGTTACAACATACCTCGTGTGTACACGTGTGAAACATCAATAACATATCAAAAGAAACAACAGTTAGCCCTACTTACCGAGCCTCATGGAAACAAGTATTCACTTAAAACTCAAAGAAGGCAGATATAGTGTTCGGTGTCCTCCGCTTCCTCAGGAGTACCTTGTTAGGAAATGCCCACTAATGCACGTACTCCATATAAGACCGCTGCTGATGATGTATGGGCCTATTGGGTCATACACCAAGGTCTAACTTGACAGCAACTAAAGTAAAGGAACCAAATATGGCAAAAGACAAAAGTTGACATCGCAGGCCGCGATAGCGCCGCTAACGCTAAGGGTTTAGCGCCGCTAAACCTTAACGGTTAGCGCCGCTAAGGCTGCATGTACTTTTTGTCATATCACTGACAGGCCGCGTTAGCGCCGCTAACTTTAAGCGGTTAGCACCGCTAAACCCTAAGGGTTAGCGCCGCTTCGGCTGCATGTGCTTTTTGTCAAATCACCTCCAAGGCTGGCCAATGCATGTGGGACTTATGTATATGTGTTTGGCCGGCTAAGGAGAGAGGGGTGAATATCTGGAAGCTTAATAAAAAGGGTCTTTGTGATTCTTTTCCCTTGTTGTGAAAACACACACACATAACCCTCAAAAGTGCCATAGAGACTTTGAGAGAGAGTTTGCAAGAGAGAGCTCCAGATTTGGTTCCATAAGTGGCTGTTCAAAGGTGGTATTCAAGTTGAAGTATCACTAGAGGCGAGCTAGCACTCGAGGTTGGCGTGTTACCGGGGTTACCTCAATAGAAGATCCGCGTTTTTTGTTCTTGGAGGATCACCACCACAACACCTATCATTTCTGGACCCAAGGAGAAAGGTATTATCCTCTTTCCTTCTGGCATGTTGCATTTCTAGAACATAGAGTTTGGTCCTCTTTTGGGATTTCTTGTTTTTGTGCTTTGGTGAGTTGTACATTGGGCTTTAAATCTTGTACTTTGCTTCTGCTGCTAGCCCACGAAATCCCAACAGTGGTATCAGAGCCACCTCTATGTTAGATTTTCACATGGTGGCCTGAAAACCCCCGAAATCGAAATGTTTGTTTCTTATTCGAATCGGGTTAGCGGCGCTAACCTCGAGTTAGCAGCGCTAACTCCTAAACTTAGCGGCCCTAACGCGCTGTTACAGATTTTGGTTTCAAGTTAAAAACAGTTTTGGTCTCGGGAAATTTTGGTCTTTTTGTGACTCTGGAATTTTGTTCCAGATTATTATTTGGTAATTTTGTTACCATTTTGTTATGTTTGGTTGTATGTGGTTGATTTGAAATTGGTAAACCTTGCCTTTGACTTTGTGGTTAACTTTGCGTGTTTGGATGCATTTGGTGATTTTATATCACATATGGCTGTAATATTTATTAAAATTGATATATTTGTAATAATATTGTGGCTTGCATGTCATTTCATTCATCCGTGTAATTGTAATAGATAAATAGGAAATTATTGTGGCTTGTACGCCATTTCAATTTCTATTGTATGTATTGTACAATGTGGATGAAGACACACAAAAAGGAGTTAAAAGGAGATGGAGGATGACCATAGAAGCCGGTAAAATCCAGTGAAGATGGCAGTTCTAGTGGGAGCTCGCATCTGAGTCCTTTTGTCCCTTAGATTGACCATGTTCTACCCGTTTTGGCTCACGGGAAGAACGCATAGGAATTTTGGCAAGGGTTACCAATTTATTTCATTTATATGCGTGTGATATGATTTTATTATTCTTGCATGGTTTGCTTAGGATTCGCATGCTAGATAATTTTTCGAAACTAATAAAATCACAAGAGATTTGGTAAAAATGGTTTGCAACTCTCGTGCGCGCTCACATACAAGATTAACTCACATAGTGGAAATAGTTTTTGTCACTAAACATGTTAATCTGTAACCAAGCCGGAAACAAAAGCCCGTTTTCATAAAAACGTAAATCTTGCACCATCTGTAAGTCGATACCACCCGAATCTAGATTTATGAGTTTTGGTTGTCGAGCTTAGCACGAGCCAACTCTCATATAACTGTGTGAAAGGTGAGTGTGGTAAATTCACAATTTTGGTTGTTGAGCTTAGCACGAGCCAATTTTGGTGGATTTGACATCGTGTGTCTTGACGGACGATTTACAATTACAAATTAAAATCCTTGTGTGATTGTCGAGCTTAGCACGAGTCAACCAAGATTTTTAATTTGGAATTGGTGCAAGTAGCGATCAAACATGCCAAACGACTGATGGTTGTCGTAGGATCCCGCAAGTGTCTAAGAGTTGCAATAGAGATTGCAATCGATAAAATGGTTATCGGCCTAAATAGCTCCATGAAGTGATCCGCGGAAACCTGTTGGGAAATTTGCTAAGTCATTGAAACCATTGAACATGCAAAGGTAAAACTGTTAAGAGTATTTTGGGGATAACAGTTGAAAACTGTTAGATGGATACGAAAACTTTTGTAACTAACAATTGCTGCAAGTTTTACAACTGTTGGTACAAAAGTTCAGAACTGTTAGTTGGCAAAGTCAAAAACTGTTAGAAGGCCTTGAAGTGAAGACTATTAGAAGACATGCAGAACTGTTGTGTTCATTGAACAGTTTCTGTTGAGCTATATTTGGAAAATCCTATCTTTGAAGATATCCCGAAATACTTTGAAGATTATCAAGATTATCTCAGAAGATAGAAGATTACCTAACTGTCAACAATTCAAGGAGGATCAAGAGTCTATATATATACTTCATTAGATGATCAATTTAGTATGACGACTTGATCTCATTATTCAAAGCATTTGTTCTTATTGTTATTTATTTTCTGAAAGTGTTTAGCCTCTAAGTTTCTTGTTGAAACCTAAGAACAGTCTGTGTTCTTCGTCTAACAGAATAAGTTAGATTGGGGGTGAAGTTTGCTTTTGTAATCATTCTGGTTGGTTAATAAAACTACTGTTTGATTGAATTAATCTTTGTTTAAAACCTTCTTTAATCAATTAAGTGTGATTCCGCAACTTCTTAATTGATTGTGATCATAGTTAAAGATTAACTTTTATTTTACTCTGATTGATTATTTAAAGTTAGTTCTTGTTATTTGATATAATCTATATCCGATCCTGACAAGTGGTATCAGAGCCTTATCATTAAGGTTCCTTTGATCACCGGTTGAAGGTTTTTGTTTTATCTTGCTTTAATATTTTTTTTAACTGTCTTTAAATCAATTTGTTTCAATGGATTCGGGAGGTTCTTCTGATAACAGTGGGTCAGGGTCCAACATTCGTGTTCCCATGCTCAAACCATCTGATTTTGAGATGTGGAAACTAAGAATTAAACAGCATGTCCAACTAATGGACTATGCTGTTTGGCAAATCATTGAAACTGTTCCTACTAATCCCATTGAACTGGATGAGAATGGAAAACCAAAGAAGAAACCACCTCCAAAGACAGATGCTGAAAAGAAGGATAGAATGATTGAGATGAAAGCCCTCAGCATCCTTCAGATTGCAATTCCCAATGAGTATCAACATCAATTCAAGAAATTTGATGATGCTCATGAACTTTGGAATGCTCTGGAGAAGAGGTTTGCTGGGAATGCTAGTTCTAAGAGAAACCAAAGAGATCTTCTTAAACAAGCCTATGAGAACTTCACCAGTGGGAAGAATGAGAGTATCACCCAAATCTTTGATAGGTTTTACAAACTGGTGAGTCAACTGGAGAGTGCTAAGGTTAGGCTTGATCAAGATGAGATAAATAGAAAGTTTCTTAGGTCTCTAGGTGATGAATGGACTGTATTTGCTGCACAATGGAGAACCAAGGATTCTCTTGAAGACATAGAGTTAGATGACCTCTATAATAGTTTGATAGTGTTTGAGGGAGAGATAGAGGGAAAAAGAAAAACTGTAGTCCCTAGTCAAAGTGCTGCTCTCCTGTCTTCCTCAGGTATGGAATCAAACCATTCATTAACTAACTCTCTTAATAGTGGTGCAGGTACTAGTTCTGTTGTTGGACTAGATATGAATACTCCAGATGCAGTTCTTGAAGCTTTTCTTGCCAGCCATGCACATTCAACCCTCACCAATGAGGATCTTGAACAAGTGCACCCTGATGATCTTGAGGAAATGGATCTCAAATGGCAGATGGCCATGCTTACTGTTAGAGCCAAGCGATTCATTAAAAGGACTGGAAGGAAAAACATGAATTTCAGAGCTGATGGCAAGGCTGGATTTGACAAGTCAAAGGTGAGATGCTTCAAATGTCAATAACTTGGCCACTTTGCAAGAGAATGCAGATCTGGTGGACAAGTTCAGAATCAAGGTCAGAGGCCAACTCAGAACCATACCTCCTCAGCATTGGTCTCACAAGAAGGCCATGGATTTGATTGGAGTGATCAAGCAGAGGAGGCGACCAGCAACAAAGCTTTGATGGCATTGACTGACTCCTCCATCAAGATGGATTCTCCAGAATCTGAGGACATACAGGTATCTTCTAAACTATGTCCTGGTGAATGTAGAGCTATTGTTAAGAGATTTAGAGAGCACAATAAGAAAGTATGTGCTGCTCTAAGTAAAATGGAGGAGAGAAGGTATGAGTATACTGCTGTGATAGAAGATTTTGAAAAGAAAATTAAAGACTATCAGGCTAATGAACTGCAAATGTACTATGATAGAAAATATCATAAGTGGGAGAAAGAGCAGTTTCAAGATGAGATTGATAGTCTAAAAAAGAAATTGGTTGAAAAAGAAAGCAAGGTGGATGAACTCACAAAGAAATTGGAGGTGTGGACATTGATCTTGGAATGTTCAAGGCTGCAAACCTTAAGCTTGAGACTCTGCTACAATCTCAAGTGAGAGACAAGGTGAAAACTGGACTTGGATATAAGGAAACCCCACCTCCATACAATCACACATACATAACACCCTTGTCTGAGGCAGCTGAAAGATATGTCAATGAACCTTTAGCAGATGAATTAAAGTCAGTTGATCCAAAGTTTGAGAGCTATGAAGATGAAGTTCTGTCTGTAGTTAGTGTTGAAGATATTGAGATAGTTGTGAAGAAAGATGAAGTGATTCCATATGAAAATCACATCTGTTGTGAACCCATTTCCACAAAACCATCTTTCAATCCTGTGGTGTTTGTAAAAGCATCCACAGAATCCCTCATCACTGAGCCAACACCTTCAAAAGCAATCCATTCCATTGAAAGTTCCACAACTGTTGCAAATAGTCCCCATTTTTACACTAACAGTTCACACAAGAACCCAAACAGTTCTAATCTAAAAAGCCCAACTGTTAGTACAAAAGCCAAAGGAAAGGAGAAAGTTGGTGAGATTGTGTATGCAAAGAAGAAAATGGAAGCTTCAAAATCTCAGGCTAAACCCAAGCCTAAGAAAATGCATACTGAAATGCCTGCATGCACATGTCAAAAACATGGTGTCCAAAAGTTTCCTCAATTTGCAGCTGTTAGAGGAAATCAAAGAAATAGGAACCAATTCTGGTCACAAAGAACTGGTTTACCTATTGTGAAAACCAAAAAGTGCTACATTTGTGGAAGATCTAATCATTTAGTTCAAGACTGTTACTATAACCCACAGACCAATGGCACTCAAAACAAAAGTCCCAAACTACAGAATAACAGTTCTAAAACTGTTAAGTCAAAACAGATCAACAGTTCTAAGACTGCTAAGCCAAAACTGGCAAACAGTTCTAAAACAGTTACATCCAAACCAACTAACAGTTCCAAAACTGTTTTAGCAAAACCAAAAACTGCTGGTTTGGCTTGGATGAAAATTCAAAAACAAACTGATTCTGGAGAAGGTAAAACTGTTCTTCATACTGAAAATCAAAAGGAATCACAAGTTGATTCATCTGTTTTACCAACTCCACCAGCTGTTTGTTCAAAGGTGTCCACTGTTAATCACAACAGTTGGAAACCACATGTTCTTACAAAGTACTCTTCACACAAGTTAGAGAAATCTAATTTGGATGAAATCAAAAAGAACAAAACTCTGTTTAAGTATTATGACTTGAATGGTGTACCCAAGACCTGCATGGCCTGGGTACTTCCTGCTACTAACTGATTGTATTTGTGCAGAGCATTCATAGGGCGAATCAAGGAGGAATTTGGCATGTGGATAGTGGATGCTCAAGGCACATGACTGGAAATCCACAATGTTTGAAGGATTTCAAAAGAATCACTGGAGGATTTGTAGCATTTGGAGGCAATCCAAAGGGAGGAAAAATCACAGGTAAAGGAGCTGTTGAGGCAGGTACACTTACATTTAATGATGTTTTCTTTGTTGAACAGCTTAAGTACAATTTGTTAAGTGTATCTCAAATCTGTGACAATGGAAACAAAGTTTTGTTTACAGATTCAGAATGCATTATTCTTTCAAAAGATTTTAAATTAAATGAGAAGGATGTTCTTTTAAGAACACCTAGAAAAGATAATGTATATTGTCTTGATCCACAAAAGATTGCTAAACAGAATGTGTTAAGCTGTTTACTCTCCAAAGCATCTCATGATGAGTCTGCCATTTGGCATAGGAGGATGTGTCACATGAATTTTAAAACCATGAATTTGTTAGCTAAAAACAATTTGGTAAGAGGTTTGCCCCAAAAAGAGTTCTCCTGTGATGATCATTGTGTGGCATGTCTTAAAGGCAAGCAACACAAAACTTCTTATAAGTCCAAAGAGACTTCTTCCATTACTGCACCTTTACAACTATTGCATATGGATCTTTTTGGTCCTACTTCTGTAGTGAGTATAGGGAAGAAAGCCTACTGTTTAGTCATAGTTGATGATTTCACCAGGTTTACTTGGGTTCAATTTCTTAGAACTAAGGATGAAACTGCTGAGTTAGTTAAGTCTCTTATTCTTAAAATTGAAAATCAATCTGATTTAAAGGTGAAAGTCATTAGATCTGACAATGGTTCTGAATTCAAGAACTATGAACTAAACAGTTTTTGTGAAAGTAAAGGTATTGAAAGACAGTTCAGTGCCCCTAGGACTCCCCAACAGAATGGAGTTGTTGAGAGAAGGAATAGGACTTTGATAGAGGCTGCTAGATCCATGTTAGCTGATTCTAGGTTTCCAATGACATTCTGGGCAGAAGCAGTGAACACTGCCTGCTATGTTCAGAATAGAGTACAAGTAGTCAAGTCAAAAGGGAAAACTCCTTATGAGTTGTTTCTCAAGAGAAAACCTTTAATCAACTTCTTCAAACCATTTGGTTGTCCTTGCACTATCCTCAATACCAAATCACAGTTAGGCAAGTTTGAGAGTAAGGCTGAAGAAGGTTTCTTTGTAGGATACTCCACTCAAAGTAAAGCTTATAGAGTTTTTAACAATGTCACTAGGATCATAGAAGAGAGTATGAATGTCTCTTTCAATGAGCATAGGATCAATATTGAAGGTAATGGACCTGATTGGTTATTTGATATTGATGCATTGTCTAAATCTCTTTCTTTTGAGTATTCTACTGAAACAGCTACAGGTACTTCAACAACTGTTGGTGAAAATCATCAAACAGCTTCAACAAGCCCGAACAGTTTTGACACTGTTAGCTCAAAACCAACAACTGTTGGTTCAAACAAAGTTACTGAAGACTTTGTCGTAATTCCTCTGCTTCAACAAGAGTTATCAACTGTTGATCCATTGATTGATGCTGAATCTTCAAAGGACATGGAATCCCATGATCCTCAACACCACACTGACTCTGCTGATCAAGTGTGTGATAACGCTGAAAATTCAAGTGAATGTGAGTTTGATCTGTCTAATCTAGGGGATGAACTGACTGAAGAAAACATTCCTACATCAAGAGTTCACAAGATTCATCCAATATCACAAATAATTGGAAATCCAACCACTCCTATCAGAACAAGGAATATGCTGCAAAATGAAAACAGTGGTGTGGATCTTGCCCAATTTGACGTGAATGCTTGCTTTTTGTCTCAAATAGAACCAAAGAAAGCAATTGAGGCATTGAAAGATCCTTCATGGGTAGAGGCAATGCAAGAGGAGCTCTTACAATTTCAAATTCAGCAAGTTTGGAAGTTGGTTGAGCTTCCAAGAGGCAAAAGAGTAATTGGCACCAAGTGGGTGTTCAGAAACAAGAAAGATGAAAGAGGGATTGTTATCAAGAATAAAGCAAGACTGGTTGCACAAGGCTACACACAAGAGGAAGGAATAGACTATGATGATGTTTTTGCACCTGTTGCAAGGATTGAAGCCATTAGACTATTTCTTGCTTTTGCAAGCTTCAAAGGATTTAAGGTGTATCAAATGGATGTCAAGTCTGCTTTTCTCTATGGAACTATTGATGAGGAGGTATATGTGTGTCAACCCCCTGGCTTTGAAGACTCAAAGTACCCTGACAAGGTATATAGGTTGGATAAAGCCCTATATGGTCTACATCAAGCTCCTCGAGCTTGCTATGAGACATTATCATCCTATCTCCTTGAAAATGGTTTTAAGAGAGGCACAATTGACAAAACATTGTTTACAAAGATTGTTAAAACAGAGATTTTGCTTGTTCAAATCTATGTTGATGATATAATCTTTGGATCCACTAATGACAGCTTGTGCAAAGAATTTGAAGTCATTATGCACAAAAGATTTCAGATGAGTTCAATGGGTGAACTCACATTTTTTCTGGGATTGCAAGTCAAACAGAAGCCAACTGGTATTTTTCTAAGCCAATCTAAGTATGTCAAGGACATATTGGACAAGTTTGGCTATCAAGATGTGAAGCTGGCAAGTACTCCAATGGAAACACACAAACAGTTGGAAGCAGATTCTGAGGGGGAGGATGTTAATATACACCTCTATAGATCAATGATTGGTTCATTAATGTACTTAACTGCTTCTAGACCTGATATAATGTTTGCTGTTTGTGTTTGTGCCAGGTTCCAATGCAGTCCGAAGATGTCACACCTGTTTGCTGTAAAGAGAATCTTTAGATACCTCAAAGGCCAACCAAAATTGGGACTTTGGTATCCTAAAGATTCACATTTTGATTTGGTGGCATATTCTGATAGTGACTATGGTGGAGCCAATGTGGACAGAAAATCAACCTCTGGAGGATGTCAATTCTTTGGATCAAGGCTGGTTTCATGGCAATGCAAGAAACAAACAACAGTTTCAACTTCAACAGCTGAGGCAGAATACATTGCTGCATCAAGCTGCTGTTCACAAGTGTTATGGATCCAAAATCAGCTTCTGGATTATGGTTTGTCTTTCTTAAATACTCCTATTTATGTTGATAACACCAGTGCTATTAGCATAGTTAATAATCCAGTGAAGCATTCTAAAACCAAGCACATTGAAATCAGATTTCACTTCATAAGAGACTGCAATGAAAAGAGATTAATCCAAGTTATGAAAATTCATACTGATGATCAATTAGCTGATTTGTTCACTAAAGCTTTTGATGTGAGCAGATTCAATTTTTTGATTTCCAACATTGGAATGATTAACTTGGACTAACAGTTGTTCATTATTCCGTGTTTTTCACACTAACAGTTTGCAACTGTTAGTTACGTTTTCTAACAACTGTTATCCTTTAAGTATTCAGAGAGGGAAATGCACTTTCACACATCAGTTTTGGACATATCTGCTGACCTGTCTCACAAACAGTTTTCACACCCGTGACTGTCCTTGTTATGAGGTAAAGGTAAATTCACTTTCTTGAATCAACAGTTCCAAACTGATAAAGGTGAGTCATTTTGCTTGTTATAGAGTGCATTTGAGATGACAAGTCACTGCATGCTATTAATGGAAATTACTGGACATTAATGGTCATTAATGGCTATTAATGGACATTAATGCCTCCCAGTTTCTCTATAAATAGCCTTGCACCCATACTTCACAAATCACACCCACGAGGCAAATTATGACAATCGTCTCTGGTGATGCATATGATGAGAAGGTCTACTGCACACCCATTGGTAGGTAGTATGTTTTAACAATTGTCTAAGGCTTGTCAACAGTTAACGGAGAAAGTTGTCTACACTTACAGTATAGATCATTGTTCTCCCACACCTACGAGACGGCCTTGCACAATTAGATAAGCAGTACCAACAATGGCTTGTGCATTACATGACCATTCTTTGAAGACAGGCTTCTCAGTAAGGCGATGGCGGCACTGTAGAGGCTATTCTGAACTCGATTCTTAAATAACGAAGACATTCTTGAGCAAAAATGTGATGATGATTGTCTTCCCTTAAAGTTCAGATTTGATGATACAAACTGTTAACGATAATTTGTCATATGTAGATCTCGGAGTTAAGACAGTTCTTATAAGCTGTGTTTAGATCTATAGCACAAGACAGTATTGTTTTCTCAAAATTATTGTAGCTCAATTGTGATTATCTTGAATAAAATATATCTTATGTTGATGACTGTGTTCTCTAATGATTTATTATTATTGCTTCAGCATTTGATATATGTGTGCTGAAAGTTTGTTTGACAGTTTCACATTTCTATTTCAATCAATACTAACAGTTTTCAACTGTTAGCATATGGCTTCGGCAACTGTTAGACAAAGTCCATGTGCAACTGAGGGGGAGAAATTTGTCAACTAAGGGCGAGAAATGAAGAACAGTTGTAAACTCTAAACAACTGTCAATTCATATAAATGATCAAACAAAAGGGACTTAACTTTTGAATAACAGTTGTTACATCTTATGAAAAACAGTTTCTCAACTGTTAGTTTATTTTGTCCGTCAACTGTTAAGCTATTAAAGGGTGTTTTGGTCTTTGCAGAATTTTGGAAACTTTGAATTGCATTCAACATTCGAAACATATATAAGGCAATTCCCTCCTTACCAAGCAACTCACACGTCCAAAACGAACTTCGATCAGAAACAAACCCTAACCCTCAACAACTCTCAGAGATCGAAATCAAAATGTCTCCTTTTCCATTTGTCAAAGAGCACAATGTGATCGCTTATCTTGAAAAACCAAACAATCTTGACGCTTTTCATGTCATGATTGATTATCTCACGGTATCAAACATTCATTATGCTCTAACTGCCAACCCCACAATCTATACCTCACATATTGAGAACTTCTGGAAGAATGCCAAAGTCCAAGAAGTTGATGAAGTGCAACAGATTTCTACAACTGTTGATGATATGGAGGTTTCTATAACCGAAGACACTATTCGCCATGCACTACAACTGAATGATCTTAATGGTGAGTATTCTGATTCGGTTGCATTAGAATATCTACACACCGAGTTACTGAAACTTGGGTATGAGGGCCCTGGGGGTAAGGGTACCTTCTACAAAGGGCAGTTTTACGCACACTGGAAGTTCATTATCCATACTCTCCAGCAGTGCATAAGCCCTAAGAGAACGGGCTGGAATGAGTTTGGGAGCAACATTGCTCTCGCACTCATCTGTTTAGCCAACAACAGATGTTTTAATTTTTCAAAATTGATATTTAATGGTATGGTAAAACATCTAGGGACCAAGTATGGTCTCTTTTTGATGTATCCTCGATTTGTGCAAGTATTGTTAAACTTTTTGATGCCAAATCTAAAAAAACACAAGAGGGTCATTATTCTCTCTGCTCATGTGGCTTCCACTTTGAGCAAACTGTTGATTAATGGCAAGAGTTTCTCTGGTGCCATAACTCCTCCACTCTCTGAAATGGTGGAGTTTCTGTCAAGAAACAGGACTGCCAGTGTTGAGCATGAAACCCATTGTATTGCTACACCACCAACACTGGAACCCACAGTCCAAGATACTCAAAATTCGCAACCTGCTTCCTTTGAAAAAGCTACAACACAAGCCCCTGCACTAAAAATATTTAGAAAGAAGAGGAAAACTGTTGGTGCTCCTTCCACCACAGTTAGAGAACCCCAAACTGTTAGCCCTGCACAGGTGCATTCACCTGTGTAGAATATCGAAAGGGAACCTTTGGTGCTGTCTCCCAGGCACAATGAGGAGGTGATCATTCCTCAAGAGGGTGATCATATGGTCTTTGAGGCTGACACTACTGTTTTATTCGCAAGGGATAAACAGGACAGTGTCAACATAGCTAAGACCTCAACCATGGTAACAGAGACTAGTAAAACAGTTTCTGGTAATCCCCAGAACCAAGAAAAGAGGGGTACTGATGGTGATACTCAAGGGAGTCAACCACCAGTGAAAAATGTCAATGATATGGTCACAGTGGAAACACTAACTGACATTGAGACTAGACTGAAACAACATCCATTGACGGATCCTAACTTTGCACCTTACCTTGCTGCTCATTTACACCTAAAGAAAAGGATTGCTCTTCAAAACAAAAGGATAGTTTCTCAAGATGAGAAGATAAAAGAACTGACTGAACAGTTAGAGAAGGCAACTGAAGTACTCAAGGTAGTAGCAATTCACAATGAGGTGCTAATAAGGCAAGATAAGCAGCTGAACTTTCTTGATGAGAATCTGAAAAAGGCAACTAATGTTCTTCATACTCATGAGATGCTGCTTAAACCCAAATCCTTGGTGAAAATCTCTTAAACTACTCAAGCTAAAGGAAGAAGAAAATCCAAGCAGGAAGAAGTTAAACAGACAGTTCCACAGGATAAACAAACAGTTGTGGCTCCAAATGAGCAAACAGTTGCAACACAACAACCAACAGTTGTAACTTCAAATCAACTAACAGTTGCAAGTGTCCAAGCGATTAATGAAGAAGAAGAAGAACAGCTTTCAAGTGTTGATAGGATGCTAATCAACAGGATGGTATCAACTGTAGATGTTCCAAGCACTGAGATTTTCAAATCTTGGTCAACAGTTAAGCAAAACTACTTGGTTGATATTAGTGCTCAATATCTGGGAATAAGTTCTTCTAGAATGGCACAGAAAATCGATGATGGATGGCTTGATGGAAAGGTTGCTACATTAGAATCTTTACCACCAAAGAAAGGTTATAAAGGGATAGTCATTCAGGAAGGAAAGAAAGAATCAAAGTTGCCTCCTGTTTCAGGCAAAGGTAAAGAAATTGTTGTTGTTTGTCCTAAGCTCAAGCTTTCAAGACAGCAACAAGAAGAGCGTGATCATGAATTTGCATTAAGGCTAGCAGCTGAGCTAAGAGAACAAGAACAGTCTGATTTTGAGATAGCAAAGAAGCTGGCTGATGAGATTACTACTCAGATTGATGAGGAAGAGAAAGTAAAGGAAGCTGCTGGTAAGGGAGTAAAAAGAAAAAGAGTTGTAAAGAAGAAAACAGTTCCACCTCCCAAGCCAGTAGTGGAAAAGAAGAAACCCCAATCAGTCCAAAAACCCCAACAGTCTGAAGAAAAAGCCAAAACAGGCTTGGTCAAAACTATTTTGCAAGATAGACTCTCAATAGAGATAAAAGAAAGAATTGATAAATTTGAAGCTCAAAAGTCACATATCAAAGAATGGAGGTTTGAAATGCTGAGAGTGGAAACTGGAAAGCAGGGAGTCACCATTGTTAGAGAGGTGGAACCAATTGAAAGCTATGTCAGTTTCACTGCACTGATGGATAGTGTGACCAGGAGAGATGTACAAGAAATGTATGAATATGGGGTAAGTCATTTTGGAAAGGATGCTGAAATTGAGATAAAAGTATTTTTGGTGCATTTATCGAGTATATGCAATCCACAGAGAGTGATGTCAATACTGACAAATGATGAAAGATTTCCAATATTGACTGTGAAAGTTTTTGAAAGATCAAGGGTGTATAATCTTGTGACAAACAATGCTAAAACCCAATGGTTTGATCTTAATTTTGTTGATCATAGTAGGACCAAGTTGATGTACATGGTGAAGGCAAAGTTTTATGGTCCTGTAAGGTTAAGGGAAGATCTGGGAAGAAGACTGAAAGAAAGGTTGGAGCTGATAGAGAAAAAGAAAATGTAATTTTTCCTTCATATTTTGATTATAACAATTTTACTTTGCATAATTAATGTTAATATGTTCTTTGCTTATGTGAATGTTTCTATGGTTGAACCCTATAAAACAACTTAAGTGTATTGTTCAATACTTTAAGTTAGGGGGAGATTGTTGGGAAATTTGCTAAGTCATTGAAACCATTGAACATGCAAAGGTAAAACTGTTAAGAGTATTTTGGGGATAACAGTTGAAAACTGTTAGATGGATACGAAAACTTTTGTAACTAACAGTTTCTGCAAGTTTTACAACTGTTGGTACAAAAGTTCAGAACTGTTAGTTGGCAAAGTCAAAAACTGTTAGAAGGCCTTGAAGTGAAGACTATTAGAAGACATGCAGAACTGTTGTTTTCATTGAACAGTTTCTGTTGAGCTATATTTGGAAAATCCTATCTTTGAAGATATCCCGAAATACTTTGAAGATTATCAAGATTATCTCAGAAGATAGAAGATTACCTAACTGTCAACAATTCAAGGAGGATCAAGAGTCTATATATATACTTCATTAGATGATCAATTTAGTATGACGACTTGATCTCATTATTCAAAGCATTTGTTCTTATTGTTATTTATTTTCTGAAAGTGTTTAGCCTCTAAGTTTCTTGTTGAAACCTAAGAACAGTCTGTGTTCTTCGTCTAACAGAATAAGTTAGATTGGGGGTGAAGTTTGCTTTTGTAATCATTCTGGTTGGTTAATAAAACTACTGTTTGATTGAATTAATCTTTGTTTAAAACCTTCTTTAATCAATTAAGTGTGATTCCGCAACTTCTTAATTGATTGTGATCATAGTTAAAGATTAACTTTTATTTTACTCTGATTGATTATTTAAAGTTAGTTCTTGTTATTTGATATAATCTATATCCGATCCTGACAAAACCCTGTCATGAATTGGAGTGAAATATGGTTCTTAGCCCTTGTTAAAATATTTTTCGAGACTATATGGGTAATTATTTTAACGACGATTAAATCAAACTAACTAATTCGTATACTCTATTCAAATATAGGATGTCGAATCATAACTACACCATGTCGAAATTTTCACTTCGTATGTTCCTACAAAGGGAGAAACTCACGGGAGTGAACTTTGTTGACTGGCTTAGGCAATTGAGGATTGTCCTACGTGCCGAGTCTAAGTTGCACATCCTTGAGGAACCCCTTCCTGAACCACCTACTATCGATGCGGCATGGACCATCCGATACGCGTATGAAAAGTGTGTTCAGGATACGCACGATGTTGCTTGTCTCATGTTATCAAGTATGAGCTTAGAACTGCGAAAGCAATTTAAGCACATGACTGTGTATGACATGATTAACAAGCTGAAGGATGTATTCCAACAGCAAGTTAGGCAAGAACATTATGAGTGTGTTAAAAGTCTAGCCGGTTGTAAGATGCGGGAAGGCGGGAGTGTTAGTGCCCATGTTTTGAAGATGAAATCATACATGGACCAAATGGAGAGGCTAGGATTTCCTATAGGGAGGGAGCTTAGTGTGAATTTCATACTTCAGTCTCTCCCCGCATCATATGAATAGTTTGTAAAAGACTATCATATGCATGGAAAGGAAATATCTGTAGATGAATTGCATGGAATGTTGAAGGATGTAGAATCTGACATGTCCAAGCATGCATCATCCTCATCCACTCCCGTTCTTGGTTCTAAGGGTCAACATATTATGAGGAAGAATCAATCGATCCCATCAGAAGAAGTTGGAATATCCAAGCTTGCTTCAAGTTTTGAGTCCATGGACATTGATGATGTGCCTAAGGATACTCAACAAGGGGTGGTTTGCTACTTCTGCGGAAGATTTAGGGATTGGGGCCGTCATGCCTGCCCTTCGTGCCGAGAGGATATAAAACTTCTCAGAAAAGAGAGTTAATTTTCCTACTTGAGGTACATTCATGATTATACTTCATTGCTATTTCTTAATAAGCTGGGTTGTTTACCCGAGCTTTAAGACTCACGTTTGTCACAAATTTATTTTGTTACAAAGTGCAGGTCTGTTCTATGCAAGAAGGAAGAGCTTGAAGAACCGGATCTCTAAAAAGGAAACTCTGTTGATTGTCCTCTACAAGAGAATTGGGAGTGTTAGTCTCGCCATTATTTCCGGATTAATTATTACTTTTGTATTTATGCCCTGTGTGGCAAGACTTGCTTTATTGTATGTTCTTTTGAAGATGATGGATGTTTTTTGAATCTTGTATTTTGATGTAAAGACTTTTCATATTGATGGTTTCATTTCAAATTCTATCCATGTCAGTGCTTATGTGTTACTTTTGACCATTTATGGTGCACAAATACACATTTGATGACGATGGATATGGCTTGGAATTGAAACAATTTTAAAAAACATTGTTTTGAGATGTTTTTATCAAAACTTATCCATATCATTGCATACATAAAGGCTCGTTATAAGTAATAAGACAATCATGAATAACTTATTCTTAGATCCAAAAATGGTTTGGATACATTAGCTCTATGGCATAATCAAACTTGACCAAGTAAACAACATTTACATCACTTAGATCCATGTGGTTAGGATCTTTGTAAAAGTTTAGCCTCGGGCTAAATGAAAGATATAAATCTTGTTTATTGGACTTGGGTGATTAAGAAATCCTTCACCAGTGTTGGTAGGAAAGGATTGAGACTTGTTGGATTTTGATCACACTTGTGTTGATAATCCGTTCAAGTATACCACATAGAGTGACACTAGTAAAATTCTCCATCACCATCTTTATGATAGTTGTTGGGAGAATGTTTAACTAGATAAAAGGTTTGTGTCTGAAACCTGGAGGTGTTCGGAACTAACCTGAAGAAAATTAAGAATCAGTAAGGGCATATAGATATAAATTCTTAGATCTAGAATAGATGCTATGTTTTCTTATCTATATTGGTTTAAATATGAAATGGATCATGGGTTTAACCCATGATTCGTTTTCTCTGGGAGACACATTTGTACATGGTGTCACATTAAAGAATAACCGGATATCTTTGTTGATGATCTGGTAAAAGGTAGGCCTAAAACATGTATTCAATGTGATTGGTATACATTAATTTTATGAACAAAGTCCTCAATCTAAAACCCAACATGATGGTCACCTAAGCATCCAATGAGATTTTGACTAGAAAGAGTCATTTGCTTGTCAATCTCATAACTTAAAATTATCCAGTCTACATTCAATGGGAGATGGATGAATTATAAACTAAGTTGATGCTTATATATATTTAAGTAGTTCATCTGAGTTTTGGGTAGTTGTTTCTTCAAACTTTATGGGAACCATGTTTGGTTGCTCAAAAGGGAGAAGACTTAAATAATAGACCTAGTGTTGACACTAGCATTTAATCAGCATGAAGATGTTGCTAAAACCTGACAATATCCATTGCTTCTATAAATCTGATGGAAGTCAAGAAGGCTGTTTAGATATGAGGTTGTCATATTTTAGTAACAGCAGCTTGATGGTGAATTAGTGTGAGGTTACCATTCATCGGAAACATAGTGGACCTAGAGTTCACTAGTGAATATAAGAAGGGAATGATATACATAACCTATTTGCTGCAACCAAGTAATTGACTTGGGTTAATCCCACACCGAAGGTGTAATCCAAGAAGGGTGAAGGGACTAATATATATGCAATAATAGACAACTTCAAATACTGACTAGAGACAATGTGTTTCATTTTTGATTATATGGAAACATGTTCTGGTGGCTATGTTGAAAATGACTTGGATAAAGTGAAATATTGTTGTCGCCTTGCGGAAACAAGTTAGTTCACTTGGACGTAAGAGACCTGTATCCTTCATAGGATTAAGTTGAGGAAATGCTTGAGGCACTTTCCGAGGGTCTTACACATCCATAATATCCAGATTAAGCCTGGATTATGTGAAGCATTGTTGTCGCTTTGGGAAAACAAGTAAGTTCACATGGAAATAAGAAGACCTAGATCCTTCACAGGATTAAGTTGAGGAAATGTTTGAAACATGTTCGGAGGTCTTACATATTCGTTATATCCATGTTGTGTCCATGACTGAAGTCGGCAAAACTTGCATCTTATGGTTGTAATCTTGCTTTACGAGAAAGTTAAAGGAATGAGTTTTCTTGAAAGCATAGATTAAGCCAGATACTCTTGTCAGGGCTAGTGGGAGCTTTATGTGTTCCTAGTAAAATATACTCAAATGAAAATAATGTCCTAATTTAGGGTTGTTTTCAACCTATTGATGGAATTATTGTTCTACGAGTATAAATATAGAATATGGAGTAAAGTGGATTCTAAATTCAAGAAATACTGAAGTATGTTCCTGATGTTCGACGAAAATAGAGTTGTCTTGAGTAAGTTTTACTGCAAGCAAATCTATACTAATAAGACTGTCGATTTTAATCAAAGTTTTGGATAAACAAATATGTGGTGTAGATACGACATTTAAATTCCCGTGAGTGTCATTGACCCTATTATGTACTTCGGTAACATTAAGGGTATGTCGACTCTAGTAAACGTGAGTGTCAGTGACCCTATTGTGAACTTCGGTTACATTGAGGGCATGTCGACTCTAATAAACATAAGTGTCATTAATCCTATTATAGACTTTGGTAACATTGAGGATATGACGAGTATGATAACATTATGTATGATCTCTTTGATAAACACTATGCAAGTGGTTTAATGAGAGAATACAAAAGAGTACAAAGGGATATTGTGTTGATCATCCCATCATTAAGCCGTTGTCAAATAGTAGTGATGAATTTCATACTAGGTATAATAGCATTGTTTATGCTGATGACTAGGCTTTAACATCGTTTTAGTAAATGTTTGATTTACTAATAAGCTTTGGGAACTGTAAGCAGTACTGCTAACCGATGATTGTATCGATATATAGTGAAGACTATATATACGCATGATGCGGTTACCTTCATTGGTCTTTACTGTGTTCCATCTTAGCATGTTTAACCACTTCCCAGAATGTTTATACATTCTAAATTTCCACAGCAATCATTTTTCAAAGGAAGGAAGTTTGAATTAAGGCTGAGATTAGGTGTTGGTTGTGCATTGATCAAGGATTGAATGCATGAAACGCAATAGTATCTTGTGCTTGAAAGGAGTTTCAAGTGACTGGAAGACCCACACCTGAGTTCACTTCATGGATCATGGTCACAAGTAACTCGGGATGGTAATATCATTACGTCCTTCGACCTGAGATGTATGAATTACTATAGCATGAAACTTTCTTACTTTGGCTATTTCAAAACGTAGTTCGTAACTGGCTATTATAAAGGGAATAGTTAAGTAAGATAAGGTTTACGCTATGGGATTGTACAGTCAAAGGAATTTGTTCCTCTGATATGAGAGATATCCCTGGGCCCCTCGATGATTGGGAGCTGAAACCAAAACTAGCATGGCCATGCACAAAGGAATATTGATTGAGAATCCGATATGTCCTTAAATTTTGGTCACCACCAATCAAGATCGAGAAACATAATCGTGAACGATCTAGAGATTGACATATTAATCCATGTCTCATGTTCACAAGGATATTGCGAACAAAAGGATGTTTGATCACTTATCTATAGGACCTCTACGTTCTTGTAGGTTATGGTTTTCTGCAAGGAGGCGGAACCCATACTGACTTGGGGGCATTGATGCTTTGCTAGAGGCCAATCTTTGTCTGTGGTTACATGGGTACGGTGCATTATGTGCAAGTGGGAGTTTGTTAGAAAATGCCCACTAATGCACGTACGCCATATAAGACCGCTGTTGATGATGTGTAGGCCTATTGGGTCATACAGCAGGGTCTAACCTGACAGCAACTAAAGTAAAGGGACCAAATATGGCAAAAGAAAAAACTTGACATCGCAGGCCGCGATAGCGCCGGTAACGCTAAGGGTTTAGCGCCACTAAACCTTAATGGTTAGCGCCACTAAGGCTGCATGTACTTTTTGTCATATCACTGACAGGCCGCGTTAGCGCCGCTAACTTTAAGGGGTTAGGGCCGCTAAACCCTAAGGCTTAGCGCCGCTACGGCTGCATGTGCTTTTTGTCAAATCACCTCCAAGGCTGACCAATGCATGTGGGACTTATGTATATGTCTTTGGCCGGCTAAGGAGAGGGGGTGGATATCTGGAAGCTTAATAAAAAGGGTCTTTGTCATTCTTTTCTCTTGTGGTGAAAACACACACACATAACCCTCAAAAGTGCCATAGAGACTTTGAGAGAGAGTTTGCAAGAGAGAGCTCCAGATTTGGTTCCATAAGTGGCTGTTCCAAGGTGGTATTCAAGTTGAAGTATCACTAGAGGCCAGCTAGCACTCGAGGTTGGCGTGTTACCGGGGTATACCTCAATAGAAGATCCGTGTTTTTCATTCTTGGAGGATCACCACCACAACACCCGTCATTTCTGGAGCTAAGGAGAAAGGTATTATCCTCTTTCATTCTGGCATGTTGCATTTCTAGTACATTGAGTTTGGTCCTCTTTTGGTATTTCTTGTTTTTGTGCTTTGGTGAGTTGTACATTGGGCTTTAAATCTTGTACTTTGCTTCCGCTGCTAGCCCATGAAATCCTAACATACCTAACATAACACATTTAGGTCTGATTAACACTTCACATTTACTACATTCCGATCTTATCATAAGTTACATTCTGTCAACACTAGGCACATGCTTGCGCCCGCAAGTACACGGCTTACGCCCGCAAGCCCATATAATAACCATGCTTAAGGACACAAGGGTATGGCTTGCGCCCGCAAGGGTTCCTCCTCATCCACCATGGCTTACGGCACAAGGACAATCTCTTATGCCCGCAAGCATGGTTCTTTTCTTGCTTACGACTGCAAGCTATGTGCTTACACCCGCAAGTATATTTACTTCGTCCGTAGACGATAAACCATAACTCATGCTTACGGCCGCAAGTGCCATCACTAACGCCCGCAAGGACATACTGTGCTTGCCAATCATCTTCTTTAAAACTATTATAAGCTTTCCTACATGTATTATACTCAAATATCACATCTTGTACTCAATTCTTGCCTTTTAGTTCATTCATATCTTTCAAGAGTTCAAACTAGGTTTCTGGCTAGAAATTACTTACAAAGGAGATGGAGCACAATAGATTAACCTTGAAATTTTAGATGGAATGACAAACAAATTCACTTTCTTGATCTTTTCTTCCAAAGGCAACAAAGGTATAGTGTCTGTGTGTGTGTTGTCGTACGTAAGTATGTGTGTGTTAGTGTTACGTGATGAATAAAAGTTAAAGTTTATTAGGAGAGATAAATTATTAAAAATTGAGTGGATGAGATTAATTTAAATAGAAAGAAGGGTGGAGATTAGAGATTGACATAATTTTAAGAAGTTCTAAAAAGTTTGAAGGAGAAAGAGTGTTAAATGGTTTATATAGAAGTATATATTTGAAGCTTAAATCCCTTTATCATCATTAAGAAAATTTTAAATTTTAAATTAGAGATATATGCACATATTTTATTTGTTATTCGCAGGTTTAGCTTAAGTTCTGATTATATGCATTCTTGTAGCCTCTCGTATTCTTTTTATATAGTGATATCGTCAGTTCTGCCAATGTTTTTTTTTTTCATAAAAAAGTTTTTCCACATTAAACCTTGGTGTTCTTGTTGTTTGTTATTTATTAAATTTCGTTTCTACGTAATTTGATATGTTTATATTAACATATGGTGTATTGGGTGTGATTGCAAGCCTTCAATAGCATCTCGTAGCCTCTTATGTTAATGTTTGAACAATCTAAATCAACTGTTTTCTATAAATAATTCGGCTGGTCAAAGTATATGGACATGGAGTATTACTTTATGTAGCCTCGCTTCCAACTCAGCATCAAAATGAGAAGTTCCAATAAGTTTTTCACAATTCCTAATCTAGTCTCCTTCTAAAAAAGAGTAACCTCAAAAAGTACAACCAATTTTGGCTTAATCCAATTACCTACTAGTATGATGAAAAGTACAAACCAATAAAAAAAGTCATAGGAAAAGCCATAAAAAAACGAGATTAGATTTAAGCAACCAGTTGATCTCTTGAATGATTTTGACTCAGATTTAAGCAAACGGGAAAGCCACGAAATTGGATAAAATGACTTCAGCATCTAGTAAGTGTATACAAGAGATCAAGATTGATGAGGTTCACGAAAAACTTCGACCAATTTAAGTCTTCAGGGCAAAATGAAAAATTAGTTATTTGATGTATATATTTAGTTATTTAATTACATCTTTAAGTTATGTTAGTTATAAATTGTTTTTTTTTTAAACGGCAACAAAAGATTCCAAAGCAAGAAGCTTCGGCATGACCATCATCCCCGCCAAGAGACCTGCTATATTATAATCTAGCAAGATACTAGTTATAAATTGTTTTTGATTCATTATTTATGTAATTATTAAAAGTAAAGAACAAAAAAGGCCTACAAATTTATTTTGATTTTTTATTTGTGTAATAATTTAAAGTAAAAAAAAATAGAAAGTCTTCACTGCTTGTGTGGCTCTTTAGAGTATAACTAGTATCAGTCCTTAGGAAGGTATCTAATCCGGGGAAATGACTATGCTTGAAAAATGGAAGCCTGCTTAATACAGTTGGATGGCAAAAAAACTAATAAAATCATCAAATCATTATGCCCTTGTATGTACTCATAGCTTGGTTTAGTCTAACATTTTTATGGATAATGGCACCGGAAGAGTAGGGTGAGCCGAATCGGTAATACCGTATGCGCAAGAATGCCCAAGAAGGATGCTATAATCATGAAGGAGAAGAACGCTAAAATCAAGAAGAATAAAAAAGTCTAAATCATGAAGCATAAGAACGTCCAATTTATGAAGCTTAAGAATGCTTAAATTATGAAGCTTACGAAAGCCCAAATTTTGAAGCTTTAGAATGCCAAAATTACGTACCTTAAGAGTGCCAAAATTATGAACCTTAAGAATTTCAAAATGTTGAAGATAAAGAATGCTTATAACATGAACGCAAGAACATGAAGAGTGCAACAAGATGAAGAACAAGAATGCTAACGAAAGCCCAAATTTTGAAGCTTTAGAATGCCAAAATTACGTACCTTAAGAGTGCCAAAATTATGAACCTTAAGAATTTCAAAATGTTGAAGATAAAGAATGCTTATAACATGAACGCAAGAACATGAAGAGTGCAACAAGATGAAGAACAAGAATGCTAATAGTGTAAAAGATCGAAGACAAACATAATTAAAGATAGAAAATCTTCATTGTATAATCCATATCTCTAGATAATCCTTTGTCATACTCCATAAATACAGAAAGAAGTCCTTCCCTACTTGTTTGGCTCTTTAAAGTGTAACTAGTGTCAATCTATTGAAAAATTCTAATCTTAGCTAGTGGGAAAGGACTCGGGAATGGCAGCCACCTTAATAAAACTGGATGGCTAAAACCCAATGATGTCTATTCAATGCACGATGTCACAAGGTATTGTGGCCTTATCCCACTCATAGCTTGGTTTAGTCTAGCATTTCCATGGGTAATGGCTTTGGAAGAGTAGGATGAGCCGGAACAATAATACTGTCGGAGCAAGAAAGCCATGCCATAATCATGAAGGAGAAGAAGACTAAAATCAAGAAGTAGACGAATGTCCAAATCATGAAGCATTAGAACACCCAAATTTTGAAGCTTAAGAACACCAAAAGTATGAAGATTAAGAGGTCAAGATTATGAACCTTAAAAATGCTAAAATTATGAACCTTAAGAATGCCAATGTGGAAGATAAAGAACGCAAGAACATGAAAAGCGCAACAATAAAAAGAGTAAGGACAAGAATGCTAATAGTGTAAGAGCTCGAAGGCAAACATGAAGATAAAAAGTCTTCGTTGTATAAGAAATCTTTATTTATGCAGTATAACAAGGGATTTTTTGGATCAACAAATATATATTTTGGGTAAGGACTTTTTTGTAGTTCCTAACATGGATACCTAGTCCATAGCTATAGTTTATTCAGAATAGATTAACACTAGACTACCTTTGTAGTTAGGTAATCATCTTACAATACCTCTAGATTTAGTTTTAACGAGAGATTGAATGAAAGCGTTTAATGAAGCAAGGGATTTTTTGCTATATAAACATGGACTTGGAATAGATTACCGATAGACAAAATAGAAATGGTATACGGGTTAACTCAAGACAATTTACAAGCTTTCTCTGAATCAGAGGTCTTTTTCTCAAAATGTAAGGTTTTGTGTTGGGAAATAATCTAAGTTATTGAGCATAAAAAATGAGAACTGTTTAGTAAAGGTTGGTGAAACAGTTTAAAACTGTTTGTTGAAAATATGAAAACAGTTGAGAACTGTTAGTTCACAAAGTCACAACTGTTTAAAGACCTTGAAGCGGAAGACTGTTAGGAGAATCAAGAACTGTTGTATTCATTAAACAGTTTCTGTTGAGCTATATTTGGAAAATCCCATCTTTGAAGATATCTCGAAATACTTTGAAGATCATCAAGATTATCTCGGAAGATAGAAGATTACCTAACTGTCAACAATTCAAGGAGGATCAAGAGTCTATATATACTTCATTAGATGATCAATTTAGTACGACGGCTTGATCTTATTATTCAAAGCATTTGTTCTTATTGTTATTTATTTTCTGAAAGTGTTTAGCCTCTAAGTTTCATTGAATGCTAAGAACAGTTTGTGTTCTTCATCTAACACAAAAGTTAGATTAGAGGTGTAGGTGAATATTGTAATCATCATTGGTTATTAATAAACATCTGACAGTTGAAAGTATTCTTATTGTGTTGATTGATTTGAATTGCTATTATGTTAAAAACCTTTTAATCAATTAAGTGTGATTCCGCAACTTCTTAGTTGATTGTGGTCATAGTTAAAGATTAACTTTTATTTTACTCTGATCCTTAATACCAAATCACAATTAGGCAAGTTTGAGAGTAAGGCTGAAGAAGGTTTCTTTGTAGGATACTCCACTCAAAGTAAAGCTTATAGAGTTTTTAACAATGTCACTAGAATCATAGAAGAGAGTATGAATGTCTCTTTTAATGAGAATAGGATCAATATTGCAGGTAAAGGACCTGATTGGTTATTTGATATTGATGCATTGTCTAACTCTCTTTCTTTTGAGTATTCTACTGAAACAGCTACAGGTACCTCAACAACTGCTGGTGAAAATCATCAAACAACTTCCACCAACCCGAACAGTTTTGACACTGTTAGCTCGAAACCAACAACTGTTGCTTCAAACAAAGTTACTGAAGACTTTGTTGTGATTCCTTTGCTTCAACAAGAGCACTCCAATGCTGTTGATCCGTTGATTGATGCTGAATCTTCAAAGGACATGGAATCTCATGATCCTCTACAACACACTGACTCTGCATCCCAAACAGTCACTGATCAAGTGTATCCTGAAATTTCAAGTGAATGTGAGTTTGATTTGTCTAATCTAGGGAATGAACTGACTGAAGAAAACATTCCTACATCAAGAGTTCACAAGATTCATCCAATATCACAAATAATTGGTGATCCAACCACTCCTATCAGAACAAGGAATATGCTGCAAAATGAAAACAGTGGTGTGGATCTTGCCTAATTTGATGTGAATGCCTGCTTTCTATCTCAAATAGAACCAAAGAAAGCAATTGAGGCATTGAAAGACCCTTCATGGGTGGAAGCAATGCAAGAAGAACTCTTACAATTTCAAATTCAGCAAGTTTGGAAGTTGGTTGAGCTTCTAAGAGGCAAAAGAGTAATTGGCACCAAGTGGGTGTTTAGAAACAAGAAAGATGAAAGAGGGATTGTAATCAAGAATAAGGCAAGACTGGTTGCACAAGGCTACACACAAGAGGAAGGAATAGACTATGATGATGTTTTTGCACCTGTTGCAAGGATTGAAGCCATTAGACTATTTCTTGCTTTCGCAAGCTTCAAAGAATTTAAGGTGTATCAAATGGATGTCAAGTCTGCTTTTCTCTATGGAACTATTGATGAGGAGGTATATGTGTGTCAACCCCCTGGCTTTGAAGACTCAAAGTACCCTGACAATGTATATAGGTTGGATAAAGCCCTATATGGTCTACATCAAGCTCCTCGAGCTTGGTATGAGAAATTATCATCCTATCTCCTTGAGAATGGTTTTAAGAGAGGCACAATTGACAAAACATTGTTTACAAAGATTGTTAAAACATAGATTTTGCTTGTTCAAATCTATGTTGATGATATAATCTTTGGATCCACTAATGACAGCTTGTGCAAAGAATTTGAAGTCATTATGCACAAAAGGTTTCAGATGAGTTCAATGGGTGAACTCACATTTTTCTTGGGATTACAAGTCAAACAGAAGCCCACTTGTATTTTTCTAAGCCAATCTAAGTATGTCAAGGACATATTGGACAAGTTTGGCTATCAAGATGTGAAGCTGGCAAGTACTCCAATGGAGACACACAAACAGTTGGGAGCAGATTCTGAGGGGGAGGATGTTGATATACATCTCTACAGATCAATGATTGGTTCATTAATGTACTTAACTGCTTCTAGACCTGATATAATGTTTGCTGTTTGTGTTTGTGCCAGGTTCCAATGCAGTCCAAAGATGTCACACCTGTTTGCTGTAAAGAGGATCTTTAGATATCTCAAAGGCCAACCAAAATTGGGACTTCGGTATCCTAAAGATTCACCTTTTGATTTGGTGGCATATTCTGATAGTGACTATGGTGGAGCCAATGTGGACAGAAAATCAACCTCTGGAGGATCTCAATTCTTTGGATCAAGGCTGGTTTCATGGCAATGCAAGAAACAAACAACAGTTTCAACTTCAACAGCTGAGGCTGAATATATTGCTGCATCAAGCTGCTGTTCACAAGTGTTATGGATCCAAAATCAGCTTCTGGATTATGGTTTGTCTTTCTTAAATACCCCTATGTATGTTGATAACACCAGTGCTATTAGCATAGTTAATAATCCAGTGAAGCATTCTAAAACCAAGCACATTGAAATCAGATTTCACTTCATAAGAGACTGCAATGAAAAGAGATTAATCCAAGTTATGAAAATTCATACTGATGATCAATTAGCTGATTTGTTCACTAAAGCTTTTGATGTGAGCAGATTCAACTTTTTGATTTCCAACATTGGAATGATTAACTTGGACTAACAGTTGTTCATTATTCCATGTTTTTCACACTAACAGTTTGCAACTGTTAGTTACGTTTTCTAACAACTGTTGTCATTTAAGTATTCAGAGAAGGAAATGCAATTTCACACATCAGTTTTGGACATATCTGATGACCTGTCTCACAAACAGTTTTCACACCCGTGACTGTCCCTGTTAAGAGGTAAAGGTAAATTCACTTTCTTGAATCAACAGTTCCAGACTGATAAAGGTGAGTCATTTTGCTTGTAATATAGTGAATTTGATATGACAAGTCACTGCATGCTATTAATGGAAATTACTGGACATTAATGGTCATTAATGGCTATTAACGGACATTAATGCCTCCTAGTTTCTCTATAAATAGCCTTGCACCCATCCTTCACAAATCACACCTACATTTGCACACACTTCTCTCTGCAAATGGCTACTAACTTCTTTCTCATAAACTTCAAAGATATTAATGTGAGACAAAGTTATGTAACCATCCCTGCCCCATTTGTAAGAATGCATGAGCTTTGGCAATACTCATCATGTGTTCTTGAGATGCATGATTATCGAGATAGGTTCACCTTGACACAGCATCCAGATCCACGTAGGCCAAATAAACCAATTGATCATATTCGTATAAGAGGCACTACAAACTCCGTAGTGTGGTTCAATGTTCGAAGATATAATACTCATAACCACCATAGGGCCTCGGATGATGATGCAGTGGAAGTCATTGTAATAGATGACTAGTTCCACTGATGTTGAATTAGTATCATTCACCATCTTCCCAAGAGGCAAATTATGACAATCGTCTCTGGTGGTACATATGATGAGAAGGTCTACTGCACACCCATTGGTAGGTAGTATGTTTTGAAAATTGTTTAAGGCATGTCAACTGTTAACGGAGAAAGTTGTCTACACTTAAGGTGTAGATCATTGTTCTCCCACACCTACGAGACGGCCTTGCACAATTGGATAAGCAGTACCAACAATGGCTTGTGCATTACGTGACCATTCTTTGAAGACAGGCTTCTCAGTAAGGCTATGGCGGCACTGTAGAGGCTATTCTGAACTCGATTCTTAAATAATTAACACATTCTCGAGCAAGAATGTGATGATGATTGTCTTCCCTTAAAGTTCAGATTTGTTGATACAAAATGTTAACGATAATTTGTCACATGTAGATCTCGGAGTTAAGACAGTTCGTATAAGCTGTGTTTAGATCTATAGCAAAAGACAGTATTGTTTTCTCAAAATTATTGTAGCTCAATTGTGATTATCTTGAATAAAATATATCTTATGTTGATGACTGTGTTCACTAATGATTTGTTATTATTGCTTCAGCATTTGACATATATGAGCTAAAAGTTTGTTTGACAGTTACACATTTCTGTTTCAATCAATACTAACAGTTTTCAACTGTTAGTATATGGCTTCCGCAACTGTTAGGCAAAGTCCATGTGCAACTGAGGGGGAGAAATTCGTCAACTAAGGGGGATAAATAAGAACAGTTGTAAACACTAAACAACTGTTAATCCAAATAAATGATCAATCAAAAGGGAGTTAACTTTTGAATAACAGTTGTTATATCTTATGAAAACAGTTCCTCAACTGTTAGTTCATTTTGTCCGTCAACTGTTAAGCTATTAAAGGGTGTTTTGGTCTTTGCAGAATTTTGGAAGCCTTTGGATTGCATTCAACAATCGAAACATATATAAACCATTCCCTCCTCAGAGGTTTCTTTACGCATACTGAACTTCGTTTGAACGCTAAAACCCTAGAATTTTGCTATCAAATCGCCATGGCTCCCCTTCCATTCGTCAAGGAACATAACATGCTCGCTTTTCTTTCAAAACCCGATGATCTTCACATGTTCCACGTTATGATTGATTATCTCTCAATGTCCAATCTCAACACTTCTCTCACCATCAACCCTACCATATACACTTCCCACATTGATCAGTTTTGGAAACATGCTCAACTTCGAACAACTGATGACGTGCAATGGATTGATTCTACCATTGATGATTTGAATGTATCGATCTCTGAGGACACCATTCGCCACCTCCTATAACTCAATTATAGTGAGGGTGAGTATTCTGATTCAGTTTCACTAGATTTTTTGCATGCCGAGCTTGTTAAGCTTGGGTATGAGGGCCCTTCAGGGAAGGGTACATTCTATAAGGGACAATTTTGTGCTCACTGGAAGTATTTGATCCATACTCTCCAGCAGTGCATTAGTCCTAAAAGAACAGGATGGAACGAGTTTGGAAGCAACATTGTTTTGGCCTTAATCTGTTTGGCCAACAATCGTTGCTTCAACTTTTCAAAATTAATTTTCAATGGCATGGTAAAACATCTAGGGACCAAGTATGGTCTCTTTTTGATGTATCCTCGATTTGTGCAAGTTTTGTTAAACTTTTTTATGCAAAATCTAAAAATACACAAGAGGGTCATTATTCCCTCTGCTCATGTGGCTTCCACTTTGAGCAAGTTGTTGGTTAATGGGAAGAACTTCTCAGGCGCCATAACTCCACCACTCTCTGCAATAGTGGAGTTCTTGTCAAGAAACAGAGTTGCCAGGGGTGAGCATGAAGCCCATACTATTGCTACACCACCACCTTTGGAACCCACAACTCAAGATACACAAACATCCCCTTCTGCTACCATTCGAATAGCTACAATACAAGCCCCTACATTGAAAACATTTAGAAAGAAGAGGAAAACTGTTAGTGCTCCTTCCACCACAGTTAGAGAACCCCAAACTGTTAGCCCTGCACAGGTGCAGAATATCGAAAGGGAACCTTTGGTGCTGTCTCCCAGGCATAATGAGGAGGTGATCATTCCTCAAGATGGTGATCATATGGTTTTTGAGGCTGACACTACTGTTTTATCCGCAAGGGATAACCAGGACAGTGTTAACATAGCTAAGACCTCAACCATGGCAACAGAGACTGATAAAACAGTTTCTAGTAATCCCCAGAACCAAGAACAGAGGGGTACTGATGGTGATACTCAGGGGAGTCAACCACCAGTGAAAAATGTCAATGATATGGTCACAGTGGAAACACTAACTGACATTGAGACTAGACTGAAACAACATGCATTGACGGATTCTAACTTTGCACCTTACCTTGCTGCTCATATACACCTAAAGAAAAGGATTGCCCTTCAAAACAAAAGGATAGTTACTCAAGATGAGAAGATAAAAGAACTGACTGAAAAGTTGGAGAAGGCAACTGAAGTACTCAAGGTAGTAGCAATTCACAATGAGGTGCTAATAAGGCAAGATAAGCAGCTGAACTTTCTTGATGAGAATCTGAAGAAGGCAACCAATGTTCTTCATACTCATGAGATGCTGCTTAAACCCAAATCTTTGGTGAGAACCTCTTCAACTGCTCAAGCTAAAGGAAGAAGAAAATTCAAGCAGGAAGGAGTTAAACAAACAGTTCCACAGGATCAACAAACAGTTGTTACTACAACTGAACAAACAGTTACAGCCATTGACTCAACAGTTGCTGTTGAAGTTGCTGAAACAGTTGCTGAAGTTGATGAAACTGTTGTTGAAGGTGTGCAAACAACTGTAATTGAAGAAGAAGGGTTATCAGCGGTGGATAGAGTGATGATTAACAGAATGGTTATGCAAGGTGACTATCCAACCTCTGAAGCTTTCAGATCATGGTCCAAAGTCAAACAAGACTACTTAATTGAAATATGTGCTCAAACTCTCAACATCAGCACATTTAAAATGGCTCAAAGGATCGATGATGGATGGCTAGAAGGGAAGGTAAAGAAGCTGGAACCACTTCCTCCTAAAGCAGGGTTTAAAGGCATTGCTTTTGCTGAGAAACAGAAAGAAGAAAAGAAAGAAGAAAAGATGCCTCCTGTATCAGTAAAAGGAAAGGAAGTGATGGTTGATATTCCCAAGCTGAAACTTTCTAAAGAACAGCAAGAAGAACGGGATAGGGAATATGCACAGAGATTAAATGCTGAGCTTGAGTTGCAAGAACAATCAGATTTTGAACTAGCTAAAAAGATAAGTGCTCAAATGACAAAAGATTTAGAAGAAGAAGAGAAAAAGGAGAAGGAAGCTGCTAGTAAGGAGTTGAAAAGAAAAAGAGTAATAAAAGATAAAGCATTTACAGTTAAGCCAACCAAGAAACTTCCCACTTCAAACAAAGCTGCTGTGGTTCACAAAATTCTGAAAGATAAACTGACAGTAGACGTTCAGCAAGGGATTGACCAATTGGAAAAAGAATTAGGTGAAAAGTCTCAAGTTGTTGAATGGAAGTTTGAAGAAAAAGCAAGTGACAAACATTGCATTACTATTGCAAGGGAAGATGGATCTGTTGAGGTGTATGACAATTTTGTACAAATGATGACAAGAATATCACCAGAAGATGTACAAGAATTGTATGCATATGGAATTAAGCACTTTAGTGACTCAAATGAAGGAATCAAGATTCTGATGGAATATCTTACCAGCATTTGCAACCCATTGAAGATTATGCCCAAACTGACAGTAGAGGAAGCTTTTCCCATAAAGGCAGTGAAAGTATATGCAAAATCAAGGACATATTACGTGGTGATGGGAAATACACTGCATGAGTGGTTTGATTTGAACTTCATTGAGCATCACAAAACTAAGCTGGAGTTTTTTATTAAAGCTAAATTCCATGGGGATTCAAAACAGAAGGAAGACTTACTGAACAGATTCAAAAGGAGATTAGAAGAAATGTGACTCATTACTTATATTAATTTGTCTATGATCGAACCAACAACTTAAATGTATTGTTCAATACTTTAAGTTAGGGGGAGATTGTTGGGAAATAATCTAAGTTATTGAGCATAAAAAATGAGAACTGTTTAGTAAAGGTTGGTGAAACAGTTTAAAACTGTTTGTTGAAAATATGAAAACAGTTGAGAACTGTTAGTTCACAAAGTCACAACTGTTTGAAGACCTTGAAGCTGAAGACTGTTAGGAGAATCAAGAACTGTTGTATTCATTAAACAGTTTCTGTTGAGCTATATTTGGAAAATCCTATCTTTGAAGATATCTCGAAATACTTTGAAGATCATCAAGATTATCTCGGAAGATAGAAGATTACCTAACTGTCAACAATTCAAGGAGGATCAAGAGTCTATATATACTTCATTAGATGATCAATTTAGTACGACGGCTTGATCTTATTATTCAAAGCATTTGTTCTTATTGTTATTTATTTTCTGAAAGTGTTTAGCCTCTAAGTTTCATTGAATCCTAAGAACAGTTTGTGTTCTTCGTCTAACACAAAAGTTAGATTAGAGGTGTAGGTGAATATTGTAATCATCATTGGTTATTAATAAACATCTGACAGTTGAAAGTATTCTTATTGTGTTGATTGATTTGAATTGCTATTATGTTAAAAACCTTTTAATCAATTAAGTGTGATTCCGCAACTTCTTAGTTGATTGTGGTCATAGTTAAAGATTAACTTTTATTTTACTCTGATTTATTATTTAAAAGTTAGTTCTTGTTATTTGATATATTCTATATCCGATCCTAACATTTTGGTACCGGAAAAACCAACCCATACAACTAAGGATACTAAAACTATGAGAGTAAGGAAAAAGGCTTTGGTTCCTAATACTCTACCGATAAAGCGGCTATATAACATAATTATGTCTGGATAGAACATAAGGTGCATCGAGTGTTATTTCAGTCCGAAGAGAAAGAGCTAATATGAGTTTGTAAGGAGGTAGTAATTTCTTTTTGTCATCTACCATTAAATGAAATAAGTGTGTGGGGAGAGTAAGAACTATGCGCGGGTAGACCCGAGATTAGATTTGGCTATGAGTAGACCAGAGTGAAAACTATGAATCTAAGACCAATTCACTAATCAACCAAGTAGGATCGGGTACGTAATTTAAGAAGTGAGTGACCTCTCACGGCCTAGAGGTGAAAGCTTTGAAATAAACCTAATAGTGTCAGGCAATCCTGATTTCTTATGTGATGCCTTTATTCGATCCCGAAGTACCTTTGGCATGATTCGAAGTTCTTTCTTTCATATGATAGTCTTTCTTGAAAATCAGAATAGCTATTAAGTATAAGGTTTCTTACCACTAGCTTGGGTGGGATAAGGTGCGGTAGTGGTAGGAATAGTAGAACCGACTTTAATGGAAACATGTTGAGCAGCAAATCCCGTTTGATGCTTGAAAGAATGAAGATTGACCTTAGGCCTTTTCTTAGTACACTAAAATTGTCTATCTATAAGGCTAATTTAGCTGTTAGGGGTCACAAAGAACCATAATATCTGTGACAGTGATGGAGGAGTATGATGTGTCGCTCATGTGTATGTAAGGGTGGTTAGGGTTACCGTACCAAGCATGATGTTTTAAGCATAGAGAGGCAAATCTATTGACAACATAAGTATGTATTATTAATATATGGTCAAGTACGTTTAGTACTCAGATTTGTAGAAGCTTATAAGAGCATAAGCTTTTGCTCTTAAAAGTTTGAAACTCTCTTAATAGGAAATCCTCACATATGAAAAATTAAGCTTTTAAACTATAAACTACTTCAAGTAATGGAAGCTAATGATTTTATGTCTTTGTAACCTAGCGTAATAGCTTGATCAATGTATTTATTGTAAGAAGTGGACTATTTGTCTTCATTAAAAGTTATTTTTATTGTTCCAACACTTGCTTCCAAGATTTGGTTGTAATTAAGAAAATTTTACTTAATAGGAGTCATGGACATGATCATAACTCATTCCTAGCAAGCAAAAAGAACATTGTCCAAGTGCTTCCATAATAGACATGTCACTTATCGAATCCACTAGATTCTCGTTTCTCAACTTCAACATTTCTTCTTGTTGAAGCAAAAAAAAAGAACCTAAATATAATAGATCAAATACATTTATCATAGACAACAAGATAAACACATAATTTCCCCCATTGTGGTTTTGTTAGGGAGATAACCATTTCAACCCAAGAATCAAACCATCTTATTGAAAAAAAATATTTGTTGTTGAACAAAACATTCCCTTTGTATAGACTAGAAATGATCTTAACATGTGTTGTTAAGATAAGACTTGTATTTTTACTTAGTTGAATAGATATCTAAGCCTTAAGCTGATCATTATGGATGCTTAACTATACGGGTACTAAGATCATATTTAATTATTTAAGTAGAGATTGTCGCTTAGCTTAGTAAGCTTAGCTGGGTAATTCATTATCTTCGCTGAGCAAGCATATATGTGATAGTGGTTGTGATTCAAGCTAGATATAAGAAGAAGTGCCAAGAAGGAGGATCTCACATCTGTGTGTGTGTGTGTTAGTTACAAGAGAACTATTTACACCTTACAAAATATACACAACTTTATTAGATAATATGAGTTCAACATAGATTTATTACACACAATATCCCTATATCTATACTCACTTTTAGCATACTAGTTTGAATTTTATGCAGACCTCACTCACAGTTTAAGCTTATATTTCTATACAATATTTTGAACCTAACATTCTCCCCCTTTGTATAGAAATAAAAATTATTGCATCTTTTAAACATATAGTAGATCTCTAACAGTCTTCCCTTGTTTTGTTGTCTTCTGAAAGTCTTCATAAATTGAGATGCACGGCGTCGATAAAGAATCTTGTCCTTGTAATGTCTTTTGCCAACTTCCTTCTATTTTTTACATTCTTCTGTTGAAGGCCGGGGAACTATGCTGTCAGAAATAGGTCGGGTTGGTTAATCTGACTTAACAACTTAACAACTTCCTCCTGTTATAAATTTTTAGTAAAACTTCTTTCAGTGGCATGAAAGAAGCAAATCAAGATGCGCCTTACTGATTTACTGTAATGCATAGAAGCTAACAATTATAGAGGCATAGACCACACAAGTGTGGTGGTTACTTATTTTGCATCTTGATTTTGATTATCGCCCAGTGATCCACAGTTTCTTTGTTCAGAAGATCAATCACTTTCCGTTGAATAGCAAACAGATTAACCTCCGAAGAACCATGGAAATTGGAAAGGAGAGGTGATGAACATGTTCATAGTATGCAGGAGTGTAATCTTGATCCATAGACACACTCTGGTTGTGCATGTTGATCCTAATGGCATTCATAATACTTTCCTCTATGTACTTTGGGCATAACCTAGACTTTATCTATGTAAATTATTGGAAATCAAAGTCACGTTTTCTTAAATTATTCAAAATCAAAGTCATTTGTTCTTTGACTTCACCTTGACCTAGTCAATTTTCTTTGACTCCCCCTCAATACTTGAACCTTATTTTACTTGATCAGCATGATTTCAACTGACTATTTTTCTTCCCTTTCAGATGATGTCTCCTTAATTACCACTTCTTTAAAGAACTTAGGCAGCAGACAACCGTTGGAGAAAGAGATGACATCTAAGCATGATCTGAATAAATATTTATCAGAACAGATAAAGCACCAGATCCAGATCAAACTTGAAGAGAAATTATTGGTTATCATTTTCTCCCCCTCATGATGATCATCGATGAGAATAAGCTTCATGCATAAGGAATTTCTCTTCGAGAAGTGTAGCTGAACATAATGCCCCTTAAGAGGTGTCACTAGAATGATATGTGAAAGGGTAATTCCGAGATCACTTAGATTCTCGTTAACACAAGTTTATAAACTATGTGACATACGCTTAGAACTAACATAATATTAAATCTGGTAGGATTTCCACCTAATCATCTTGAATATCATATAAGGTATCACTCCAAGATGTTTTGGTATTAGTCTCACATAATTAATACAAGTGATGTTCCCATAATGTATTCTAAGAAATGAAATAATCTGCAATTAAGCTCTTGACTTTATAGTGCATGAAAGAAGTTGGGGACCAGACCAACTTTTCCTCCTTATTTCAGTATTAACATTCTCCAAATGAGAAGTCAATAGAAATGTGCTTATTATCCGTGTGAAGTTGAAACAATCATTTTTTAAGAGATAATTGAGTAGCTGGGTGGGGTTAGTGCATTGAATCATTGGGTTAAAAAATGTCTTCTTCAATACCGATATCTCAACAAATAAGAATAAAAAATTATGACAGTGACACAATGATTTGTCTGGCAAAGATGTTGATCATTAGCACCCCTTCTTCATTTGCATTTCCATCCCTCTCAATTAATTTTACCTCTGCACACCAATGAGTATCCATTGATAACTTATTCTACTCACCTTGATTATTACTTAGTAAGTAACCCTTACTATCTCTTTCTAGTGTTTGGTGAGCTCTTAGGACAGGTCCTTCCGGTTCTGGATTGACCATATGAGTATAAAATGCGTACACTCTCTAACTCATACCATTTCGATCATTTGCAACAAATATGACAATGACACTAGAATGAATGGTTTATTTGGAAGGAAAAACACAATGATATAATAGATGGAACGAAGAAAGATCTTGCAAAAGATCAACAAGACACAAGTAAGGTATATGATTTGATCAATGATTGTATACCTTCTTTCAAAAAGAAAGATTGAATGATAAAATTGTTTTGTGTTTTTGAATATATGAATTTTTAATTTTTGATTTAATAAGATAAAGCAGTAAAAACTCTTTCTAAATTGATGTGGTAGAAAACAAGCTTCTATGCAACAATTAGGTACATGATAAAAGAAATGCTCCCCCTATCAAGTACAAATACATAGCGCACAAACAGTATTAATAAATGATAGAGTGTGTAATACAGGGTGCGTTGTGTTGGGATATAAAGATGAGATATACTTCATTTTTTGACATTTTAAATAAAGAGATTTTCACCACTGTTTGGGTGATCTTCAGTTTGCTCCAAAATATTACCTCATCTTCAACTAACTGTAAAATGCTAAAGGATTTTGGTACGCAAGATGTTTTGAGTCATGAATTGTCAGGTTTTGCAGTCTTTGGCAACTAAACCTTAGATTTTTGTAATTTGTGGACCTTGTCATTAAATGGTCCGGAATGCCATGAGGAATTCCATTATTAAAATCAAATTCATATTTTTGTTTGAATTTTAACGATTTTTTTCTTTTGATAATTTTATTAAGTGGTAGCATGAATATATCACAAAAGGATATTTCACATCTGATTTTAGCACAAAATTAGTTTGATCTTTTAATGGAAATATTTGTTTTTTTTTTAAAGTAAAAATCTTTTGTTTTTGAGTTTTACTATCAATGATGAAGGTCTCATCTAAACATTTGGTTCATGCAACACAAAGAAAAGAATCAGATTGGCTACTACAATGAAAATCTAAATCAGAAAATTTGGGCTCAGAGTCAACAGAAGTTTTGTTTAGCCTTGAACTTTGCTCTTTCTTTTACAAATGTCTATCTCTTTTTGTTCAGTGTCTTTTGGAACTCAGAAGATGTCTTCTTTTTCAGCTGAGAAGACAATGTTGAGTAGAGGCTGATTGTTTATCAAGTTGTTTGATTTTTTCTTGTAACTCATGTAACGCCCCAATTCTTTTTTCCAAATAGAAGTATAAATAAATAATCGAAAACCGTCAGTAATGAAATCAGATACATACATACACCTGCCTGACACCCGGGAATTACGGATCCACATAAAAGTATTTAAAACAACATTTAGAAATCAGAGTAAGAAAACATTGCGGAAAACAGCTGTCACGCGAAGCCTTCCCCTTTGTCAACACACGACAGTCCTGAAAGAAATAAACACAATGGGTTAATCATAAAGCTTAGTAAGCACACAATGAAGGGTTTTGTAGGGTATAAAAGCATGCACAGCGGAAATCAAAACCCCCTCCAGTAATCTCATCTATCTCATACAGGAACTAAAAAGAGTAGAGGATTAGAAATTATACCTTTAGCAAACCAAAAGAACTTTTTCTTTAAACCTCTAGATTGCTGCAGGTTATCCACCGCTACTACACCACCTTGAACTGGCTGCTAGACCGCCTAAGGATTAAACCTCAGATCAAATAACCGTGACCCGTGTATGTGTGTACCGTCGCTCGATGGTGGGTTCACGGCCTTAGCGCCGCCGTCGAACTCCAAAGAAGGGAGAGAGAGAGGGCCGCCGATTAGAGAGAGAGAGAGGGAAGGAGAGTTTAGGGTTATCTTTTCTAATGTAATTAACCTTATGATTAATAAGGCTTAAATAAGGTTTATATATAACAAACCCTTAATAGGCCCAAGCCCGTTTAATTAAAGTCCAGCTTTAATTAAACTATTAATCAATTACAGAAAATACCCTTGACCTTTCTAATTAATTAATAACTATTAATTAATTGGTCCCGTTAATATTTAAACTAAATATAACTTCTCCTTTTAAATAATAAATAATTTTTATTATTTTTCTCTTTCTCAATAATTAATTAAACTAATTAATTATTCTTTTACACACAAACAGGTATAATCCAAAAGGTTCTAATTGGGTGTGCAGCGGTGTGATCCGTTAGTGTCACATAGTATTGGACACGATGGTACATGTTATATATCTCTGCACATAATCTAACAGACTCCCACTTGTGCAAGATAAGTAACACTCCTTGTACATCGTTGGTCTAAGGAGGTCCCTAGCCAGACACTTAGGTTAACCAGACTATGAGATCTCTTATATCTAGAGACATAATCCACGCCCTGGATTATCTAGGCTTTTCTTTTTGCATCGTGATATTTCGTAATGTGAGTATTTGACATGGAGCAGGGATCTCATTAAATACTCAGATTTTCTCGACTCTGATTTTGACACTCTGCAGTTACGGTTTGCCGAACGAATAACTATCATTCTAACCGAGCGCGGCCACGCATTTTCAGTAGTATTAATCGTCAAGGAGCTCAGAAAATATCTCTCCTAAAAAGGAGGTGCAAATCCCATCTTGACTATTTGCAATTAGAGCACATGGCTTCCGCTGCACCTAGACAAGCCCCTTATAATCACCCTGTTACGGCGTGACGTTAGAACATGCTAAAGTACAGAAGTTACCACGCCCCAAACCAAATATCTCAGGTCTAAGGACAACCTATCAAGTTTACTTATGTTAACGCTCCATGAAGTAAACTCGATGCGGATCACCCCAATATTTATCCCCTGATAAATATCTATGAATACTTGGTCACAAACTTGTGCTTTTATTCATACCCGAATAAATCATCAAATATCCATAATAGCGTTACGTCCCTAATGTAGCTCCCACTACATTAAGTAGCTACGGGCATTTAGACAATTCATCACTTGACTTGTCATGGATGGGTTAAACATGCTAAAAATAGACAACTAGAAACAATTATGTAAAAAACTTCCTATTTCAATCCCATGAAATGTAATTACATAATAAAAAGGTTTCAAGTTACATCTATAGTAATAATCAAAAACACGAACTAGCTGCTATGTTCTAAGTACTGCATTCCTATAGAACTCGCATGCCTCTCATGCTTAGCCCTAGCTAGCGGCTTCGTCAACGGGTCAGCAACGTTGTCGTCCGTCGGTATCTTTTGCAATCTAATATCATCTCTTCCAATGATCTCTCGGATGAGCTGATATTTCCAGAGTATGTGCCTAGTCCGCTGATGATCTCTAGGTTCTTTAGCTTGCGCTACAGCCCCTGAGTTGTCACAGAATATATCGATCTGTCTAGAGATACTGGAAACAACTCTAAGATCCGAGATAAAATTCTTCAGCCAGACAGCTTCCTTTGCCGCATCACTTGCTGCAATATACTCTGCCTCTGTAGTAGAATCTGCTATTGTATCTTGCTTCTAACTTTTCCAAGATATGGCTCCTCCGTTCAGGGTAAAGACAAATCCTGATTGCGACCTGAAGTCGTCCCTGTCGGTCTGGAAACTAGCATCAGTGTAACCAGTTACACTGAGCTCATCCATCGAACCTCCATATATTAGGAATATGTCTTTCGTCCTTCTCAGATACTTGAGAATATTCTTGACGGCTACCCAATGGGCTTCACCAGGATTTTGCTAATATCTACTCGTGACACTGATAGAGTAGGCAACATCGGGTCTAGTACACAGCATGGCATACATGATTGAACCAACTACCGAGGCATATGGTATCAATTTCATCTTGTCCTGATCTTGACTAGACACAGGACACTGAGCCTTGCTCAAAATCGCGCTAGATTGCATATGAATAAATCCTTTCTTGGATTCATCCATCTTGAATCTTTTCACGACTTTGTCAATATATGTACTTTGACTAAGTCCGATAAGCCACTTAGATCTATTCCTATAGATCCTTATACCCAGTATATAAGCAGCTTCTCCCAAGTCTTTCATCTGGAAACATTTACCTAACCAGGATTTTACTCCTTGTAATACTGGTATATTGTTTCCTATTAACAGTATGTCATCTACATACAAGACCAGGAAGGTTACCACGCTCCCACTGAATTTAGTGTAAACACACGACTCGAACTCACTTTTGGTAAAACCAAACTCTTTGATACGCTCATCAAAGTGTAAGTTCCAGCTTCTAGATGCTTGCTTTAGTCCATAGATGGATTTAAGCAACTTGCATACTTTATTAGGATTCTTTGGATCCGCAAAACCATCCGGTTGTATCATATATACGTCCTCTGTCAATTTCCCGTTAAGGAAAGTGGTTTTGACATCCATTTGCCATATCTCATAATCAAAATATGCTGATATGGCCATAAGGATCCTGATAGTTTTAAGCATTACCACTGGGGAACAAGTTTCATCATAGTCAACACCATGAGTTTGCGTGAAACCTTTTGCCACTAGCCTTGCTTTAAAAGTATGCACCTTTCCATCCATGTCTGTCTTCTTCTTGAAGACCCATTTGCACCCAACAGCTTTACTGTGTTGAGGCAAATCTACTAACTCCCAAACTTGGTTGTCATACATGGATTGCATCTCTGCCTTCATGGCTTCTAGCCATTTCTCAGATTCTAAACCTGAGGCAGCGTCTTGGTAGGTAGTGGGTTCTAAAAGATCCCCTTCGTTTTGAGCAACTAGGAATCCCAGATACCTATCTGGCTCATTACGAGGCCTACTAAACCTGCGAAGGTCTTGTGTTTGCACCTCTTCCTTAACCACGGACTCGGGTTGAGATTCAACAATTCTCTGTTGAACTACAGGTTCAATTATCGGTGGTGGTGTAATCTCCTCCTCTTCAATTTCATGAAGCTCTGTTTCTTTTCTTGGAGTTTCTGAGTTAAGAAACTTCTCCTCCAAAAATACCCCTTTACGAGCAACAAAAACTTTGTTCTC